>JAAIXJ010001859.1:80732-284994 GCA_013403705.1 Heliconius hermathena
TCACAATGTTGAGACCGTCGTGTCTTGTTTGACTCTAAATAAAATGGTTGCAGTCCTGAGTCCCTACTCCTAAGTTAATTTTCAGGTCTCTGCTCTTACAAGAGATAGCGTTTATTTCTATTGGCTAACCTAAAATGTCTCCAATTCGAACAAACAAAAAGCAATGTCTTGTCACTGACGCTGGGTGTCTCTGCTCACCGTGCTGTATGTGAGATAGTTGAAAAAGAAGTAAAATCACAACGTTCTCTACATTTTATTCGGAGATGTTTCGTATTAAATCGTATTATTTTTTTATAGCTATATACTGTATCCCGCACATAGTAAGGTAGGCAGAGTGAACTTGGAAACCTAGTGATAAGACACTTCCTTTCTCCCCCTTTCGCCGATTTCTGGAAGCATTACGTGTTGAGAGCTCAACGCCACAACATCAACGCAATCACACAACACGAAATATTTTGTCATATAAATTGAAAATATTTATATCTTTTGACATATCTACATATATTTTTAATAGGATTTAAATCGACTATAACATGCTATAGTCCACACACATAAAAAAACGCTCTAATAATAATAGTACAGAACCACACCAGTAATTAAGGCTTAACATGAATAACTTGTTTCTAAAAAAACCTAAAATTAATAACGCAGTAATAATTCATATTTAGATTACTCGATAATATTTCTTTTTAATATAGAAAACTAAAACTAAAAGATTATTATTATTACAGGCCAGTCGTGACGCAGGGGCGCGACTGGTTATGGGTTCGACCCCCACTCAAGAAAATGAAATATTTATTTAAATTTATATTTTCAGATATTTATTCAAATATTTATTTAAATATATATCTTCAGTTGTTCGCACAGGTGTCGAGGCAAAGCGCGACGTTTAGTTCCGCCACTCAGCATGCAATGTCTCCAGAATATCGCTTAATAAAAAAAAATATTAAGAAAGCCTATTAACATCGACCCTTACTTTTATATCTGATATTCTATGAAGATAAGCCCACGCGTAACTTCGGGCGACGACGGTGATATCATCAAAGTCAAGGTCTCGAAACTCACTTCCTATATTTTTATTTCATTTAAAGAAATTTGTTGAGCATGTGTGTGTATATATGCATGTATATATGTATGGATGTGTGTGCGTGCTTGCGTGTACGGGCGTGTGCGTGTGTATTTATAAATATTGAATAGTTGTTGTGTTAATATATGTTTTTTTTTAATTTACAGTAAGATATCTTAAGTTCAAAAGTCTGCAAGTCGGGATTTATAAATAAATAAAATATAGTGTTATTTGTTAACTTTTAATAATTTTCACAGTGGCAGTGTCAGAGTATTTAAAAATCAAAAAAAGGCTGTACCAGTTTTATCTCACAAGATCAGATATATTTAATTATATGAAATACACACTACAAAATTTACCAAATTTATTAATATATTTTTAAGTTTAATTAAAATTAAATTAAAATTCATACAAGTTTAATATATTTTTTTTCTCATAAAATACATGTGAAAATAGGTATCTCGTCGGCGCGTTATATTAAATTTTTACTAAGAACGCTCACTTCCAGCTCGCTACTAATTAAAAACGTTGTTCACATACATATGAATATTTATTATATATATACATACACATTTAAGTAGTACCGATAGCAAATTAGGAATGTACAAAGTAAATATGTTTCTTATATAATGTTTAAGTTTGATGCTAGCAGACTTGTAGTTTATATACATAATAATAATATGTTCAAATTCCCATTTAAACTGTTAATCAGCTTCACGCTGTATGCCGCGTGTAGCAGGTTACGCAGAGGGAACCTAGAGGGAACCATTTTCTCCATATTATCGATAAAAAAGTACCTAACTAAGATTTTATTTGTACATTCCTTCATGCATGCTAACAAAATACCAGGGTATTCCAGTTCTTCAAAGTTAGTGCCTAAATTTACCAAAAACATATTATTTATTAACGCGATGTTGTTAGGTCGACTTGTAACTATTAAATTATGTAATAAAATCTAAGAAACTGAATTTGACCCACTTCTAAAAAAATGCATCATTAAAAAACTTGGTAGTCATGCCTAGCTTAAGTGATAAAACACTTTTTAATCATCAATCTGGTCTGATGATGGAGCCAGGATCTGAATAATCAAATTTTTCACATGTTACAATTACAAGACAACCGCTAGAGTTAAGGCTCATACAGTTTAGAGCTCCGAACACATTCTGTAGCATTTATAGCACTTGATGTAAAAAAACCTGTTTTTTTTCTATAAGTATATTATTTTCCTATTTACAAAAAATAATTAAAAAATCAGCTTCACACTGTATCCCGCACACAGCAGGGTAGGCAGAGGGAACTAGTGTTAAAACACTGCGTTCCCCACTTTCCGCCGTGTTCTAGAAGCATTGCGTGTTAAGTGGCGGAACTAAACGCCGCGCTTTACCTCGAGCGAAAAAATATAAATGTGAATAAATATTTCATCTCCTCGAGTGGGGATCGAACCGATTTTACAGTTACATTTATACAATTTGGTATACAAAATCAAATGTTAGAGAAAAAAAAAAGGCATTTGAATACAAGATTCGATATGAATATTTCAAATATTCAAGCAGTTAAGCAAATTCGGTGTTCACGAGCGCGACTCGAGTGTCGAGTCATTAATTCGTTGCTTCTACTTGGCAATTCATTTGTGACCTTGACTTTTTTTATAGCTTCACGCGTTATCACTAACATAGGAGGGTAAACAGAGGGAACCTGTGAACCTAGTGTCAAGACACTCCATCACCATTAAGGTACTTCTGTTCACCACTTTTCGCACAATTCTGGAGTCATGGCGTGTTGAGTGGCGGAACTCAACGCCGCGCTCGTTAATAAAGCGACGAATTCTCGATTAAGAATCGAACCCACAGTCTGTCACGTTTATAGTAGCACGCTTGCGCCCCTGCGCCACGAGGAGCCTGACCTTGACTTTAGTTAGGAAAATAACACACTGTAACAACATTTAGTGATAAAATAGTTAATTAAGATTATTTGCATTTTACTTTTAAAATGTATTATATATTTTATATTACCTACAAGAACTTTAAATAGTAATTACATTATTTTAATCTATTTTAACGAAGTAACATAATATTTATAAAGTTTTGATGTATAGACGTCGCAAAAGAATATTAAGTAATTCTCTGTTTACTATGTTTAATATTACGTCTCATTTTTAATAAATTGTAAAGAACCAGATTATTTGATTTGAGGCCAGTCGTGGCGCAGTGGCACAAGTCTGTGACTGTAAACACGACAGATCGTGGGTTCGGTTGCTACTCGAAATGAAATATTTTATATTTTTATTTTCTCGCTCTGTTAATGAGTCAAAATCACGGTGCTAAGTTTCGCCATTCAGCACACAATGCCTCAAGAATTAGGCAGAAAGTGGGGAATGGAAGGAATTCTCTTAAAGGAGAACGGGCTATCTTAACAATAGGTTCCCTCTACCTACAAGCTAATAAAAATAACCTATAATCCGCGTCAATGTGTGAACTTAAATGTGATTACATTTCAAATTGATATAATAATTATATTTAAAAATAGATGTTTTAATAAAAAAAATAAAAAAAAAATAAAAGAAGATTCTTTGGTATATTTTCTTAATTTTTATTTGGTTTTAAAATAAATTTAAATGAATGAGTAAAGACATTAAACCTAATATATTCTGGCAGACGACTGCCAGGCAACGGACGAATAACAAGTTGTTCGTAATTGATATTCACAATACAGTATGTCAATTGTTCGCCTTATTTAGATATCTTGAATTTTAAGTGAGTTCCATGTATTAAAATAAAAGTAAAATTTATATTATCTTTTATTACCTGTTATCATGGTTTAATATTGCATTGTAAACTTTAAAAAAAATATATTTGCCAGGGGTACAAGGGTGTGACATTAACGCGACGGTCGTGAGTTCGATTCCCACTCGCAGGAATGAATATTATTCGTTCTGGCTCGCTCTGGTACACTTTGACAAACTTAAATACTTATCTATATATATAAAAGGACATGTACCTGACTGACTGAGGTAAGACGCACGCACACCCGTAACCACTGTGCGTAGAAACGTGAAATTTGGACAGATATTTTTTTTCATAATCTGGACATCCACTAAGAAGGGATTTTGAAAAATTTTAACCCTAAAGGGATGAAATAGGGGTTGAAAGTTTGTATGGATTTTTTTTAAATCGGCACTGATTTTTATAAAATTTGAAATTCAGACTCTTAAAAACATTTCATTGAACACGTGTTTCATGGATTTTTAGAATTCACCCGCTAAGGTTCAAATAAGGGGTTGAAAGTTTATATGGAAAAATCTTTAAATCTCCACCTATTTTTATATAAAAAATTAAATTCAGACTGTTAAAAATATTTTATAGAACACGTGTTTCGTGGTTTTTTTAGAATTCACCCCTAAGGGTGCAAATAAGCGGGCGAAGTTGCGCGCGTCCGCTATTTAGATATAAAAGGATAGACCGAAAATAGTGTAAAAATACTCCGTTCTGTTTATTTCGTCTTATAACCACAAAACAGTGGGTAATAAATATATAACATGTTTGAACTCACTTTACAATCTATAAACCTAATTTTTTATTCTATATACATATATTATATATATTTTTTAATAAAAACCCGAGCCTTCCCGCCTCAAGCCGCCATACCACAATTCATTAAACACAGAAAAGCAAACTATTTTTAATAATAACGTTAAAACAGTCACGTTTTCCTCATTTGAGTGAATAACATTAAAAATATAAACAAACCTTGAACGTGTTTACTTTTACTTTGCTTTGTATGAGTCAAGTAGTAATGAGCAGACACACCTCCATTTTGAAAACACGTTTCTAATTATTATTGTATATCGTTATTTAATTATAAAATATGTCGAGTAGTTATCAATTTTTATAACTAATAGAGCAAATTATGAGGTTGTCGTGGGATCAGCGTGCGACTGTATACCGCGACTGTTGTGGGTTCGGTTCCCATTCGTGGAATTATTTAATATTATCATTTCCTCGGTCTCGTACCGAGGTAAAGCGCGACGTTGAGGTTCGCCACTCTACCCGCAATGCCTCGAGAATTTGGCGGAAATTGGGGAAAGAATGTGCCTTAATGGGAACAAATTTAAAGATAAAATAGTTTAAAATTATTTCATATTATACTTACAGTTTATAAGTAAATGGCTAACTCCCATAAATAACTAATTTTGGAGGCATTGCGTGTTGAGGGGTGGAACTCAACGCCGGACCGGACACCGGAGCGAAGAAATGGAAATATAAATATCTATTTTTAAATATCTATAAATCTATCTATTAATAATAACTTAGATAACTTATATAAATTATTTAAATAATTTCGTAAGCTCGGTTGTAAGTTCGATTCCCACATCGGAAAATGAATTATTTTTACTTTCTTGCTCTGTAACGCACCGCTTTGAGTTCCACCACTCAACACGCAATACCTCGAACATTTGGTGGAAGATGGGGAACGGACACTCGACCACTCGACGACACACAAAGTTTAACTTGGACCGTGAAACGTGAAACTGAAAAAAAAATGACGATTTTTTTTATTTTGATGAAATAATTACTGGTGTATTGCATAAACAAGAAGGACAGGAGTCAGTAGGTACGTAACAGGTGGCGTGATATGTGTTTACATTCCGACACTCAACATTGAGATGCGCCTGGGCAACCCGTTTATACCTTTTGTAAACAAGCCTATAAATCAATATGTATTTAAAACTTTATTTGAAGTAACTGTTTATTTAAATCTTAAGGTTTAGTTAAGAATTTTCTATTTTATTTTTAGTTTTATGAAAAAAGTCTAGCCATCTTTCGTAGTTCGCGTAAACAAAACAATCCATCAGTGAATATTATGACATGGAATCTTATCCTATGACACATCATAAATTAAAAAAAAACAAACAGGTCGTCGCACTTTTTTAATGTAGCACTTATCGAGCGTGTAGATATATCTTAGCAAATAGCAGGGTAGGCAGAAGGAACTCAATGTGAAGACACTCCGTTCGCCAATTTCCGCCGAATTTTGGAGGCATTGCGTGTTGAGTGGCGGAACTCAACGCCGCGCTTTGCCTGGACACCCGAGCGAAGAAATGGAAATATAAATATCTATAAATCTATCTAGTAGTTATTAAAAATTATCGCATTATGGGGTTTGAACTCCAAATACATTTTTTTACACAAGATTGATTTTTATTTCTTCAAATTAATCCTTAGCGCATTACACTTCAATGAAATAATTGCTGAAATTCAGCTTCCATTACAAAACGAATTCCATGTGTAAGCGTATGAATGTATAGTTTAAAACAATAAATTTGACATTTTAATACCATATTTGTATAATGAAATGTCTAAAATTAAATCAAATCAGCTTCATGCAATATCCCGTACACACAAGTAGGCAGAGGAAACCTAGTGTTCCACCCTCCATTCCCCACTTACCGCCGAATTTTGGAGGTATTGCGCACTGCGTGGCAGAACACAACGCCGCTCTTTGCCTCGACACCAGAGCGAAGAAATGGAAATATAAATTGAAATAAATATTTCATTTCCTCGAGTGAGGATCGAACCCACAACGGTCACGTTACAGTCACACCCTTGCGCCCCTGGGCCACGACTGCCTCAATATGTATTTTTAAAATTAAATAAAAAGCTATATAAGTTGTTTTGCTAAAATTTAAGCCTCAAAAAAGGACAGATAGAAAATAAATAATTTCGAGAATGATTTGTTATATGTGATTATATATATAAAATATATTTAACGTATAGAGAATAAAAACCTAAATAATATAATCCAAATAGAAGGAAGGTTCGTTCATATTCCGTTTAAAGAGACACGTTACATAAACTATGATGATGTAAGCCGCATACTTTCATATATCAATTCACAGTAAAAGCATGACGCATTGGCAATGCGAGACGAATGCACGATGTTGGTCACTGCCAAGGCCACTACGTGCTCAATGTTACATTTTAAATCACATTTCATTTTCTGGTATTTATAAAATTAAAAATAAATCAGCTTCACGCTCTATCCCGCACTCAGCAGGGTAGGCAGAGGGAACCTAGTGTTAAGAGACTCCGTTCCCCAATTTCCGCCGAGATCTGAAGGCATTGCGTGTTGAGTAGCGCAACTCAACGTCGCACTTTGCCTCGACACCAGAGCGAAGAAGACATGGCGTGTTGAGTGACGTAACTCAACACCGCACTTTGTTTTCTTACCAGAACGAGAAAATGAAAATAATTTAATCCCCCGAGTGGGAGTGTGATACTTCTCTTTCTGTATCTAGTTTCGTATATTCAAGCAAATTGTGCGATATTAATAAAACAAATTCCTTGTAGAAGAAGGGAACAGTGTAAATAGAAATGTAACTTTTACTTAAGTCTATCATCACTCAGATTCACTTACTTCAAAAACAAAGCCTCAACGCACTTCATTTAACAATTACACGAGCGAGATTCGAATCCACAATCGTCACTGCAGATAGCGTATGTGCCGATATACAGAGTGTTTTTGTCAGCACCACTTTAAATGAAACCACAGTTTTAAGTACTCTATAAAAGCCTAATACAATTTAAAAAAAATCCCAAAAATGAAAAAAAAAAAATTTCAAAGAAACTAAATAATAAAATTATCGCTATAAAAGAACGCCATTTGTCAAGAACGACGCACGCAGACATAAACCTATCAAAGGGAAAGTTTTGAGAGAGAGAGATTTTGTATAACAATCTTTAAATATTTTATTATGTATGTATATACTTCTATATGTATGTATATAAAATGTTATTGTATGTATATACTTCTATATGTATGTACATAAAATTTTATTGAACGTGTAAGTTTTCATTATAAAATCGTAACAGTAAATTCTTAATAACAGGTGCCCACATACACCTACAGAAATATAATCGCCCACGTAGTAATCACATTAATAAAATACATATTACTTTTCAGCTTCTTGATGTATCTCACATGTAACGGGGTAGTCAAAGGGAGCCTAGTGTTAAGACACTCCGCTTCCCACTCTCCGCCGAATTCTGGAGGCATGCGTGTTGAATGGCGGAACTCAACGCCGCACTTTGCCTCTTCACCAGGGAGAGGAGATGAAAATATTAAATATTTCATTTCCTCGAGTGGGCTACGAACCCACAACCTGTAACGTTTACAGTGACACGTTGTACCTCTGTGCCACGGCCCACTATGGATAATGGTAGAACAACGGCAGATCAAAATTCTATAATTTTTGATCTGATACAGACCTCAATTGCCCATAGTGCGGCCCACGAATGGCCTTAAAATGTCAAATACACAGGAAATTGATATAAGACTAATTTTGCTTGCTGTTTCATCGAGATAGTTCTGATGAGAACGTATAGCTTTGCGATTAGAGCGTTTCGACAGTTTCCAAGAGCCACGGGTTCAAATCCCGCTACGTTCAAATATTTAAACGTTTTCTAAAAAAGTATTTTTTTTTTTGCCTAAGTTTGGAATAACACTTTAAAATTGTAAAAAATAAGTTAACGTTTTGTTTACATATCTTTTTTAAAAATATATGACAATACCAATGACCCTTAATCCAAGGGTGAAAAATTATCAATATTGACAATGTTTTTAATAATTATTACAAATCACAATGAAGCAAGATAGGTCATTATTGCGTCATGTTCACCTTTTTAAGATTTTTATTGTATTTGTACGTCTATGGCATTTTGCGCTACAGTCGAAGTGATCATTTTGTTATAATTCCCTCCGTTCTCATACACCTTTTATTTTAAAGACCTTTTATTTTAAAGAATGAGTGTTGGAACTTAACGCCGTTTTTAGAATTCCGTACCTTAAAAGAAATAAACGGTAACCTTCAAGGGTTCCGTTTATTTTGTTGTCAAGAAAATTTTTCTCAAGATCACGTATATATCGGGGTAAGTTTAGTCAAATCAGTTTCTTAAACTGATGTGTTTTTTTTTATTTTACGTAGGCATCAGGCAGGTTTTCGTTATTATTAATTTCCGTGTACAGTAAAAATGTGCAGCATTCAGGCTAAAACAGAACAGCAGTCATAGGCGTAGAAATAGGCGGGGCCGGGTGGTCCGCGTCCATTAGCGTATCAGTGGTGGGCACCAGATTATTCTGGGGGACCAGGTGAGCACGCCCCCCCTCCTCTCCTACGCCCATGTCGGCGCCTCAGAATATTTTTGTGGCCACCCCATAGTAACAAAAAAAAATGCTTTGATAATAAAAAAAAACTTTATATGAACATATCCGTTCAAAACTTAAGTAGTAATTACAACTTGAGCAAAAATTAAAAAGTAATTTAATTTCATGTGGAAGATAACAAAAACAAATGACACCATTTTAATAGTCAACATTTTATTACTGATGCTTGATATGATACATTTCTATACAGATATTACAAAAAGGATATGTAAAATTTATGTTTTATACAGATAGTGTGCGTAAGTATCTTTGTCAATAGTATAAATTACACTTAATAGTTAAATAATATTTAATGCTTTAAATGCAACGAGTGGCATCAATTTATTTTATACATAGATGTATATAGGAATAATGTAGGAAAAACAAAAAAAAATCTTACACAAAGAAAATAACTGCATATTCTGTAAATATATATTATAATAGTATTTACTTTTGGAAATATTGTAAAATAGTAATTAACTAAGGACATGACAGCATTAACTGCTTTTGATTAATATACGGTTTTACCTATTATTACACATATTTGAAAGTAATTTGAATAAACATACAAAATTTGTATTTTCGGACTAGCAATTTAGGTTAAAATAGATATACATATGCAGATTTAACTTTTAGTTCCTTTAACATTTAACAGATATAACTTAGAATATTTGGACAATTCTCATTTTCAGCATTATAATATAGATATGTACATAAAATTTAAATAAATATTATCAAACTAAATAGTTAACAAGGGACGAATAAGGACCTAAGGAACTACATTAAATAATTATCTTAAATAATTAATATTTAAAAACTACATGCCAATTAAAATTTATAACAGGGTCTTAAAATATATTGTAAAATACAGCTATTTTCTTCATTTATATGACAACATTTACCTTTCATTTTACATACAATGTTGAGATCAAAATAGATGATATTTATTCTATTACATAGGCCTTAATGAGTAAATACAAAGCAGCTGCTGAATTATGTTACAATAAATTAAGATCAATTTTTTAACAAATTCTATTAGATATTGTAGAATTCTTCATATTCCATACAATTTTTATATATTATATATAAAATAAATTAACAAAAATTATAGATAGAACATTAAAAAAATTACACTTAAGATGAGTTAAGATGGCGTTCTGTATAATTATATTGTGGGTTATAATACAATTTGGTCGGTGTTCAGCTTCACGCCGTATTTTTCATATTTTGTGTGAAAGTGACAGATAACGCCACACATTTCCTACCAGGGTAAATGAAAAAAAAACCATTCCCCTAAGCGAGATCAAATCGAAAACCAACGAGTTTACGATTAATTAATTCCACAGCGCTGTATTCGTACATTGATATACATTAATACAGTACTATCAGTACTTTTTTTTTAATACAAAATGTTTTTAAAATGTGGAAATCGTAGAGATATAAACACAAGTTGTTAGTTCGATTTCTACTAGGGGGAACGCATCATTTTGAAAATTTGGCGGTGCATGAACGACAATGTGTTAACACAAGGTTCCCTCTGCCTATTTCGCAATATACAGCGTGAAGATAAAACAAATTATACATCAATAGTTAGGGCCTAAATCTATATTTATAAAATATATCGTACGGTACTATTAGTCTTTAACAAATTAAATAAAATGCATATTATTAAAAGAAATAAGCATAATGAATGCAGAAATACAATTAAATAAATATAAAAAGTTAGTAATTAATCAGTCTAAATTTTGAGATTTTTTTTAGTAAAAACAGCATTAAGTACATTATTTGATATGTTTTAAACATAAATATTATTCTAAATTTAGTAGTTTTAATATGCATTACACAATTATAATCGTTATTTATTAAAATCTAGTCATATAAAGAAATGGTTATTTACCGAAGGTAGCCGTAGCGTTTGGCGCTCCGTTCTCTATCCCGCTAGGGTGAAGCTAGTTTAGTTTAGTTTTAGTTTTACTTTGAATTATTTTTAACTATTGTATTAAAAAGTAACATTTGACTAAAAGTATTTTTAGGGTGGCTTAAATTATTTTACGCTTTTGTTGTTTAGGCTTTTGAGAGTGGCTAGTTTATTTTTTTTTTAAGTATAACTGACAAAAAAATTAGGTGATTTCTTTTTTTAAGTGGATTATTCCATTCGGTTATTTATTCACAATTTTGTATTGCAATATCTATGCGTATTGCGGCCAAATTTATGCGCCATTTCAAAAACGATTAAAAACATTTTACATTCCGGTGCCAGCTTTGAGAACACCGAGACACGCAAGCTAAAGACGTGATGGTCCCGTTCAAAACGGGACTTAATACATTAAAGTATAGAGTAAAAAACTATCAAGCCTCATTTAGAGAAAATACTAAATTAAATTATTAAAAAAAAGGTCACAATAATACAAAGAAATAACTTAAAAATATTGTTATTGAATATTTACTATAAAAAAAACTATTATTTTGATTATATTATCTATTTGAAATGAAAAATTAAGAATTTCATACTCAAGTTTTACAAATATTATTTTTTAAAATGATTATGTTAATTTTTTTTATTATTATTTAATGTAAGTTTTTTGTCAATTAATTGACAAAACATTTAAAGAATAATTTAATAATTATGCATCTTGTGTGCTTAAGAATTGTATAAAAATTTTAAAAAAATATTGATACTTTATCACTGTAAGGTTACCAGATAAAAAAATCAAATCTAGCTGTCAATATTATTTAGTTTATAAAAAATTTATTAAAATAAATATGTACAGTTCAAGTGAGATCTTATTTAAAGGAAAGTACTTAACAAATCTTAATTGATTTCATGATATGATTTTGACCAGTTTAGAAGATATTAAAACTTAAAAATAAGATACGATTTAATTTTGATAAGGAAATATTTTCATCTATACTTATATCAATTATAGTGTGTTTCAATAATTTTGAGAGTATATATAAAATCATTATAGAGTACGGTTGACGAATCGTGGCCGCTCTTAAGTCACGTCAATTATTATGAAAGAAAAATAATCAAAAGTAAGAAAAATCATAAAATCAAATCTGGGCTGGTTGCCCAGCTAAATTAAGGCCGGCCACGACTCGTTGACCGTAGTGCTTTAACATTTTTCTGTCCATTGACTTAGCTGTATATAATTAATTCTATTGATATCTTTTTAATTTTATTAAAAAATAATTACATTTCATTGCAACATCTTCTTCCCAGACAAAATAACTTAAAGGCTGATGTTGTTTTATCATATACACATATATTTAAAAAAAAAAAAACCTCTATAAATTTTGTTGTTGTTCGTTATCTATGGTGAACTCTAAAAGTGTTTATCATTGCCATAAGTAGCGCAGGCATCTTTAAAATTACTCACATTGAAACCAGCGAAATAATCATCGTGTATAAACCTAACTATATTCTCAATGGGACACAAATACGTATTATACGCTTTAACATCGTCTATAGGATCAACAACATTCATAATGACAAAATTGTCGGGATTCTTACAAAATGTCAGTCTGTCTGTCACATCCTCCCCGTTGTAAACTACGCGGAAGAAGAAATCTTGAGCGACCGCTTTTCTTTTGGTAAACTTAAATTCATCTCTCAAATCTCTTTTTCTATACACTTCGAAGATCATTCTAGAACCATATTGTATGTTGTAATGTTGATAGCTGTTTAACCCAAGTGCCAGTATTAGAGCCTGTAAAGTTTTATCATGACCCGAAAAAACAACAAATTTGGGCTTATTTTCTGATATCATTCTTATCATATTTTGGACTATATTATGTATTAGGCCATACGCTATTAACAGACTTCTGCGTTTATTATAAATATTTTTGACCTCTTGCTTATAACTCCATTCGAGATACGCAAAAACAGACATTACGTGTTCTTTTTGTATGCAAAAATCATCACTTTCCGGCGTCGGTTCTTTGTAATCTTCATCAAAATCGTCCATTCTTTCATTTGGAAAATTAAAATCAGCATCTAAATTCTTTTTAACTATCACTACATCCTCATACGCGTTATCCATATATCTCTGTTGATAATACAACAATTTCTCCCTCTCCATTTGAGCATCGAAATCTAATGGCGGTTTCTTCTCATATTTACCTATAATATCGCGTGCTTTCCTACCGATTTCGTTATTAAAATCCAATTGATTGTTTATATAGTCGAGTTCCATATTTAGTGTATCTATATCGACGTCCAGCAAATGTCTATTGGGTGTGTGTTCTTCTCTGAGTCTTTTTTCTTTATTTACAGCCAATTTTGGTCTAGTTTTTTTAGTTTTCTCAGCGCAGGGCAATGGTGCATCGTGGCACATATATGCTAACAACGCGTCTCGTACAACATCTGCATCAGTATACTCTTGTGACTCAAACAACGCTTTGGATAGTTTATTGATCAATTCCTTTATGGCGGGATGAGATTCGAGACGGTTTTTCGCTTGGGTGCTTATCTTTCTATAAATTATAATTATATTTGTAAATTTATAATATGAAGTAGAATGCTAATGGTTTTTTTTAATATATTTAGAGATCATTACTAAACAAACAATATCTCCAAAAATAGATGGAAAAAAAGCGCAAAAAGGTTACGGTTTATCAAAATATCTTTTAAATAAGCTTAAAATTAACAATGTTCAAATAGATTTGGATAATGTTCCAAATAATGTATTAATAGGTCAACAAACATCCTAGAAGAAAAATGTTCAAATCAAAGCATTAAAATTAATTAAAGTAATATATACTATTCAAATACTACTTTAAACAAATCCCTTACTAATCTGTAGAAAACAATACTCACTTGGCCAAAGTATGATGGGCGGCACAAGCACAATGTCTAAAACAGAACGACACGCTGTGCGCCTCGCGGGCCGACGCCGCCGACCGCGTGCTGCCGTACGACAGCGCCTGTGCTGATTGGAACGTGCGCCGGTAGCGAGTGCTGTACACTATACCACCTGTAGTAAAGGTGTAGAGAAGTGAATTTATTACTGTGGACCGTAATAAATTCCATTCGAAATTCGAATGTGGTGGTGTGGATGGTCTTTATGGCCGGGCAGGGAGGGGCGGAAGTAGCTCGCCCTTGAAGAAAATATATGAGCTTTGATGGACGCTCATGAAGGTTGGCAATCGCAGCGGACGGCCCGACGTACGCTAATCAAGAGGGAGTTCCACCGTTGAGCCCCGTCGAAGCGCCGTGAGATGGGACTGGCCTCGCCGCTTCTTGCGGCGGCGGAGAGTGTGTCGGGAGACTGAGGAATTAATCCTGCCTAAGTACTAGACGTTTTGCGACTGTAATTGCATCGTCGGGATCCAGAATGAGGATGAGGAGCATATTGACACGGTTTGCCAATGAGTGGATTGGAGTGGGAATATGCACGTTCCTAGTAGCATGTGGCTAGGCGTTTGCAGAATTCCTTAAACGATTCTAATTCCAAATCTTTGTGTAAGAGCACCGTGCCAGAAGAGCGTTGAAGATTAGGACCAACAAAGAAATGAATTGCGTCGGAAAATTCTTTAGGACTTTCTTTGAGACCCGCGGTTGACACAATTTTATTTCTTTATAGTCTTTTTCACCTAAAACACTCTTTTTTTCGAGTTTGCAATATGTTAAACACAATATGTGTCTTTACAATATGTTAAAAATAATTAATAAGTTTGAAAAAGTGATAATGATGAATGATAAAGTGAACAAATAAATAATGTTAAATATTTATAACACATTTCATACATGCAATAAATAGTTAATATTATTTATTTGTTAGAAACAAACTTCTAAAGGCTACTTTACACACCTGTATCGTGTTTTCCCGTCAAATCCATATTTTCTAAGCCCAACTTTTCACCGTATGCTTCTCTTAATATGTTACCTGAAAATTTCAAACATTATACTTATAGCGTAAATCTCATCTGATAGGATTATAATTTACAACATGTTATAACCAATAGAAGCCACCGTGGCACAGGACTGTAAACGCGACGGCTATGGGTTCGATTCCCACTCAAGGGAATGAATTATTATCTATTAATATTTTCATTTCCTCTCTGGTAAGAAGATAAAAGCGCAGCGTTGGGCTCCGTCACTCAACATGCAAAAATATCTCGAAAATTCAGCAGAAAGTGAGGCACGGAGTATCTTAACACTATGTTCCCTCTGCCTACCCTGCGGGATAGGGCGTGGAGCTGAAAAAGATATATAGTAAAATATTTATAAAATACCGCACTAACTACCCAAATGTGTTGGGTCACCTGTTGGCTCTGTGCTTGTAGTTTTTTTTTCCTCAATATAGCTCAATAATAGGTTTTTTATATAGTACAACAGTTCACAATGATCTATAAATCTTGGAAATAACATTGAAGTCAACTTACTTATACATATAGAGAAGGAGAATTGTGGATCAAACAGCATAAATGGGTCAAAATAAATATTGTTCTTTTCTTATATTTTATTATAATAATGCACAATAAAGTGAAAATAAATAATCTCACCAACGGTTATCATCTGCAGAACACCAGTCGGAGTCAGTTGTCCTAAAGCGCAGTGTGTCGCCGACGCTCGTGGTAACGAAGGAAAATTGTGGAAAGGCCCCGGAGCCGCCACCCACCACGCGCGCCCTGATACACTTGCGTTTAACACAAACTCCTCATAACTGGAATTTAATATTTTGGTACTATTTAGAAATTTGATTATGTATAGAAACTGTTAATAATGAAATGTCGTTAATAATTGCTAATTAAAAAATAGTTTGTTTGTGCATTTTTTTTCACTTTATGTCGAATTTTTCAGATATTGCGTTGAGTGAAAGAACTCAACGCTGCACCTAGTTAACAGAGCAAGGAAATAAAAATATTAGATATTTCATTCCTTCGAAACAGAATTGAACCTATATCTGTCGCGTTTACAGTCTGACGCTTGAACGACTGCGCCACAATGACTTCAAATTTCAGATCAGATCTTCATAGCAAAGTATGGCGAATTTGAGTGGGAACCTATAACCTAAATCTTAAAACACTCCATTCTCCACTCATTTCCAAGAATATTGCGTATTAAGTGGCGGAACTCAATGCCGCGCTTCGTCTACCACAGTAGGAAGATAAAAATTATTTAAATATAATTATTCCTGGGATTGAATCCACAATCATTGTAATTACAATGAAATCCTTTGCCATTATGGCATAGCTTTTTTATATTATTTAACTTCTTTTCAAATTAGAGACAAAGGGAACCTGAAAACCTAGTGTTACAACACTCTTTTCCCATTAAGACACTTCCATTACCCCCTTCCACAGAATTCTGAAGATTTGATATTAAGATTTTTCTTACTCTTAATAATAATTTTTCCCCTTGAGTGGAAAATAGTGGAAAGTTCAGAAAATTAAACTTCAGGGCAGCCACAACTCGTCAACCATAACATTATACTACATTTAATATAAGTTCTCATTCCTAAAGGGCTTTAGGTTCAAAATGAGCTTGGTCTTCTGGAAGTTTTGCTTTGGGACAGAGGTCCAACACAGTGGCGAGACTTTTTGTTAAAGAATATATAAAATGTGCAGTACTCAACTTGCAATATTTCAAATTTGGGCAGAAAGTGTTATAGCCTTGACATCAGGATTCCCCTTGCCTATCCTTTTGTATACAGAATAAACAATAAAAGAATGTGATTGGTTACCCACAATATTTAAAATATTAAAAAAAAATAATGTTTTTTACCTTTTAAGTAAAGGCGAAACAGGTACAGTATCACAAGGCAACTTGTCACCTCCCTTCAAATGTGTGAGCGGGCCGCGGTCACCATGTCTGGTTACAACTAAGACCCCTTGCAGTAACCATAAATCTGTATCTACTACAGCTGTAAAATTAGTACAAAACTAGTAAATATATAAGAGGTCCTTCTTCCATTATACATTGGACATTTGTTAAAATAAATATAAATACTACAAATGACTGTTCTTATTATTATGTTTGAAACACATACTCTGTGCAAAACATGTGTAAAAACTTAAAGTTTACTTCATTTAAATAACAATAAACATTTTACTAAAATACATTTAATAACTTTTTAGGAAATTAATTGCTTTTAATGTTACCTTCTGAGCCTCTTACAATGCTATCAGGAGGGTTACATGCTCGTAGAAATAGCTTTCTATATTTAGAATCACTTTTTGATACATACTGTTTTCGTGAAACCTTCAAAGCTACTGTTTCTTCTGTAACTGACATGTACTTGTAAACAACTAAAATAGAATTTATTTTTTATTAATTAATATCTAAATATTAGCTTTGTGTATTTTTAAACATTTTTTAAAGCGTTATTCCACACTTAGGAAATAAGTATTTAGCTTTGTGTAATAAAAATAGCTTAAATAAAAATATCGCAAGAAAGACAAGATCAAATACCGCACTTTTTTAATATTACGAATGTATTGAGTATTTTATACGGTAATTAAGACACTATTATAAGTAATATAAAAAACAATAAATAAATAAGCTAAATCTTATATTTTCAGTGCTTACCTGTAATCATAAAAAATATCCAAACACTCATACCAAGATAACAATAAAAAGCCCTATGCTGAAAAGAAAACTTCATTCTGTCTTATTATATCAAAATACGTTACATATAATTACTGTTTCTTTTTAGTTGACATATTAAAGAAATAAAAAAATATCTATTTCACATTTTATTGTCAAGTTTAAAATTTTTTGGAAATTCACGAGTTACGGCATTATTGATCAACAAATATAAGTCACTGTCATATTCTCATAGACTTTCGTCTAGGAACTATATTCAGTTAACACTTAACATATTTAGGTCTAAAAAATAATTAATAATACCGTACATATTAGTAAATGAAATTTATTATTTTATTTTACTTCTAATTACAAAACAATCGATGAGACCCATTGTAGACGCAACAGGTTGTGGCTTCGATTCCCACTCAGTAAATGTAATATTTAATATTTTGATTTCTGGTGTGGCAAAGGATGGCACACAGTTCCGCCACTCAAAAAACAAAGGCAAAGCCCCCAAAATTCAACGAAAAATTATGATTATTATTATAATGATGGTTACTGTATTGATAAAAAATATATATTTTTTCCACAATTTTTTGTAAAAACTTTCATCTTTCATTTAATCATTTCATTTCAATCATTTGGTAATAAAAAAAATTTCATCATTTCATTTCAATCATTTGGTAATAAATTTAGAATCGATATTTTAATAATTTTAAGTGTCAAATGGAAATTGTTTATGTATTTTGTATAAGATGTAAAAAAATCCATCATAATAAAAACACTATGTGTCTGATGTTCTGCTTAGTGTAGGTAGACAAGTTTACGGGAGCGCGAGTGGGCTTTTTAAAAAGTAATAAAACTTTAATTTAAATTTATTTTAATGATCTATTGAACAGAATTTCATGTTCTTATACAATTAATTACTAAAAACTTAAAATACTGAAACGACCAAGCAGAAGCGCATGTTCTTGTCGATTAAAAAACTNTTATTAGGTAAAGCACTTCTCATAGAGACATCATTTTGATTGGGTGTGCTTTTATTAAAATTAGGTTTATATCCAAATTGCGTTGGGTGTCCCTTATAATTATTTGCGTTAAATGGTGGGCGATAACCTACCTGCTGAAACGGACGGTGCCCATAGTAGGGGTTAACTCTTGGCGGTGGTATATGCGGTCCCTTAGGAATACCGAATTTATATGGGGATAAGTTTGGCCTAAACCCAACGGGAGGGTTATTCGATGCTTGTGGTATGCCGAATTTAAACTGTGGCTGTTGATTTGATTGATACAAAACTTTATTATTAAAATAACCGGGCTTCGCATGAAAATCTAAATGATTCTGTGATTTAAACTGTGTAATCTGCGTGGAAGGATTATTTTGTTTTAAAGTATATTTATTACGTTGATTATATTGCTCCTGGAAATTCATTTCCTCTAAAACTACGCTTAAAGCTGATTCTAAACTTTTGGGTGTTTTCAACCTAACTATCCGCACTAGATTTTCTGGTAAATTATATAAAAACACATTTAAAGAAGTGTTATTATAAATAATAATTTTACTTTGTCTTATTTCTTCGTTTACAATATGATTGACCTTTGATAAAAGTACCGAACGTACCGATTGTACCCTATTACAAAAATCAAGATAACTCTCTCCTATTTTTATTTTTAAATTCTCTAACTCTATAGCAATACATTCCTCATTACGCGGGTCTCCAAAATGTTGAATTAATAAATCTTTAAATTCCGACCATGTAACAATATCCTCACGCTCGCTGATAAGCGCAGCGGCCCTGTCTACTAAGCGACTAGTAATAGCATGCATTATGTACACATTTTGTGCATCACTGCCTTGAAATTTATCAATTACATATTCACATTTCCGTAAAAATAAATTTAATTGGCGTTTGTCGCCACCAAAAAGTGGAATTAATTTTAAAATTTCAGTGGGAATTAGAGCTATATGTTCCATTTTTTTTTATTTTATATAAAATCTTACAATAGGAATAAAATAAAGAAATTGATTCTTAACAATACGTTACCACAAATAAAATAAGTATTTTAATTATTTAAAATTTAAATAAAATACACAATAGTATTAATCAAATGTTATATTTCAAAGATTTGGATTCGAAATAATAAAATTAAACATATTACTTAACTATAATATTTCAAAGATTTTGATTTGAAATAATAAAATTAAACTTACTACTTAATTATAATATTTCAAAGATTTTGATTCGAAATATTAAGAAAATCAGACTACGTTATAATAAAAGAAATTCATTTTATTTATAACGGGATACAAGGAAGGTGAAAAATTCTACTCACCACCCCGAGGTCAGCATCATCAGCTCCAGGCTCCTCACGCACTGTCTTATTTATTTGGTTCGGGATAGTTCCTTACAGACCTTCAAGCCCTTTTTGCGGATTTTGACGAGTAATTTACAGATGAAGGCTGTAATTTATGTGGAAACTATCCTACCGGCTGCGCCAAACAAGTTTACGGGAGCGCGAGTGGGCTTTTTAAAAAGTAATAAAACTTTAATTTAAATTTATTTTAATGATCTATTGAACAGAATTTCATGTTCTTATACAATTAATTACTAAAAACTTAAAATACTGAAACGACCAAGCAGAAGCGCATGCTATTGTCGATTAAAAAACTATCTCAAGAAAAATTTATATTAAAAATACATAAGAATGTTTCCCATGGCTTGAGAGGATTCGCGTTACCATACTTAGAATGCTGATTAAGCATTTACCTGTACCGTTCTCATGCCATGAGCCAACATAACTAGGTTCTATTATTTATTTCTTATCTGTATTTATACAATCAAATGATATGTGATGTAAACATTACAACTTCAAACTTGTCTAAACTTGTTCAATTTGTGATTTCAACTTTCAAGGCAAATTATTTTGTTAGGATTGGATTTCTGATACAAAAAAGTTAAAAGATGGCCCCTAGAATTGATAAAGGTACTTTAATTATTTTAGATATTGGTAAAAATACCGCCGAACTCGAAGAAAATAAAAAAGCAAGCTTTTTTAAATCCGCTAAAAGTTGTGCTATACGATTTATTGAGCATAAAATAATAAGTCAAGCTAAAAATCTACTTGGAATAATATTACTTGGCTCAAGAAAAACTGAAAACGTTTTGGCTGCTCAGTCTCCAGGAACATGTAAATATATTGAAATGCTCGCCGATCTACAACCGCCAAATTGGCAAATGATTCGCGACTTGCCAGAAAATGTAGGTTTCATTTATATTTATCTTACTGATAAGTTAAAAATATAAAACTGAGATTTATAAAAAATACGTTCATAGCTTCAAATATATCTCACTTTTATTAATTTTTTATTTCTAGCCATCAAAAGTTAGCGGTAACTGGTTTGATGCATTGTTAGTGGCTGCTGAACATTTCAAATATGGTGTAACTTCTAATATTACTAATAAGCAGATTATCATCATATCCAATTTTGGCGCACCATCTGATTTAGAGGAGAATGAGATTGAGCAGGTATTTTATATATATATTGTACTTAATTTTTATAAATGTTCTAATTGTTTGTCTAATCTATTAAATTTGTCTAATCACAAGATTGTAGACACATATTGAAATAATACATATTTTTAGGCAATCCATGGTTTCCAAGAAGAAGGTATTGAAATAAGTGTATTGGGCCCAGATATATATGATGAAACAAATTGTAACAATGATTTAGAATTAATAAAACAGTTTGTTGAATTTACAAACGGGGCTGCAGCAACTTTGGAACATACTCTAGGATTTCATTTACTTTTCCATAGAAAAAGAATTGTAAATGCAGTGCCCTGGAATGTTGATTTAAGTATTGGGCCCAATATTAAAATACCTGTTTCATCTTATATAAGAATTAAAGATGATCCAGTTGTAAAGAGGTGGGTTAAAGCAGTTCGAGATCCTGTTACACAATCTATAAGCTCTACAGACACTATAGAAAAGAGAAAATTATTTATCAACACAGAAAATGAAAATATAATTAAAATTAATGAAGATGATAAACAAGAAAAGATCATTAAAGGCTATGTTTATGGTGGACAAGTCATTCCCTTTTCAGAATTTGATAAAAGCATGCTGTATGATCCTGGACAAAAATCATTGATACTGTATGGCTTCACAAAATCTAGCAATATCACTAATCAAAATCTAATTGGTGATGGACTGTCTTATGTGTTTGGACGTAAAGGCGATCAAAAAGCAGAGTATGCAATACATTGCTTAGTGGAATGCCTACTGAAATTGGATCTAGTTGGAATTGTACGACGAGTCTACAACAATGGCAATGCTCCCAAAATGTTTGTTCTTATGCCTGTAGTAGACACAGACAACTTTGTATGCTTATCAATGGCTGCAATTTGTTTTAAAAATGAAATAAAATACATGTCTTTTCCAGTCACTAATATGAAAAAATATGAGTGTACCAATGAACAAGTGAATGCTTTTAAAGATTTAATTAGAGCTATGGAATTATCGAGAGCTAATGATGACAAGAACTTTGAAGACACTGATGCTTTCCCAATACTTAAAATGTGCAGTCCTTCAGCGCAATATGTTCTAGATTGTATTGCCTTTCGAGCTTTAAATTTACACAAACCATTACCTCCACCCAGGGATGAAATAATGAGGTTGTTAAACGTAATACCACAGATAGAAGAAAGAGCTAAAGAGCCATTAGAAAAGCTGAACAAATTATTCACATTAAATAAAGTGGAAGTCAAAAAAAGAGCAAAAAAAACAGACCAACCAATGGAGATAGACGAAGCTATGCAATCAACATCAGCAATAAATGATATAACTACGGAAGATATACCCAAAATAAATCTCTCCATTTTTAAGAAACCTGATATACAAAGAGTTGGAACTATAAACCCAATAGAAGATTTTGAATATTTAAAGCTGAAGTTAAAAAGTAATGAGATTTTTCCACAACTGGCAGATGCAATTGAAAGTATATTTTTTTGCAGCATTGATAACAATTATACAAAAGCATTAGATACAATGTCGTATTTTCGGGCTGTATGTGTAAAATCGGAACCTTCTCATTATAACAATTGGCTTAAAAAAATTAAAATTATCTTTACAAACCGTCAAAAACATAACATAATTGATATAATAAATGAAAATAGATTAGGCTACATTTTGGCAAACGAAAATTCATTGAGTGATATACTTACAGAAATAAGTGAGGAAAGCCAACTGTATGAAAATGATACAGTGCCTAATATGACTGAAGTCAGTATAAGTTCAGAAGTTGATGATTTATTTGATAATATGTAAAAGACTATGTTTACAGTTGGATGCTGTACTCCACAATGGCAGGACAAAGCAGAATTCTGCCATTGAACTCGCGTCATGTCATAAAAATTGAGCAGAGGGACATTTTCACAACACTATGTTCCCTACAATGTGTGGGATACAATATGAGGCAAAAACTTGGCCTTTTTTGTATCTATCATGAAACAAACATTTAGGTTATAAAGATTTGTATTAAGTTAATATTATATTTAAGTGTTTACTTTAATGATATTAAACATTTTTAATTTTATAAGTAAACAAAACATTTTGGTACTTGATATAATTTGATTATCATTGTTCATGTTTAATAAACTATTTATATTTTTAAATGAGAAATGTTTTATTTATGCCTATACTATGTCTATACCTTTTTCTTTTAAAATAGAAACAACCATCAATGTCTAAATGTTTAATATTCAATAATTTCATAATATGGTCTAATCTCAAATTTGCACACAATAAATTCTTTATTATATCTTATAATTAATTATGGTCGAAGGAATCATTGTACACCACTAGGCGCTATTTTGTTTTGTGAGTGTAGAAGCTCAAGAAATTCTTGCAGTGATAGTTCTTCCTGGCAATCAGTGTCTAAGTCATGCTCAAGTTGAGCTTCCATTGAGTTAGCCTCTGGGCTGAGCACTATGTTTTCATCCAATACAACATGATTAAGCCGCGATTTAAGACTTTGAAGAATTTCTTCAAGTTCTAAGCATTTGTTTCGAATGGAGGTGCCAAGATCTGACGCTGGGTCGATGTCATCAATTGTAACGGTTTCCGAAAAAGAATTCGCCGGAGTTCGCGTACGCGGCGGTTGTATAATATTAAATAAATTCTCAGGAATACCATTTCCATTTCTCAAACTGTCAGGCGTTCGGGATTCAGTAAACTCTGCGAGTATCTCATCAATAATATCTTCTGCGTTTTGTCTCGGGTCAACAACATCATCAGGTGTTTCTGCGCCATTATCACCATTGATCATTTTATTATTAGACTCCAACTTCATGATTTCACTTTATTTTCTATAACGTAATTATTGATTCGCGAACAAAATAAATAATAAATAAGCACAGAGGGCACTTGTTGTCGTAGTCAGATGATTGATGATTAAGGGTTGCCAGTTGAATGTTATAATGTAGAAGATATTTGTTATATTTATTATCTATAAAAAAGAAAATGTAGAAATTTTGTTAAACTATATTTTTTATATTTACAATGTATAATATTAAATATCCAATAATAAAAATTAAATACAATAAAAGGACTTAAATATTATACGATTAACTTTACGTATAGGGTATTAGTCAAGCTACCATCGATTTGGTAAAAGCCATATTTGTTTGATTGCTAAAGATATTATTTATGAGTTATAAATATTTACTTTTTACCAAGTAAGTCTTAATAAATAAATTGTAATTAGTAATAATAAATTAAAAATAA
This sequence comes from Heliconius hermathena, assembly GCA_013403705.1. NCBI lineage: Eukaryota > Metazoa > Arthropoda > Insecta > Lepidoptera > Nymphalidae > Heliconius > Heliconius hermathena. The sequence continues at coordinate 105,317 of JAAIXJ010001859.1, forward strand.
TTTTACCAAATAAGTCTTACTAAATAAATTATAACTTCAATTGTTATTTAAATACATCTCTTATTTATTACTCATAAACATGCTATTCTGATATTACCTTAATAAGAATCAATTAAATTTATTACAAGCATTTTAGTTATTGCAAAATTTTCTTTGTGGGAAATATAAATCCAAATATGCTTCCTTCCGAAGTTTCTTTTCTATTTCTTCACTCTTCATAATTTTTACAGCAGCTTTACAACTGTTGTGTGAATGAGCAAAGAAACAATCTCTTACCGACTGCAATAAACACATGTTAATCAAAATTATAAGCCTAATTCTTCTTCGTATGTTTATATAATATAATATCTAGGGAGGGAAGCCAGAAGGAGAGCAGAACCACAAGCGTGTGACTATAAACGCGACGGCTTGTGGATTCCATTCTCACTCGAGAAAATCAAATATTTAATATTTTAATTTCTTCGCTCTTGTCCTTCCGCCATCATGTCAAAATTCAACGGAAAATAGGGAACGGAGTATCACTAGATTCCCTCTGCTTAACTGGTGTCGGCGGGAACAGTGTGAAGCTAAATAAAATATCTTGTATATTCTAACTGCTACCCTCTTAGAGATAAAGCTTGAAGCTTATATGATGAGGAACAAATAAAACTTACTTTAAATTCCGCCAATTTCACACCTTGAAATTTTGATAAACAATGCTTAAAAAGCCTTGTATAATGTTTTCTACATAAAAATATTCTATTTTCAAATTGCCAGTAGTCACCCTGCACTGAACATGAACAGCCGCAGAATCCACATGCATCCAAATTGTATGGAACGCATTTTATCTGTTTAGTAAAAGCGTAATAGTATTATTTTATTTTTTATCAAAACATATCATCAGAATGTTAGAAGATAAGAAGTGTAGGTAAGTTGCCTTGTCCGTAAATTTCTTGTTTCCTCGAAGTTTACTTTTTGTTTTATTACTTTCTTACTTACATACGAAAATTAAAGGAAAATTAGTAGTAAGAAAAATTAGTTTACCTGAACAGCGCATCTTAGAACCTTCTTACCGGAGAAGCTATATGAATATCGCATTTGTTTCTTTTTATATTCCGGAAAGTAGTCACATGCCCTAGAAAATAAAATAATTATTATAAATTCTAAATTGTCATATATATTTCCTAATAAAATGTACAAAATTATTTGTATAACTTACGCAGGAAAATCATTAATCCTAAAAAATTGTTTTCTTTTCGAACTCGAATTAAAAGGAGCACAATTCTGAGCTACTGGTCCTATAGGAGATATTTCTTTCGGAGGTGGTTGGTATTCATGTTTCACTATCCATCTTGGTGTTTTAGGGCCATAACAGCACTTGCTATATATCTATATAAAACGTTACATATATAGTTTAAATATTTTTACTACTAAATTTCATTGTTACCACATATTATATAATTTACACTAAATATACCTTTCTTATTCCGAGCAACGAATGATATAATATATTTTATGTTAAATTGCTCCATTTTCCATTTCAATTCAATTTCATTTCAATTTTTTCATTTTAATTTTGGAGGCATTGCCTCCAAAATTAAAAGTTCAGTGGCAGTACTCAACGCGGTGCTTTGCCTCGACATCAGAGCGAAGAAATGAATTTTATTTCATCGAGTGGGGATCGCACTCACAACCAGTCACGTTTACAAGAACACACTTGTACCCCGCACCACCACTGGCTCCATTAGGGAACGGAGTGTCTTAACATTAGGTTCCCTCTGCCTATCCTGCTGTTTGCGGGATACAGCGTCACGCTAAAAAAATGTTAAATGTTCAAAATAAATTTTGATATTCAGATATTTTAAAAACTTCCGCAATTTGTTTACTACTGTTCATTATTATTTAATTGATATACCCGATGAGTGAGTTCGTAAAAAGCATCACGGTCATTATCGTAACTTCCAGGTCCCAAATTTGGTTTTATTTCAGGTGCGTTTCGTCTCATAAATGGACTTAAGCAAGGCCCTTTCATAGGTAATACCTCCCGATCCAAGCCTGTTCCGAAACATACTCTCGGTGGTTTTTTCTTTGTCACAACATATTCAAAATCTGTTAAATTAAACAATATATATTTTAAGCGATTTAATTTTTAAAATTCTTATTAAAATGCACACTACAATCATTCCATATTAAAACGTCTGCGCTCTTCGCCCGTCACGAATGGAATAGACGAAAGAAATTAAGTGATATAAAATTCCGAATTGAACTTTCCTTATTTTTATCAACAAAAAAATTTATCGAACGACGCTGCTCAGGTAAAGTGGCAAAATGAAAACCTATATACAAAGAAAATTATCCAATACCATTGTCCACAAACAGACACTATGAATTTTATACATTATAGTGTGATTTATGTAATTCCTATGCAATTTTACCGCCATAAGAAGTTTCGTGCATATTGTTCGGTCGGAGGTACCGTCGCTGGTAAGGCCGCTGCATGGTTGTCAAAGTGCACAAAACAACTGCCAGCCAGATGACTTTCTGAAGGCTTTCGTGTTGTTAACGATAATAAAAAAAATACGACAAATCCGACTATTACGCCGTATTGGGTCGCACGCTCACTTATAGTGTGCACAAATAATTATTTACAGTGAGACTTTTTTAAGGACTGAATGTGTGGTATGTCAATTTTTGTTATATAAGTATTACAAAAAGAATTGACGTTAACGTAACTAGATATTAGGTAAAACGTAATATAGACAGGAAAGTAGTATTGATTATATTTTGTTTAATTGTATTAATATAAAATATGAAAATAACAACATTATCATAAATGATTCTTATTACAAAAAATCAGTTTCACGCTGTATCCCGTACACAGCAGGAAAGGCAGAGCGAACCTAGTGTTAAGACACTCCGTTTACCACTTTCCACTGAATCCCTGGCGGAACTCAACAGGTTGCACAAGCGTACGACTGTAAACGCGAGGGTATGGGCTCGATTCACACTGGAGGAAATTGAATATTTAATGTTTTCATTTCTTTGTTCGACGCGCGACGTCGAGTTCTGCCACTCAACACAAAATGCCTCCAGAGTTTGGCGGAAAATAGGGAATGAAAGTGTCTTAACATTAGTTTCCCAGGCACCCTCCGTCTAGCCTGTTATGTGCGGGATACGGCATGAAGCTAAAAAAATATTCATGGTAACAATATGAACGTAATAATAAAGTCCATGACTTAAGTATATGTTTTTGTTGTATTTGATATTTATAATATTCTTTTCTTGTCTGGTTAAATAAAACGCGGTGTTGGGTTCCGCCTGTTTAGAAAACTTAGTTATGCTAACCTGTTACTATTGCGTTATGTTTGTGAAAATAATAAAACAATATTTAATCTTTTATCTCATTATGGTCACTCTATTCGTATATAGAGAATGTCACTTTATGGAAACACGAAATTGGTAGAAATGAAAAATTACCAAGGTCATATTGAATAATGAAAAAACATCAATATAAATAACAAACCTTACCCAACGTTACGTCCCAAGTCATCAGGAAAGTAAGTTGTTTCCTAATGAATTAAGTTAAAATAAAAAAATCTGAAAAAAAAAGAAAAAAAATAGATGCTCTTGTAGACTTAATAAGACAATATCTTCAAATTATATAATACTTGTTTTATAATTAATATTCTTATATGTTGTTAGAATAACAATGAAGTAATTATGCAAATATTTTAATTTTTTCATACCTTCCATGTTCGGCTTTAATTTTGTATCCAAAAAAATCACGAGATTAACATATTAATTATTTATATCAATTAATTTTATTATGGTTAATACATTGAATAGAATATAAAAATTAAATATACATTCACTAAATACGTGAAATAATATATTCTTTTTGGCATATGACACGAAGTTTTAAAAATCGACACTAAATGGCATAAAATATATTTATGTTTTTGTTCTTTTTATTCTACATAGTTCCTAATCTATACTATGATTATAAAGGTAAACCTATGTATCATAAAAAAAACAGCGTTCACATTTTTTTGCTTAAATGTGATAATCTGGGAAACTACAGGATCTGATTGAAAAATTCTGTTAGTCCTAAATAGATAATCACTCAATAATGATTGTATCCTTATACCATTCCGCCGAATTCTGGAGGTATTGTTTATTGAGTGGCTGAACTCAACGTCGCGCTTGCCCTTGACACCAGAGCAAAGAAGTTAAAATACTAAATATTGCATGTCTTCAAGTGGGAATCGAATCCACAATCTGTTAATTTTACAGTTTCATATTTTGAGCCTCAGCATCACGATTGGCCGCAACTGGTCATAATATTATTTTTTTACTATTCATTATTAGTTTTACTATCGGAATCGAGTAGATTTATTATTTGTGGACTACCAAAATTGGTTGAGTGACAACCGGCGAGTAATAAGTTTAAACCAAATAAAAAAAATATTATATCACATATTATTTATTAATAGTAACATTTTTTTGATAAAAATTACCATATTGGTGAAAAAAAAAAAGCCAAGTTTAATATTTAATAATATATTGTTCTCTACTTTATCAACAAGAAACGATTTTTAAATGGATGATATAGCTCAAGATTTAACTTAGCTATTTTTTACTACTAAGACAATATTTCTTTTACATTTATTAATTTTTTTTACATTTTTTTAAAGTGTTATTTCACACTTAGGAAAGAAAAGATCTGCTCTAACCACTAAGCCATACGTTTTTTGAGAACGTATATTGAAGCTGGCAATACTTAAATGCTGTCAAATTTGGTCGCTACTTTGACAATGACATGTGACATTTAGTTTATGTTGTTTTTTTTTTTCCAATGCATAATACGAAAATTTGAACGCCTAAACTTTACTCTAAATGGAGTCTTGTAATTCTTAAGCAAAAAAACTTTTTATTACTCTTAAACATCTCAAAAATTTAAGGTATGTTCTCGTTATTTGATTTAACGTCCATCAAGGTGTCAAGTTACATGTGAAGTAACTTTCATTATGTCATGTCTGTGAATAGAATATTATATCATTATCTCACAATAATCATTTAATGATAGCTTCGGTCATTATAAAAATCAATTTCAATAGTTTTCCCTAAAACGGTAAGAGTTTTTTATTTATTAATGTGTGCTAGTATTTGAATATATGAACTTGAATTTTATAACACTTCTTTTTTCAAGCTATTGTTATTGTCGACTGTAATATTATTTTATTTAAGAATTTCTTATAGGTACAATATAAAGTTAGCTCAGGGTTGTAACTGATTGAACAATAAATATTGCTGATTTTCTAACAATATTCTATAGTCTTTTAGGGTCATATTATTAGAAGATATAATAGTAATATACTATTACAATTATTATGGCCAGAATTATTTTATAATGAATTCCCTCCCATATTTTAAGCATTAAACTCTTTGTGCATGTAAATATTTTTATTATGTGCTATAAAAGATAAATAAGGTAATAAACAAATACATTAATGTTCATTTCAGAAAATGCCTTTCAATTCCAAACTTCTAGTGCCAGTGGCTTTAGGCTTTTCTCTGGTCTCAGTGTCAGCATTTGTTGTGTACTATGTCATCAAGAAAGATGAAGAAGAGGACAAACCAGTGAGATCTACAAAAGTAAATGTAATAGAGGTCCAAGTACCAAAAAGTATAGTGGCTGCTTTAATTGGTAAGTTTTATTTTTTTTACTTTAAGCTATGTCTCGTATATAGCAGGGTAGACAAAGGAAATTTAATGTTGAGACACTATTATCCAAATACTCACTTACTGTTTCTTAATTTTTTTTTTTAAATAAGTTCTTACTTTCATTTAATATTTTTATATCTTTTGAGACTATAATATTTTTTGTAATAAAAAATAATATTTATAATATTATGATGGAAAAGTAAGTGGTAAGAGAGGTAGAGGGAGCCCTTGGTTGACCTTCGAAAACACAGCATCAAAAATTCTGATGGAAGGTCATGTAAAAACCATGAGGACCCCCCGGAGGGCATGTATGAACAGGTTGATGACAGTGGACAAGGCGAAAGAAGTATGTAGAGACCGTAGCATTTGTCTCTCCGTTCTCTCTGACTACCCTGCTATAAAGCGTGAAGCTAGTTTAGTTTAGTTTTTATCTATGGCATTTTTGATGTAGCAGCACAGTATCTGAGCAGTCTGTAAATACTATGGTTCTCAGTTTGATTTCCTTTTGGATAAATAATTTTGCTGCTATATGCAACACACAGCATACAGTGTGTAAAAAAATCATCCAGTTTTACTATTAAACTATATATTATCTTATTTATCCTTAAATATAAGTAATGACATCATGATATCATGTTAGCGCAAGATAGATACATATTAAATTATTTAACTCAAGGTTACTTTACTTGACAAGTTTGAAATTCCATATTGTGACATTATAACTTATAAGTAAGGCTTCATTCATATATTAAAATTTAATTTTAAGATTGTAATTATTTTATAAAATTAATATTTTTGGATTTGTAATAAGTATATGAAGTTTTTGGACCATTGTATTGCTATGAGCCTATATTACATTGTAAACTGAACATTACATTATTTTAAATTATATTAATTTCCTTGCACCAATAAGGAAAAGCAGTTTTGAGTTTTGCATTTTATCAGCTTCACCGTGTATCCTGGACACAGGAGGGTAGGCTGAGGGAACCTAGTGCTAAGACACTCTGTTCTCCAGTTTCCGCGGAGTTCTGGATATATTGCGCGACGGAACTCAACGCTGCGCTTTACCTCGACACCAGAGCGAACAAATGAAAATATAAATTTATTAAAATATTTCATTTCCTCTAGTGGGGATCGAACCCACAACCAGTCGTGTTCACAGTTACACACTTATGCCCCTGCACCACAACTGGCCGCAATTCATTACAATGCTTTAAATTGAAAAAAATAAACAACTAATATAAAAAAATAAAATTGAATCCTATTTAGGAATCAAATACCTATTTACTGCTAACTGATCATATAGATATCATTGTCTCATAAAAATCATAAAATGTATAGCATTAATTTTATTAGTATGCAAATGTCCTTATTTTACCTTCGTCTTTAATATTAAATAATATCATGCAATGTATAATAAATATATACATAACATATTTATATAAATATATACACAAACAAGTTAAAACTTCATTGTTTTTTATTAGCTACACGCTTTATAGCCATTTCCTCATTTCCCGACGAATTCTGGGGACCTTTCAGAGGTGGCACCAACTAAACGTACACGCTCAGCTATGTTAAAGCAGAAACGCTCGTATTTAAATATATTTTTACGAATAATGTAAAAATGTTTATTTATTATTATCAGACCATTTACGTGGGCCTTTACTCCCGTCAGACGTCCTAAAGGTTGTCTAAAATTGGGGCAAAGTATGTTATACTAGCAAGCCCAAATTTTACATATGTCATTAACGTAAGTATTTAAAGACCCCTAATAGAGATGTACTGGTAGTTGGCGCTACCTCTGGACGCCACACTTTCAAGTTAATAAGAATGCATACTGTCTTAACTTTATATAAGACTAATAATCCTCAAAATTTCAGCTTTGCTAAAATGACGTAGGTCTGGCGGCCGTAATATCTTAGGCTATATGTACCAATGTAATGTCTGTAATTATAGTATGAGAAAATAGTCTGAACTATTTTTTTATTATGCATACACGAGTAATATAAATATTAAATGAAAGTTTCTATAAGATATATAGCCTTATAGCACTTTATTCAGCACACAATAAAAAAGCTATTGTAACAGCTTGCTTAATTTTACATTAATATGTTTATTATAAATCACATGTAGGGAATCATATTACACCTTACTCAATCCTTACATGCCTATACTAATATAATATTATAAAGCTGAATAGTTTTTTTTCAAATGCCACGATCTCAAGAACTACTGGTTCAATTGAAAAAATCTTTTAGAGTTGGGTAACCCCTTTATCAAAAAATACTTTGAACTATATTACAATAGGTAAATAGTTTCGATTTAACACACTTTATCCGTAATCGGACTTACCGAGGACCTTAGTGCACTTACTATGTGTAATGCTTGTGCTATGCATAAACTCTAAGCTATATACATCCATGTAAAAGCTAGTTTCTTCATATTTTGCTTTTGTCATTCTTTATAGGTCGTAACGGATCAAACATAAAGCAAATAGAAGAAAAGTCAGGCGCAATGATTCACTTCAAGAAGTTTAGTGAGAAGGACTACGACGTTTGTATTATACGAGGGCGATCAAACGCGACACAAATTGCCGAAACGTTAGTGCATGATTTTATTAAGCAACAACCGCTTATAGTCGAGTCGAATATATCTGTGCCGGGATGGTCAGTTGGCAGGATTATTGGTGAGTATAAATCATTTTTCAGTTTCACGCTACTTACAAAATATGAGGGTAGATAGACAAAAATCACATTGACATGATGATATTTCGTGTGGAGTGGCGTAACTTAACTCCTCGCTTTGTCATATTGGAGTGGAGAAATAAGCGCGATTTAATTGGTCAATAGCTTGACTATTTCTATGGGAATTAAATCATTAGTTCTATTAATTTAATTGGACTATTATGATTCTTCGTAAAACGTTCCAGATCTTTATTTTTTTGTGTAAATGTTTTTTTCGGGCAGTTCTCCACTTTCTACTATACTCTAATTAGGTAGGCATATAGAGGTAACCCAGTATTAAGACATCGTCAACTTTCCACCCAGTTTTTGAGACATTGCGTGTTGAGTGGTGAAACTCAACGTCACTCTTTATTGTGTCTTGTTACCAGTAGGAATCGACTCCAAAAACGTCGGTTTTCAGGCAGATATGGTGCTGCTGTGCCACGATGCCCTTATTAACTTCTTCTATGGTTATATAAGCAGTTAAAATCCTTTTGTATTCAAACAGGTACAGGCGGAGATACAATAAACGATATAAGTCACAGAAGCGGTGCTCGAGTAAAGATAGAAGGGAACCGCGGTGACATGACCACGTCAAGGCAGGTCAGCTTTCGCGGTACCGAAGAACAGATTAGTATGGCCAAGAAGTTGATTGATGAATGCGTAAGAGAAATTAGTTATTTATTATTTTTAAATGTTTTCTTTTGTCATCTTCACGCTGTATCCTGCATATAGCAGGGTAGGCAGATGGAACTTAGTGTTAAGTCACTACTTTGGCCATTTTTCGCCAAATAAATTAATTTATTATTACGATTCACTTTTACAGCGTGAAACTGATTCATTTTTAATTCACTTTACCCGTAAAGAGTGTCGATTCATTAACAGTTAGAAAGCAATTATTGATTAAGGGGCGAAAAACTGCCTATTTAACTGTAAAACATTAAACTTTCTTAGATCATTAAATGATTGACAATTAAGAAGGTAAAGTCAAAATACAGCGGTAAGACAAAACACGGCGTTGAGGTTGTATTCGGACAGTGCGTGACTTACGGTCTTGCCATTAAATTATTTCTGCCTACAGCTCATTCTACCAACGGAATACAGTAGGAAGATGTTTTTTTTATTTCAAATACTATGTAGTGTCTACCTACAATTAATTAGGCAATCAGAATAAATAAATTTTATTATATTTTGTTTCAATCTGCATTATTAGGTAATATTTTCACAATGAATGTTAGGCACAATAATAATAATAAAAAAATTAACTTCACGCTGTATCACGCACACAGGAGGGTAGGCAGAGGGAACCTAGTGTTAAGACACTCCGTTCCCCACTTTCTGCCGAAGTTTGGAGGTATTGCGTGTTGAGTGGCAGAACTCAACCGCGCTTTGCCTCGACACCAGAGCGAAGAAATGGAAATATAAATTTAAGTAAATATTTCATCTCCTCGAGTGGGGATCGAACCCACAGCCAATCGGTTTTAGAGTCACACTTTGTGCCACTGCGCCACGACTGGCCTCCACGACAATAATAATAAATGAAATAAATGAACACGTTCCAGGTGGAGCAAGAGCGTTGTAGACGCGAAGTGGAGCAGTCGAAGCCGCCGCGCGTGTGCACGCCGCCCGCCGCGCCCGCGCCCGCCGACACGCCAGGTGAAACCAAGCTTGTGTACACGCGTGGTAAGATGGCGCATGCTTGCTTGTGATTGGTCGCGCGGACATTGCGGTGTTCGTTTTTTAAATATTTTGTTTTTTTTAATTTTTTTTTATTGTAAATGTTTTAGGTTTTAGATCAGGTTTTTTTGGGCGACTTTTAACGATTTTACGACGTAAATTAAAAAATATTATTAACAAAAAAGAAACAATAATTGCAAATCTATGATTCCAAATGGCGGCACATCTGGTGGAAACAATGAAAAATTTTCACCTTACGTACACGATGACGTGTTGGTGTTCTTCTTTTGAAAAAAAAAATGTTTTTCTGTTTCTAGGTAACTAAAACTAGTTACGTGGTTATTACATTATGGAGGTGTAGGATTTTACTGCATTTAATTTATTTTTTCAGCGTCACGCTGTTGTGCTTGTAGCAGGGTAGGCAGAGGGTGGCAAGTGTTAAGATGCTCCCCACTTTTCGCCGAATTCTGGAGGCATTGCCTGTTGAGTGGCGTAACTTTTGCAGATCGACACCAGAACGAATAAATGAAAATATTATATATACTCCCGCTCGAGAAAATGAATTCCTAGAATGGAAATCAAACCCACAACCAAACGCGTTTACAGTCACGTGCATGTGTCCCTGCGCCACGACTGTATGTTTTATATAATCTATAAAAAAATACGTAGAAAAAACAATATTTTTTACAAACATATTATTTCATATGGGAGAAACGTTTTAAGAATTCAACCTTTTCTCGTCATAGCACCCTTTTCATAATTTAGTGGCATATAAAGAAAAATAATTTAATAAGACTAAAATATTTATTATCTACAAGAGATAAGAAGCGATAAAAGATATAAAGTAAGAGATTTTTCAATACCCATTTTTTTTCTGTGGGTCAAAATGGCGTTGCTTTTGCTATTATTATTCCGTTATGTTTGTTTTACTGAGTTTTAAAGGTTGGGAATATGGCATATATATACACAAAAATATTTTTATTATCACTTAGTTTTTGTGTGCAATTTTTTTTATACTCTTTGTGTGTTTGGTTTTTGTGTTTTATGTTCTTGATTTGTTTTGGGAACTTTTGGCACTTTATAAATGTTTTGAAGCACTTAGAGTATTGCAGTTTTACAGATTTTATATACATTTTCTCTCTTGTTTTTTTTTAGAGCACCAAATACCGCTTAATATGCAATTAAGATAGCATAATTGCACATTTTCTTTGCTTGTATCCTGTTTTTTATGGCATAAAATAAATTATACACTATAAGTTAATAAGAAATAACTTTAAAAGGATATTTAATAATATCGGAAAAGCACAGAAAATATTTTAAAATATTGTAAAGGCTAATGTAAAAAACAAATTCAAATATACTTTCTAAGTTATTTCGAAATGAAATTTTGATTTTTGCAGAAAAGCCGTCGAAGTAATTATATTTTGAAATGTTTTATTTGTATATTTCAAATAATAGTGATTATTCACAAACAAAAAATTTAAGTTATATTGATATAATTTAAAATAAACTGACTTTTTACCATCATTAATTAATTTAAATGATATTTGTTGAAATTAGAGTATTATCACTAAAGTAAAGTAAAGTGCCTACCTACGCTATTAACTCGGATCGATACCAAAGTAACATTGATTTTAACTTAAATTCAATTATTACTTACTAAACGTCTCTGATTGCCATTGCCACATTTTGCTTAATTGCCAATTTATCGGTATTCTAAGGTTGACGAGTCGTGACCGCCCTAAATTTAGCTGAAGTGTAGATAAATGGTTGCGCCGATTTGCTCCTAGGTCTTTCCTTATATAACAGTATTTTCTTCCTGAGTGAACAATGTGCAAATGTTCAGAAAGCTTAACATTAGGGCCACGACTCGTCCACCGTACTGTAATGGATTTTATTAAAAGAATATATAATGTTTTTTTTTTGTTTACAGAGGCTACAACATCGGCTATAGAAGTTTACGTGTCAGCGGTGTCGTCACCGTCCAGATTTTGGGTACAGTTTGTGGGGCCTCAGGTGGTGCAGCTAGATGAATTGGTCGCCCATATGACAGAATATTATGGAAATAAGGAGAATAAAGCTAATCATGCCGTGAGTTTAATTGTTATGTTTTTTAGCTTATATTTTAGTCATTTTTGTGTACCTATATTATAATAATAATTATTATTAACAATTAAATTTATTTCTCATACTTTAATTTTGAATCTGATTATGAAATATTCGATATTTCAATTTCCTAGCTCTAGTAACGAGAAAAATTGCGGCGTTGAGTTTCATCACTCAACACGTAATGCTTCCAGAATTTGGTGGGAAATGGGGAACAGAAGTTTCTTAACGCAATGGAGTACCTTGACACTAGGCAGAGGGCTGCCTACCGTGTTATGTGTAGGATACCGTGTGAAACTAAAAATTTTAAATATAATTAAAATACATTTTAGGCCAGTCATGGCGCAGTGGCACAAAGCGTGACTGTAAAACCAACTGTTTGTGGGTTCGATCCCCACTCGAGGAGATGAAATATTTACTTAAATTTATATTTCCATTTCGTCGCTCTAGTGCCAAGGCAATGCGCGTTGAGTTCTGCCACTCAACACGCAATCCCTCCAGAATTCGGCAAAGTGAGGAACGGAGTGTTTTAACACTAGGTTCCCTCTGCCTACCCTGCTGTATGCGGGCTTCAACGTGAAGCTGATCTGATTTTTTATATTTTTTTAAAATAATTAATAAATAAAATAAAATAAATATTTATTTTATTTAAAAAGATTATATATTTACTATTCTATAGAGTAGCACAATATCGCGTAAAAAACATTCTTATATATATGTTATTTCATTTTATATATAACAAGACATCGTGAGGTCTTTCATACTGATATTTACAATTTAACAAAATCTGGTGCTGATTTTAAAAATTGTTTAAATATAAACAATTAATCTTAATAATACATGAATTTGACGGTACCTAAATAAATAATATGTTTTGTAATTGATTTAGCTGGAGAAAGTGTCGATAGGTCAAGTGGTGGCGGCCGTGTTCCGTCACGACGGTCGCTGGTACAGGGCGCGGGTGGACGACTTGAGGCCCAACGAGTTTGATGCTACACAACAGGTGTTTGTTTATATTTTTTATTTGGTATGTTATTTTATACGTGAGTCAGACGTGGCGCAAGGGCACAAGCGTAAGACTGTAAATGCGACAGGTTGTAGGCTCGTTTTCCACTCGACAGGGGATAAAATACTTTCATTTCCTCAATTTGGTATCAAGACAAAGCACGGCGTTGAGTTCTCGAAAATTGGTCGGTGCATGGTAACGGAGTGGCTTAATACTAGGTTCTAAGCAAAAATGTATATACATATACATTTTATTGTGTCATCATACCACCATTTATTTGTCTGTTTTAAAGAATAAAATGGTCAAATAATTTATATATTAGTGTTTTCACCAACGAGGTTTTTGTTTACAAATAATATGTGTGTTATATATTTTCAGGTAGCCGATGTGTTCTACTTGGACTACGGCGATAGTGAGTACGTAGCGACGCACGACCTGTGCGAGCTTCGGGCTGATTTGCTACGACTTCGGTTTCAGGTTAATAATATGTATATTTTATTTTTAAAATAGTTTTATTTTCACACTTTAACCCCCATTTAGCAGGGTAGCCAGAACCCACCCACCACCACAGTTGCTTTTAGAGCTAGACACTGTTTCACTACGACACTATATTTTTTACATTATAATATGTTAAATGCAGACGAAAGAAACTTCTATATTAATCCAGTGGTTAATGAAATGAGAGATTATCAGTTCATTTATGAAACAGCATAATTTTTGTAAAACTTAAAAAATGTTTTATATAGAGGCAAATCGTGATGCAGAGGTGTGTGACTATAAACGCGACTACTTATGGGTTCCATCACCATTCGAAGAAAAATGAATTTATTATTTAAATATATATTTTCATTTCTGGTGTCGTGCTGGATTAGCTAGGGCTGATTAATTTTAATTCTATATTTTTTATATTAAATTCCAGGAATAAATTAGTTATAAGTGACTTATACATAGACTACTAACTTCTTCACGCTGTATCCCTAGAGCCTAGAGCCCATACATATATAGATTATATCTTAGATTTCAAATATTTTCTTTGAACCAAAATTCAATCAGCTGAATTTAATTCCATCACAGGCTATGGAATGTTTCCTCGCGGGAGTGAAACCCTCCGACAAGGAAGAAGTGAAACAAGCATCTGGTGTACGAAAATGGCATCCACAAGCCATAGAACGATTTGAAGAACTAACACAGGTTAGTTTTTATCGTGTTTAAAATATGCTTTTACTTAGTCAATTTCTAACCTTTTTTTTCTTTAGCTCCTGCATAGAGCAGGGTAGCCAGCGGGAACCTAGAGTTAGAAGATCCTCCACGCACTGTCTGATTATCGAGACATTGCGTGTTGAGTGGCGAAACTCAGCGCCGCGTATTGCCAGAGCGAGGAAATAATGTTTCATTCCTCCGAGTGAGAATCGAATCCACAATCATCAGGTAAAGATAGACGTTGGAACGAGACAAATTGCCGCATTGAATTCCGCCACTAGACACGCAATGTCTCGAACAATTTGTCGGCAAATGTGAAACAGGAGTGGCCTAACCCTTACACTAACATCGTGAAGCTAAAAATATATCAATATTAATAAATAATAACAAAGTAAATAAAATTGTTGAAAACAGGTGGCGCGGTGGAAACCTCTGTTATCAAAAACGTGCACGTATAAAAAGAGTTCGTTAGTTGGCGACAGGGAAAAGGAAGTCCCCGGTATAAAGTTATACGACGCTACCGAAGGTGAGTAAATGAAAAATTATATTCTTGTATATTTTTTTTTACTTTTTGTTGTCTTTGATTTTTTTTTAGATTGTACAGTGTATACAAAGTGTTTTTCTTATCATTTTACTACTCTATAAAAGCCTAAATCCATTGAAACGGGAAAAGAGGTGTTCCCAAAAATTAAAAAATTATATTTTCAAACAAAATAATAACAAAATTGTCGTTGTAAAAGAAAACGCCATTTGCTTAGAATGACGCACACAGACCCTAACCTATTAAAAAGACAACATCGCACACACACTGACGGTGAAGTTGAACGTTGTTTAGATTTATTATAGAAAATAGGTAATTGGGTAAAATAGAACGAGAGATATCCCTTTCTCGTTCTAGTATGTTTTTTGAGAATCTACAGTGGCAGATTGGCAACGTTTAGTAGTATTTTTATAGTTGTAGATGTTTACGTTTTTGTTATCTCTTCGTAATTGCGTCATACGTAAAACCGTATGAATAAAATTCGTAAAATGAAAACAAGATCCTACGTCTATACTGTTGACGGTTTTTAGGTGTGGGTTTAAAATATTTTACCTTATATGCTGCTTCCGTAAAAGAAGCGCAGACGCTGCCACTCTGTATGCTGTACTTTATTATTGTTCTAGAAAATGTCATTAATTTTTTATGCATGCATGCAGATACTACATATGTTATTAAGTGTAATTTGTTTTTATATTCATTTAAATCAATTTTTGTAGTATCAAAAACGTTTTATTTACTCTTTTTTGCTGTATGAGTCCCCAAAAGTATAAAAAAAATCAAAAAAGTTCAATCTCGTGTGTTCTAGAAGGTTCAGTAGACATTGGAGAAGCCTTAATAGCAGAGGGATGGGCCGAAACGAGCGTCACGCCGCGCTCGTCCCCACCGCGCTTCAACAACCCGCAAACACCTTTTGGAGATTTAAGTAATTCTAGGTAAGTTAAATTTTATTAATTATCTATATATATAAATACGTGAAGCAAAAACCTTGTACTCCTTTCGTGAAAAGATGAAAATGATACAAAGTTGAAGTAGGAAGTTTGACACATAATTTATATAGAGAAGTGAAATAAGAATGTTAATATATTTTTTTTAAATAATGCCTCATAATACATTAAATGAATATATAAATAAAACTACCATAATGTTTAACAATACACACTTCTGTATATTATAGTGACATACACGTTGCTATGGAAACACGTTTTATTGTACGTGTAAGTAACAAAAGATAAATAATAAGACGTGACTGTAACTATTATTAATTAGAAGTCCGTGATACTAAGCACAGCTAAAAAAATTCTTCCAGAGTACTTGGTATGTTCGGTCCGAGCACGCGAGCTGCTTCAATGCCCAAAGACCATAAAGGCGACGGACAACTCAACGATATTGTTGAGCCTTTAAAAGGTACTTTTTGTATTATACCTTATATTCATGAAAGATATTGCAATTATATTATAAATGATTAACTTAGTAGATTAATATATGACACCATTTCTGATAAGCAAGGATTTGAACTATTAATAATTTTTACATCTAAAAAAATATTTATATTTGTTATTGGACTCTTTTTTTTAAATAAACATTATTTCTACTTACTTAAAATTAAAAAGACTACTATCTCGTATTTGAAATTCTAATTATTCTTTTTTTTACTCGATTTCTTAATCGATTATATAATTCTATCTATTTTTTTTACAGATAACATAACATCTCGATCACTCGCATCCGGCCTCGAATCGACTGACAAAATTAAATCGGTTTCTAACTTCGATTTATCTTATTCGGGAAACAATCAAGATAGTCCCAAAATAAATGGCTCCCACGATTTCATTTCATCAGAAAAACAAAATTTGGAAAACGATTTGCTAAAAGCGAATAGCTCGAAAGAAAAAGCGAATATGAACAGAATCGATTCACATCATAGTAATTTAGAGGCTTTAGGGAGACAATGAGGTACATATATTATTTTAAATAAAACTCTTTGACCGTATTAACCGACGTTTCGAAAAGTTTGCTGTTGTCTGTGGTCACGTGTAGTCTACCCTGAACTAATGCAAAGTATTCAAATAAATATGTATTATTCTAAATATTTATATGTGATTAATCCGGCGAAAGAGTTTTATTTCGTAAAGAGTTTACCGGCGAAAACCTAAGATATAATTATATTATTTATGTACATGTTTCTTGAGTTTCATACAGCATCCCGATTATAGTAGGGATGGCGGAGAGAACCAGAGAGTTTTGAATAGAATACATATTTTTCTACGCCACGACTGGCCTCTACTAAACTAATGCATAACAATTTTGGTTTCACAGATCACAGGTTCAAATAAACTTCTAAGAAAGACCAGCACACGTTTTACGCTTATTACGAGAAGAGAATAGATTCTACTAAGACTATTGTAAAAATGGATCTTTTAATAATTAGGTGAATGTTTTTGATAAATGTCAATTATTTATTACGAATGTAAGTTGTATTTCTGTTCATTTAGCTATTTTTGAGTCTCGATATATTACTTAATTAGTTGTTAAGCGTTAGTTGTTACTAATCAATAATAATATTGTATTAGTTCCTGTTGTAATTATTTACGTGTAAATATTGAATAGATAATTTTCATTATTTTTTTTTCTTTGAAGATTTATATATGTATATATCAAAGTATGCTTAGAATGTATATTTATCTGTCTGTTTATTTTTTTGCTCACGCTGTATCCCGCATATAGGGGGATAATCAGGGAGAACGTAATTTTTTGTCACTCCATTCCCCATGCTGGCAGTGCTGGGATTTAGAGACAATGCGTGTTGAATGGCGCAGCTTAACGCCGAGCTTTGACTTTTTACAGAGCGACTAATATTTATCTCTTAATGCATAATTTTGTTATATTTTGATATAAATGTGTACGTAATAGAAGTGTATGGATTTATCCCCACTTTAGTAATATTCTTTGAAGTCTTTAACACTATTGTGTGCAAATAAAAAAATAATAATAATATATTTAATTATTACGTTTTCAAAAAGAAACTTGATAGTAAATATTTTTTTATCTGTGATTGTTATAGACATATTTGTAGCCTTCCATATTCCCGCTTTGAAGTTGCCAGTGTAAAAGTAGTAGTTAGTAAAAGTATATAAAATAATGTTTTTTATAATATAATGTATAGGTTTCCTGTGTAGAAATATGTACTTAGAAATATCTTTTTAGTTTGCTTTATCTTACTATGCCAATATTTTTTAACTTTTTTTTCATTTTTATTCTATGCCCCAAAATGAACGTTAAAAACTAAATACAGTGTAACCTTACTGAAACCTCAATATAACGATTTTCTCGATTTAACGAATTTTTAGAAATCACCCGTAATAGCTAATATAGAATATACCTTAACATTACGAACACATTTGTTCGAAAGCTTTTTATAACAAATTTTTAATCTTTGCAAAATATAAAAAGAAAGTATTATTAACCTCTATTTAACTAATTTCATTAACTTATAACCAATAGTTGATAAACGAAAAAGCTGAATTCAATATTTGTTTTAACCTCGTTAAAGCAAATCGTAGACTATCCTATCCTCTGTATAACGAAACTCGTAACAAATTACTTGATATAAAGAATTATTTTCTGATTTCCTTCAGTATTGTTAAAGAGGTTGCACTGTATGTGGTTTCCTTTTAGCAAATCTCATTTTTTTTTATTTTCACGCTGTATCCCGCATAAAGCAGGGTAAGGTTAAAAAGTATTCTATCATAAATGTGGTGCTGACGCTTAAGTAATTTAAGTTTTTGTAGGTTGTGAATCCTCTATTGAAATTGGTGTCTAAAGAAAGGTCACAAGGGCTTATTGTTATTATTATAACTAAATTTGTTTTTTTTTTTGTCAAATTATTTTTAAGTTTAATATCATAAGAGAGTCTATACATACTTATTTAGAAAACGTATAAGAATTTAACCTCCTGGAAACCGACCAGGAACGTATGGATTAGTGGTCAGAGCCCTGGTCGGTTTGGAGGCGCGGGTTCGAATCCCGCTACGTTTAAATTTTTATACGTTTTCTAAATAAGTATTTTTCTTTCCTAAGTGTGGATTAACACTTTAAACATGTTTAAAGAGTCTGTACATTTTTTTGATTAAATAAAAAACTAATTATTTTTATAATTAATTCGATTGATTTGTGGTGATTTATTTAGAGGTGCCATAGTCGTTGGTACAAAAGTTTGTTTTCACTATTGTAATTAGTTATTGTATTTTTTTCGATCTGTTGTAGAATTTTTTGTAATATTGTTCTTAATAAAGCAAGAAAATAAACTTATGTTGTTTTTTAATTTTTTTTTTGTAGATACACCACTTTAATATTTAGTTTTTATTAGCTTCACGCTGTATCCTTGCACATGGCAGAGTAGGAAGAGGGAATCTGGGAACCTAGACGCGTCACTTCCCCACTTATAGATGCATTGCGTGTTAAAGGGCGGAACTTGACGTCGTGTGTAGCCTCGTCACCAGTCCTCTTGTGGTAATCGAACCCACAACCTGTCGCGTTCACAGTCGCACGATTGTGCCCTTGCACCACGACCGCCTCAATCGACTTTATACTACATAATTGAAAAATTAGTGATTACAAAAATATATCTACGAAAATTTCCACATAGTAAGATTACAATCCACAGCCGTCTCTCAAGTGCAATAGATGCGTCTCACTTAAATCGTAGCTATTATTTAATTCACTTTCTATTATATTGTATTTTTTTTTTGTTGTTTTTCTTTTATAGCATTTAGTTCAGCATAATTAACTTTAATGTACAGAAGATAGGAAATACGTAACAGAGACTGGTTGGTAAGTTTCCTAATATTAAATGAATAACGAACAACAGATATTGCAATATAGTATATAGTTTCTGTTAATTTCAAGCGAATTATATTTGTTACTATAAACGCAATAGGTTGTGGATTCGATTTCCACTCGAGGAAATGAAATATTTAACATTTTCATTTCTTCGCTCTGGTGTCAAGGCTAAGTGCGGCGTTGAGTTTCGCCACTCAACACGCAATGCCTCTAGATTTTGGCAGAAAATGGGGAACGGAGTAGTTTAACATTAGGTTTATTGTGTGCAATGAGATACAGCGTGAGACTGTTTTTTTTATGATAGGATCAAAGAACACAATCCACAACATAATACAATAAAAACTTGACACATCTAAGAAAAAAATTTTTTCTAACAAAAATTGCTCTGTAAATTAAAAACCTATAGATCAATATTAATCTCCTAAATGCTTTAGTCGAGTCTGCGCTCTGGAAAACATCTCTAGATACGCCCATGCTCCACACGAACGAAACGTAATAAACATTAAAAAAATCCAAAAGTCATCATTATCGTGACCATAACCTTACTAAATAACCATACATTATACATAATAGTGCCGCCATTTAACTTCTAAAAGTGTACACGACGGTGGAAACAAGCCAAGCGGAAACAACCGCCGCAAATTGTTATCCATCCGCTTCGAAAGCAGTCTCGGGTCAACGCGGTGACGATCTGAAATTATATTTGGATGTCCAAATTCTAAGAGATAGCGGTTTGTTTTCAGCTTTATGGTGTTTCCGCAAGTAGCAGGGTAAGTAGAGGGAGTTTAGTGTTAAGACACTCTGCTTCCTACTCTCCGCCGAAATCTAAAGGCAATTCGTGTTTGCAACGATACCAGAGATAAGAAATGAAAGTATTTCATTTCCTTGAGTGGGAATCGAAACCATAACCTATTGTGATTACAGCCACACGCTTATCCCCCTACGCCACGACTTAATCGATTTTTATGTATTGAATACATTTCATACAGCTTCACGTTTTTACATATAACATGTATATAGACAGCGGGAACCTAATGCTAAGACACTGCGCTCCCCGCTTTCCACTCAATTTGCGGAGACTGCAAGCGAAGAAATGAAAACAATTTATTCTCTCGAGTGGGAATCGAATCCACAAATGTCGCAGTTACAACCAGACGCTGTCTCTACGCTATGACGGCGACAACGGACGGAAAATATTTCATAACATTTTTATAAGTGCAATAAAAATTAATTAATGAATTAAATCACGTTATGTAACAATTTTTTACCACCATTCTTATTTTTAGCTCTTTTAAAAACAACTATTTTAGAGCAATTATCAGCTGGATATTTGTAGCAAACGGTAAAATAAATACAGCGTTTTGTTTAAATATATTTATTTATTTCCCAAAAGAGTATTTAATCCCATATTTATGCATTGTGAAAATATAATAAATTTATTTTATTACTGTTTTGAGGCCGTCGTGGCGCAGTGACACTATAACGTAACTGTGAACATGACGATGTTAGATTCGATTCCCACTCAGGGGAATGAATTATTATTTATTAATATCTTCATTTCTTTGCTTTGGTAACAAGGTAAAGCGCAGCGTTGAATGCCGCCAATTCCTCTAAAATTCGGCGAAAAGTGGGGAACGGAGTGTCTTAACACTAGATTTCCTGTGGGTAGGGTGCTATATGCGGGATAAAGCGTGAAGCTGAAAAAAAATATAACGAAATATAAAAGTTTGTGACCTAACCTGTATTTAAAATGTACTTTTGTCATGGCGTCTCACTAAACGAAAGTGTTATGCAAAATGGGTAAATAGTAGCTGAACGCGGCTTAAGCCGTTAATCGACTGTGAAACTATCCTTCTTTTTTTCTGTTTTTACTTTGTGTTGAAAGATTTAAGATATAATTGTTTTATATAGTATCTTAAACCAAACGACAACACTGTTAATATTGTACATAATAACAAAACCTAATATCGATAACGTTAGTAAAATTATAAGAGACACCAGAGCGAAGAAATAGAAATATAAATATAAGTAAATATTTAATTTCCTCGAGTGGGGATCGAATCTAGAACCAGTCCCATTTTTTCACACTGTGCTCTTGCGTCACGACTGGCCTCTATATATCTCTTTATATATATATATATATATATATATATATATATATATATATATATACTCAGCTATAAGCCTTATGCCTAACAATTAGACATAAGATTGGAAGCTAAAAAATATATTTATTTATACATATTATACATTACATATGTAAACTGTAGTTACCTATATATACATGCCTACATTTTTCATCATATTAAACTTTAGTAAATAAATTCTTGAGACCAGTCGTGGCGCAGCGGCGCGAAGTGTGATTGTAAAACTGACTGGTTGTGGGTTCGATCCCCACTCGAACAGATGAAATATTTACTTAAATTTATATTTCCATTTCTTCGCTCTGGTGTCGAGGCTAAGTGCGGCGTTGAGTTCTGCTACTCAACTCGCAATGCCTCCAGATCTCGGCAGAAAGAGGGGAACNTTTTTCATCATATTAAACTTTAGTAATTAGTAAATAAATTCTTAAGGCCAGTCGTGGCGCAGCGGCGCGAAGTGTGATTGTAAAACCGACTGGTTGTGGGTTCGATCCCCACTCGAGGAGATGAAATATTTACTTAAATTTATATTTCCATTTCTTCGCTCTGGTGTCGAGGCTAAGTGCGGCGTTGAGTTCTGCCACTCAACTCGCAATGCCTCCAGATCTCGGCAAAAAGGGGAGAACAGAGTGTCTTAACACTAGGTTCCCTCTGCCTATCCTGCTGTGTGCGGGATACAGCGTGAAGCTGATTTAATTTGATTTAATTTAAATAAATTCTTAGTAGTTACAGTATGGTTAACCAGTCGTGGCAACACTGAAATTAGAAGACGCAAATAACTAAACAAAACTGATTATGGATTTTTTTAAATTTTGATTATTTTCTTTATGAATACATTGCGAAAAGTTCACACACACAGTTTAACCACAACACACCGGCCATACTGTAACTCATCATAAACAAATAAGTAAGTCTGAGTAGTTTAAGCCACCAAACTAAATAGTGAATACATATACTGATTCGTTTCATTTCAATGACAGCCAAATGACAAAAAATTTAGATATTAGTTATACTGAACGGGACATGATGATGTAAAGGCATTTCGAAATAAGTCAGGCTAAATTACACGTCATAAAAATAGCTTTTATTTTGTTTGTTTGATGCCGTCGCGGCGTATGCGCACGAGGATGTGACTATAATGCGACGGTTGTGGGTTCGATATCCACTCCAATACTATTTAGTATTTACATTTCTTCGCTCTGCCATCAAGGCAAAAGCCCGGTGATCACGCAATGCCACGAAAAATTCTACGGAAAGTGGAGAATTGAGTGTCTTAACACTAGGTTCCCTCTGCGTACAATGCTATATGCGAGATGCAGCGTAAAGCTAAATAAAATAATAGTTTTGTACTGGATATAGAAATACATAGTTGAATATAGTATTGTAAATGGAAAGTTATTGTATTTTAAACGTTACATTCAATTTACATATGAATTTCATCGCTTATCTTTTGGATTCATGATTACATAAGGCTTTCATTTTCTTTGATACATCACGTTTCACGTCACAATCACCACTTACGTCAAATTGAAGACTATTTGACTTGCATACAAATAAACGTGGGCTCGCATTACGTATATAGAATTGTCTATATTTAAAAAATAAAATGATCCTATAAGGGTTACCTTTACCTTTTGAGGTACGGAACCCTTAAAAATGCCTTAAATACAACAATAATGATAAATAAATCAGCTTCACGCTGTATCCCGCACACTGCAAGGTAGGTAGAGGGAACTTAGTGTTAAGACACTCCGTTCCCCACTTTCTGCCGAATTCTGGAGGCATTGCGTGTTGAGTGGCAGAACTCAACGCCGCGCTTGTCCTCTACACCAGAGCGAAGAAATGGAAATATAAATTTAAGCAAATATTTCATCTCCTCGAGTGGGGATCGAACCCACAACCAGTCGGTTTTACAGTCACACTTTGTGCCCCTGCGCCACGACTGGTCCGATTTAAAAACTAAGTAATCCTATAAGAGTTCCGTTCTAACTTTTTGAGGTAGGGAACTCTAAAAATGCCTTATCTAGGTTTATTAAGTACCTACAGTGATAGAATCCGGCAATAAATATGCAATATCCAACACATTTTTAACGGAAATTGAAAAACAGTTAAAACAGGTATCATCTTCCTGCCTCCTAACGTATGTGGGGAAATACAATAAAGTGAAGATATAAACACGCAATAAAAACGTAAAAATTTCCACTATGATTTAAAGAAGCAACGATACAAATGAGCGGATATCGATTGATTTCCTTTCTAAAATAGTTATTAAAGTGCAAACACCGTTACAAACGTTACGTAACAAACGAAATAAACAAATTCAATTTGAAACGCCACTAACCCTATCCATGTACTTTCCCTTTGTAAACACTTTCCATAGTAGAACCGCGAAATTAAGATTAATAAACTGTTATACTATAATCGGATACTTGGTCAAAATAGGGTTGTCAAAAGTTTATATACGTATACTACTATAAAAAAAATCTTTTCTTTTCTTATTGTCTTTAAGCTCGTCTCTTTTTTAGCTTGACGCTTTATCCAGCACATAGTATGTAGGCAGAGAGCACCTTTGTTTTCTTTAAGACACTTCCGTTTCCTATTTTCTGGCGACTTCAGAAAGCATTGGTTGTTGAGTAAAGGAACTCAACTACGCGCCTTATCTCATTACCAATGTTAAATATTTCATATTCTCGAGGCCTGTGAACGCGACAGATTATGGGTGGGTGCTCCCATAATCTGTCGCGTTCACAGGCACTTCTTTGTACCGCCACGACTGACGACTTGTCAATATTATAGCACCTTCTTTGAGCATTGTAAGCAAAGTTAAGGGAGCTTAGGATTGCTAGTAACATTTTTAAATGGAGACTATTATTATTATTAAATGCAATAATGAACTATTTCTTTATTTCTTATTTTAATATGCATATATATAAATCATTTTCAAAAGAAGATTGTATTGTTATTCAAAGTAAAGCCCTACAGCCCTAAATGTATGTTCTAGACGTACTTTCACAAAACCTAACTGGATAGCACGCCTTGGTCGCGGAATGAAATATATCGAAACTTGCGAAAGTAAATATCTATTACTATTATGCTTATTATTACCACGAAATCCAAAACTTACGAGTATGTGGTATCATTCAAAGCGGTATGTCCTACTTTAGATTGTATCTATGGCTGAGATGTTAGAGAATGAAAAGGATATTTTTTATTTAGTCGTGGCACACGCCAACTGTGAACTCTACAGGTTGTGGGTTCGATCCTAACTCATAAATATGAAATATTTATTTATATTTATATTTAAAACTCCTCGCTGTGTCATGTCACGCAATGTCTTCAGACTTTGGCGAAAAATTGAGAACGGAGTGTCTTTACACTAGGTTCCCTCTGTCTACCACGTTACATGCGGGATACAGCGTGAAGCTATTTTAGTTATATATTAATCGATTTATAGAGTGTCGTATTTACAGAATTAATAAAACATACACTAGTGAACGAATACAGGATTTGTTTTCATATGGCGTCAGTTACTTTAATTGCTCAGCGTAATAAAGAAATGATGGCATGCCATTAAATATTATATTGCTATCTAAAAATGAGAAATAATTAGAGCTCCTCGCGCGCTTAAAGGTACGAAACAAACTAGAAAAAGAAAATCGCAGGTAATATAATCTAGTATTAAAGACCGTCCACAAAGGCCGGCAGCTGTGGGTTCGATTCCCACTCAATGCAATGAATTTTCAATTACTCGCTCTGATAACAAGACCAAGCTGCGACGGTGATTTCTACTATTCAATACACAATGAAATGTTTCAAAGAACGGGGGTCTATACTTTTACTACATATTCTGCTCTATGCACGATACAGTATAAAATTTAAAATTATAATATTCTTTAAATATATTCAGTCAGACGCATTCCAGACCAACTACCAGAATAATGTAAAAAGTTATTTTAATAAAAATAATACAATCAACGATCTTTTACATAATATAAAATCTATTAATCTACTTTTATAAATAAGAATTGTTTTTCAATGTTTGCGGTGCACAAAGTGTACGTTTAGAGAATTTTAATTTAAGATTGCACAATTTTATTACCGCTAGATTCCCTATAAGGTCGGAATATAAAGAGTTCACGGAATGTTATATAACTAAAATGGGAAACTATATTTGCTAGGGGCAATGGCTAACGTACAAAAAAAAACTAAATTAGCTTCACGCTGTATCCCTAGTTGGGTAGTCAGAGAGAACGGAACGCCAAACGCTACGGTCTCTACATACCTCTTTCGCCTCGTCCACTGTCATCAACCTTTTCATACATGCCCTCCGTTAGGTCCTCATGCCTTTTACGTGACCTTCCTTCAGTATCTTTGATACTGTGTTTTCGAAAGTCAACCGAGGTCTCCCCCTCCATCTCTTACCACTTACTTTTCCATCATAAATCTGTTTTGCCATTCTTTTATCACTCATTCGTTCGACGTGCCCAAACGAGCTGAGCACGTTCTTTTTCATTCTCACCGTGACATCCTCGCTAGTAGCTGCCATTCTGTGTACCTCTTGATTGCTAATTCGGTCATCTAAGCTGACTCCGCATATCCTACAAAGAGATCGCATCTCCACGACGCTAACGTACATTTGTACAATATTTATTTTAATATATCGCATTTGATATGGTAGTTATATTGCAATATTAAATTATAACCGTTTCTAATTCCAAATGTAATTTATAGTCAAAACATATCAATTAATAAAATTTATGTTAGTAAAATAATCTGGTCTTAATATAATATAGCTATTAAGGTTTAAGTTTAGATATATGACACTTTCTTTATGTAATAAGTTCATGAATTTGCAGTTATTTTAAGTAAACGGAACTTCACGACGACATAGATCTCTGGTATATTACCTGGTAGACTTTCAGAAAAAAAGATAATAGAAAAAAAAAGATATTTAAATATTAATTCAGAAAAAGCTAATAAAATTCTGATCACATATCCGTAACGATCAGATATAACCGTAAATAAGGCCATGGTGGCTGCATACATATATCTATCTCCTTTAAGAAGAATTCTTCTTAAAGAATATTTAAAATATTTCTTTTCCATGAGCAGGATAGCATATTTCTATGCTTAATTCATTGAAAAATATTCTGTACAGTATAAACATATTTTACATGCAAATTATATGTAAAATCTATGTACATTTAATTACTCTAAATCTCTTTGTTGGCTTAGGTATTACATCAGCGCTAACTAAATCAACATAGCAAGACTTGTTTCTGTTCATTTAGTTACCATCGAATTCCACTACCACTTACAAAATCAAAATCAATTCAACTTCACGCTGTATCCCGCACACAGGAGGGTAGGCAGAGGGCACCTAGTGTTAAGACACTCCGTACCCCACTTTCCGCCGAGTTCTAGAAGCATTGCGTGTTGAGTGCCGAAACTAAACGCCGTGCTTTGCCTCGACACCAGAGCGAAGAAATGAAAATATGAATTTAAATAAATATTTCATGTCCTCGAGTGGGGATCGAACGCTTAACCAGTCGATTTTGCAGTCACACTTTGTGCCACTGCGCCACGACTGGCTACCATTTACATATACATATTACAAGGTCTTAGTTATATCTACTTAACAATTATGTCGGATTTTCGTTGTCTTTTTTTATTTAAAAAAAATATATTAAGATAGATAAAGAGTTGATAAATAATGCTTATACAATTTAAACGTTACTTTACTACAAAACTTATTACTGTTGTGTTAAGATACTCTGTTCCTCATTCTCCGCCGAATGCTGGAGGCATTGCGGAAATCAACTTTGCCTCGACACCAATGCAAAGAAATGAAAATATTAAATATTTCATTTCCTCGAATGGGAATCGAACCCACCACCTGTCGCATTTACACTCACCTTCTGCCTTTGCACCACGACCACTTTCTAAATTTATACATCTATATAATATAATAAACATAAGCAAAACAAAAGAAATCTATATATACTTACAGTACCTATATGTTATGTACGTGAAAAGTTTCTTTATGTCAACAGTGACTCACAAATACTGAAACACCTAGCTGTTATAATACTTACCACTTAGAATGGCATTCGCGAATATGCTAAATATTATAACACGCTGTCTATACAATATTGTGCGTGACAATTGTTAGAGAAATTGCGTCATACATTCATAATATTATTTTTTCCAAAACTGTTACTGCGAAGATTGTTTTTGATTTAATAAAAACATAAAAGATTTTTTTTTAGTTTAGTTTAGTTTAGAGGCCGTGGTGGCGCAGGAACGCAAGCGTCGCTCGATCCCCACTCGAGAGAATGAATTATTATTTTTTAATATTTTCATTTCTTCGCTCTGGCACCTAGGCAAAAAAGGCGTTGAGTTCCGTCACTCAACACGCAATGCCCCGAAAATTTCGGTTAAAAATTGGGAACGGAGTGGACTTAACACTAGGTTCCCTCTGCCTCCCCTACTGTATGCAGAATAAGCATGAAGGTGATTTGATTTGATTTTATTTTTTTTAATTTACCTGTTTGTTGCATATAGAAGAGTAGGTAAAGAAAACCTAGTGACAAAATACTCTGTTCACCACTTTCCGGCCAATTTTTGAGACGTTACATGTTGTAGTGGTAGAACACAACGCTGAGCTTTGTCTTTATATCGCGTCGCGTTTACTAAAACCAACCTCTACATTGTAATACATAATACTATTTTATTTAAACAAATCCTGATGCTTCACACATACTTTTATTTTCTTTAATTTTAATTCAGTTTCTATTAAGAAAAGCTTAAAACTATCTCTACAGTTAAAAACAGTGTGGCTTAAAAAGCTACACTGTTGAATTGAGTAAATACATCAAGATGTATAATTGTAAAGGTAAGTTATGAGTTCGAGTTTGTTTAAATTTTTAATTTTTGGTCAAGTCGAGGCAAGCCGCGGCGTTGAGTTCTGCCATTCAACACCCAATAGCTACAGAATTCGGTGAAAAGTAGGGACCGGAGTGTCTTTAAAACTTGGTTCCCTCTACCTACTCTGCTGTGTGAGGTGTAGCGTGACGCTAAAAAAAATTAAAAAGCTTCCTTAAGAATTGAGAAAATACATCAAGATATATTTGCAAATAGATTTAGTAAGGCCTAGGTGTTCTAAATAGCACTACACTCGTTACCTAGCTATTACACTCAAGTACCGACATACACTGTAGATCATTACGACACGGCTATCCTAGTGGCATACTAACATCAACATAGCGAAATAAGATAAGTTAGGGAGGGGGCTTTCATATTACAATTTCTTCATCTTAAAATTGGTTTTTAGTTGGGTTTGCTGTAATGTGTTGGTTTTCTTATATTATTGTAACCATTGTTGAGTTTTAGTTAAAATATTATCTGTGGAAATGGCATAACCATTTCTCATTTCACTATATTTCATGGTTTGATTTCTTTTCGGGGGAAATGTTAAAAATATTATATTTTTATTAAATCAGATCTTCACCCAAAACGAAAGGTGTGTTTTTAAATATATATTTCGTTTCTGATTTATAAAATATGTTTATTACTTTTTTTTAATGAAGTAAATTAATACTATCCCGCTTACAGCAAGGTAGGCAGAGGGAACCTAGTAGTAAGACACTCCGTTCCCCACTTTCCGCCGCAATCTGGAGGCTTTGCTTGTTAAGTGGCGAAATTCAAACTAATATTATTTAAATAATACAAGTGGTAGAAAGTATTACCGATTAGTATTGAAAATGGTCAATGCTCTGATTGTGGCTTCGATCCTTATACGGGGTAATGCTTTATTTTCATATTCCCGTCCTGCTAGAAACAGTACGATTTCCACCACTTTTATTTGGACGGAAAGTGGACAGCGGAATGTCTGGAGTTCTGGACAGGTTTTCTCTGCACACCTTGCTGTATGCGGGAAAAGCGGAAACTAGAAAAGTTAAGCTTATTTTGAAGCCGGTCGTGGCGCAGGGGCACAACGTGTGACTGTGAAACCGACTGGTTGTGGGTTCGATCCCCACTCGAGGAGATGAAATACCTAATTTATATTTCCATTTCTTCGCTCTGGTGTCAAGGCAAAGCGCGGCATTGAGTTCTGCTACTCAACACGCAATGCCTCCAGAATTCGGCAGAAAGTAAGGAACGGAGTGTCTTAACACTAGGTCCCTCTGCCTACCCTGCTGTGTGCGGGATACAGCGTGAAGCTGATTTAAGCTTATTTTCCTTAATAGTCTTACTGGCAAATGCTGTCACTACATATCTAGTTATAATGATTTAACGCTGCATTCAAGACAGTCATTTCCGACACTTTGTAATAAATGCATTTATAAGCACTTTTATTATTGATTGCGATTTAATAATATGTTATTATTAATATTAAATTACTGTTTTTTATTAATACATTTACATTAGTACAAGGGGCCGTCGTGGCGCAGTGACACAAACGTGTACGTGTGCGACTGTAAATGTGACGTTGTCGGTTCAATTCTCACTCGGGGGAATGAATTATTATTTATTATTATAATATTTTCATTTCTTCGGTCTAGTACCAAAGTGAAGCGCGTTGAGCAATGCATCGAAAAATTTGGTGGAAATTGGGGAACGGAGTGTTTTAATATTAGGTTCCTTCTTCTCGCCTATCTTTATTCTAGTTTCTAGTGCGGGACACATGCACGTGAAGCTAAAAATATAATATTTTCTTACCGTTGTAATTTAATACAAACAATAGGTGATCTCTTCAGTAAGTAGTATTATGTACTATGTAGATTTACCACAAAATTATGTATGAGTAGGAACCTATTATATAATTGAAAAAAAAAAAAAGAAACTTTTCCTTGACCAATTTAAATTCAATCTTCGGTTCTCAGATATCTTGGCCAATGGTGTAACAAAAATACATTGCTTTGATTCACCTCGCTACGCAGTAATCTTTATTGTTAACTTTTAAGTAATACCTAGAAGTAATCAAAAATAAAAAAAAACATCTAGAAGTAATCATAACTAAATAAAGATTAAAACTTTGCGCTAATTATTTATTACCTAACACCAGATGAAACCTACATAAACACGCCCCCGATAACAATTTACGTTTATTAATTTGGTGAAAAATATATATGTGTGTGCTCTATTATATTACTTGTTATTACACCAATGACGTCCTTACACCAATGTTCAATACTTTGCGACTGTTTTAAAAATACCTTGCCATGTACTATTTGCTTAAACAAAATTGATTTTTGGACAACAATGAAATATTGAGGATTTACATTGTGTGACTGTATATGCGATAGATTGTGGGTTCGATTCCCACTCGAGGGAATGAAATATTTGATAATTTCATTTCCTCGTTTTAGTAACGAGGCAAAGCTCGGCGTTGAGTTTAGACGCAGCGCCTCCAGATTTCGGCGATAAATAAGCAACGGAGGCCTTGATGGGTCCGGTGTCTTTATACTAAGTTCCCAGGTTCCCTATACCTACCCTGCTGCGTACGGGATACAGCATGAATCTAAAAAAAACAGACAACAATACAATCATGAACTTTTAAAATCTTTTGGAGTTGTACAACAAAAAATGAGGTATATTCTTTTTTACACCTTTAAAT
This sequence comes from Heliconius hermathena, assembly GCA_013403705.1. Taxonomy (NCBI): domain Eukaryota; kingdom Metazoa; phylum Arthropoda; class Insecta; order Lepidoptera; family Nymphalidae; genus Heliconius; species Heliconius hermathena. Next base: position 136,875 of record JAAIXJ010001859.1, read on the forward strand.
GTTAACAAGTGAAGGTCACACAGACGGTGATAAAATATAAGATAAGCGCACTTACAGCCACATATGGATGGTATCGAGGACTTGAAGTAAGCTTGATACGGGATTTTGTAAATTTTTCAATTGTGTTTGTAATTCTAAAGGTAATTAAGGTCAATGTAACGTCAAGGTGATTTAATTTTAAATATCGAAATTTCTGTGCAAAAATTCTTTTAAAGTATGTAATAAAAAATAATGTCTTTGAACATCCTTAATTTTTTAAATAATCTAAATAAATATTGGTATAATATAAAATAATAAGATTTTCTCTGCCTACTTTGCTGTGTGCGGGGTACAGTGTGAAGTCGATTTGATTTAATTAAAATTTTATTAAATAATAGGTATTATATACTAATTCGTATATACTAAGCCTTATAGACTAAGTCGTAGTTATTAGTACTAATATTAACAATGTTGTGACAACTGGTGAAGTTGTTATATTGACTAAAATGTATCGCTTAACGTTAACTGTTCCATCAAAAACCAGTTGCAGAAGGCGGCATGGCATTACTTAAACAAAAAAATCGAACTTACGAAAACTTACAAATTATATCACTTACTTCTAGGCTATATAGTTCTTTTTTAGGTAGGCAGATGGAACCTGGGAGTCTAGGCTTAAGACATTCTGTTCCCATTAAAACACTTTCGTTTCCCACTTTCCGCCGAATTCTCGAGGCATTGTGTGTTAATTGACGGAAGACAACGCCACAACAATATTAAATATTTCTTTCCCCCAAGTTGGAAACGAACCCACAACCATCGCATTAGCCTATTGCCTCTACACCACAAAGATCTCCTTATTATATTTTAATGTTTATCACGATTTCTATTATGATTATGCTATTAAATAGTCATTCAGAGAATATGCGTCTAACGCCTCCGCTGGAAAATCTATGACGAGGCATAGTGTGGGAGCTTTTAAATGTTATTAAATTGAATCTAAAGTTTAGTGTCAACACTATGCACCGCCCACGGTTTCACACATTTTTTAAAGCCCACGCAATTGACTAGAAAAAAAATTAGTTTACGTAATCTAGGAGTTAATGTAAGACTTATATTATTCCCTTTCATATATTAATAATATATTTTATTCTATCGAACAAGAAAATAATAAAAAATCCGAATTACATGATCTTTTTTTGATCCGTTTCAATTTAAATTATCTCACAAATATCATATCTACTAATAAGTAAAACCTATTTTCCTAAAGTAGTAGCATGTTGACTTTTAATTTTAATAGATACTATACTAGAGACTCCAGCCAAAACAAGTTTAGGCAGTGAAATCAATAAATCAAAGTGATATCAACCATGTTGATACATGTTAGATAATTAGATACTTTACTATCAGGTCAGGCAGGTACAAGCGTGTGATTGTAAACGAGACGGTTGTGGGTTCGATTTCCACTCGAAGAAATGAAATATTCAATATTTTCTTTATCTGAACAAGGCAAAGTGTGGCGTTGTATTCCGCCACTCAACACACAAGAATTATGTTAAAACGTCTTAACACTAGTTTCCTTTTGCCTACCCGGTGCGGACTATAGCGTGATTGCGTGAAGCTAAAAACGATACTTTACTGAATTCGAGATTAAGAGAGAGAGAATTTATTTCCTTTCTGAAGTCTACTCAACGTAACATACCGACAAACCTCCCCAACCAAAGACTTAATTCTTTAGTTAACCAATACAAGTAATAAATAGAACGAAGCACAGCCGTTAGTCACGACATTCAATTGCCACGCTTATTCCGATTTCTCTAATCAAATTAACATAAATAATAAATATAAATTAGTTTACGTTGTAATACAATGTCAATCATAATAAATTAAAAAGCTGACACTCCAAACTATGACATATTAAAAATGTATATTATATTATAAATCAATAAATAAATAAATCAGCTTCACGCTGTATCCCGCACACAGCAGGGTAGGCAGAGGGAATCTAGTGTTAAGACACTCCGTTCCCCAGCTTCTGCCGAATTCTGGAGGCATTGCGTGTTGAGTGGCATTCACACTAATCCCAGTGGGAATCGAACCCAAAATCATCGTGTTTACAGTCACACTCCAGCCTGCTACATACAAGATACTTCACGCTGTATCCCGCATATAACCAGGTAGGCAGATCGGACCTAGTGTTAAGACACTCCGTTTCCTGTTTCCCGCGGAGAATTCTTACCAAAGCGAAGAAATGAAAATATTAGTAAAAATAATTCATTCCCCCGAGTGGGAATCGAACGCATAACCGTTGCGTTTACAGTCACACGTCAATGCGTCTTTAGTATTTAAACTAGAGATAGAGATCATAAGTCGTAGACAATAAGCATTAAAAAATTTACTACAGCGCAGAAAAGTAATATTATTTCAAAGTAGAGAGTTGAAGACATACAAATAAAGTTTGCATCGAAAATTTTACTTTTATATCTAAGGCTAATTAAAGAGACACATAATGTTAACACTAGGTTCTCTATGTCTACCCTGCTACCTTTATTTAACTTTTAATTGACGTCTCTGAGTACAGCTGCTATTTTTAAAACTGCTCCAAGAGTATAAATATAAAATATATTCAGATACCAAACACATATCGGTACCCCTTCCCTCATATAAAGCTTTTGTCCTTTACGATATAATAAGGTATTGCATCAGGCCAGCTGGTCGCCACCTGGCTCCATCGCTCTCATTGACAGACACAAATGACTGCAACAGCTGCCTTCAATTTGAGATGTAGAGTCGAGGCGCCTTTGAATGATTTCTAATGATATTAATTTAATTACTAAAATATATTAAAGGTGTATTAAGAAAACATGTTATATTCTAACATTTTAAATGTGTAAAAAGATAAAGAATGAAGCATTAGATGAGTTCCACCACTCAACACGTAACTAACGCCTTGAAAATATGGTTGAAAGTGGAGAATGGAGTGTCTTAACACTGGACTAGGCTTAGTACGAGATACAGCGTGAAGCAAAAAAACTATGATCCTTTTTGCAAAACGATTGAAAATGGAAAGGGTGATGAAATAAGTAAATATATAATAAGGCTGATATTATGGACGGCGGTCAAAAAATTATGATATAAAATTTCTAGTTCACCTTGCATTTTAGTTACGCAGAATTCATATATTACCATGTGCGATATAGATATGAATTATTTAAATAAATGTACCTAATATAAAATGAAATGTATGAATGTTATTCTTATTAAATAAATAAGCCTTATGTGGAAACGGTCTGTTTGTTCCTCTAATCACAGTTCACAGTATATTATTCCGTTTTTGAAAGCTGATATAGCTATCGAATAACAGTTGCCGTAATACAAGGGACTATACTATTTCTTGTCTTCTACCGAGCCTTATGATACTACCGTAGTTAAATTACGTCCTCATATTCAAGTCGCGGCGCAAAGGCACAAATTGTGACTGAAAACATGATGAGTTTACAGTCACATTTTGTAATTTCCACACGAAATGAAATAAAAATAAAACAAATAAATCAGCTTCACGCTGTATCCCGCGCCCAGCAGGGTAGGCAGAGGGAACCTAGTGGTAAGACACTCTGTTCCCCACTTTCTGACGAATGCTATAGGCATTGCGTGTTAAGTGGCGGAACTCAACGCCGCGCTTAGTCCCGACACCAGAGCGAAGAATTGGAAATACAATTTTTTATAAATATTTCATCTCCTCGAGTGGGGATCAAACCCACAACCAGTCGATTTTGCAGACACATTTTGTGCCCTTGCGCCACGACTGGCCTCAATATTATATAATATTTCCTGTTCCTAATCAATTAAATTCAAAAGTTAATAGTAAACTATTATTATTAAATTAAAAAAATTAATAAGGACCATATTTATATTTGAAATTAGTATGGAAAAAATCAACCCCCTTAAAAGACAGCACTGTAAATATTTACTGTCATTTACATAAGTGCTTTACCATAGGCGATATTGTTGGTTTCACACAAATCCGTAATCTCTGAATTACGAATGGACACTTCCGAGACTGCTTCCTCATGTATAAAGTTGTTCAAGAAATCAATGTCACACTGCTATATAATAAAAAAAACGTATATTAAACTTATTTATACATTATATAAAAAAGATTCTACGTAGTGTGAAATTGAGAAACACAATTCAAAATGAGTAAAAATTGATAAGTGGAGAACCGTCTCATCAGCTGTTCTGTACATCTCTATATATGTATAGTAAAACTGTAACTGATCGCTGTCTGCACATGGAAGAAATATATGAAAATGTATGAAACCTAAAACAATATTTTTAAACATTTTTAAAGTGTTATTCCGCCGTTCCACGTTTTCTAAGTAAGTATTTATCTAAGTAAGTACCTAAGACAATAATTTTTATTTCTCTATGTTTGTCAGTTTGTCTGTGAGTCTGTTTGTATATGGTGATATCTTTAATCGATTTAAATATAAATTTTATTGATGTATTTACATTTAGTGTTTGTTTTATTCCATTCATAAATAAAAAAAATGCGCCAATATAGAGAAATGCATGTGATAATATTGCTACAAAATAAATGTTGTATTGAATTGTGTGAAACTTTACCTATCAATGTATGAACATTGTCTTTAAAATGATAATTAAATACAGATAATTAAAAAAAATTGTACAGTTCAAGCGGGCGTAAAATATATAAATATAATTTTTTTTATTATATAATAATATTAGCATAAATCACTAACTAAAATTCAATAACACAACAAAACTACAAAGTCAAGGCTTAAAATGTCTTTATTCTAAAACACAAGTGAAGTAAGTACCTAAGTATTGACAACTTGTCTCCATCTCAAGTGAGTCCTTGATATTTGAAAATATCGCAGTAATTTAAGCTTTTTACTTTATTGAAATGCCAAGTGTCCACAAGTTTCCATGTGGGCTTGCTCACGGAAGTTACTAAGAAATAAAGTACTGGTTATATGTATTGCAATATTTCTTAGTCAGTCAAGGTTGATATCTTTTATGTTGGTACTAACCTGATAATATAATTGGATCACTGAATGAACTAATTATAGAACATACTATTATATCGGAAAAATCGTTTTTTGAGGACAAATAAATCGGTCAAGTGCGAGTGCATAATGTAGTTATTTCAATTTTAAAATAGCAGTTAGCCTTCACTATAGTAATAAGAACTTGTCAATGAATAAAATTTTATTAATTCTATAAAATCATAAATTATTCAATGATTTTTTTTTATTTGATTTAATTTTTATTGTACCTGTTAAATTATTTTAATATTAGGTAGTAGTCGAAAGTTTGCTAAATCTTATTCTGTTTTACTATTATGCAAGATTTAGATATTACTTGTTAAACCGACATTAACTCGCTAATTGCTATCTAGAGAAAATTAAATCACTTTTATGAGATGGCGAGATGGCGTAAACAACTCACGCCTACCATAAATTGTGTCTCTTTATATCTTATGGGGTTTTAATCTAACACCACCGAAATCCCAACGCCACTCTATATTATATCCAAAGTGCAAAATGAGGAATTATTTAATTTTTTGCTAACTTTTAAGTATATTTTTCGCAAATACTTTCTGACTACCCCATGATAAGTTCGATATAACAGAGATGTCAATTCGATAAACAGTAGTCTTTTTAGGGTTCTCTATCTCAAAAGATAAAATGGAACCCTTATAGGATGATTTTTTGTCCATCTATCCGTCTGTCAAGACTATTTATTTCTAAATTGCGTGAAGGTATCTTGCTGAAATTAATATCAAATATCTGGATCCTCCGGTCCCTTGGACCACAGTCAAAATCAAGCTTCTTTATCAACACAAACAAAAGATACACCGCGTAATCAAAACCTAAAGAATATTTAGTGGACCTACTAGTTATGAAATCTGCCAAGAAGTAAATTACAGTACAAAACAACAAATAAAGAACAAAACCCGTTTCATACTAAATGAAGCAAAGTTAAGGTTGGTATTTTTTATATATTATACTTCCTGTTGACCTACAATTCAAATTCATACGGAACCTTTAGTGGTTTAGTCCGCAAGTGGCTACTGTTACAGTAGTTAGAGGTACTCTATTATACATTCATAATGAAACAGAATGCAGTTAAGTGCAAATAACAGGTTATTAGTTATTAACAGTTTACATTAATTTAAATATATATTGAGAGATAGAAAAATCTAGTAGTATATTTTTTAATAAAATATTAAAATTATATTTCAATGGTACATTAATAGAATTCATATTTAAAATATAAGCAGATTCCTGTTTAAAAATGAAGTATGTGGGTATATTTTATTTTCAAGGATATGGTTTGTGTATACAAACATTAAACAAACTTAAATTAGTAAAAAAGTAATTAACACAACACCCACAAGACAAAAATATCCTTTTCGCCCCATTTTGTGGGGCGAGTTGGATCGAACATAAAGTAAAGTAAAGAAAATTCTAAATATTAGTTTGTAACATTTGTAACGCTATAAGCTTTGCAATCATCAAAAATTAATAACTAATGAGATCAATATTAATGACTAACACACAAATCACACATATACGGGCCTTTTCCGATATAGGAGACGTCGGCACATTTTCGTGGTACCATTTTTCGCACCCATGGCACTGTATCCTATCATAAGGAACCAACGTTGACGCTGATGTTTTGACGCTCTGCGAATTCAAAAGCATATTTGCAAAGCACTTTAGGTGCCATTCTTTTGTAGGTACGAAGTATCTATAATGAAAAAAAAAAAACATCAATCTTAAATATTTCTTAAATAAATATATTGCGCTTTTACCTATCACATTATTCTTAAAAACTAAAGTATATTTTCAATCGATATAAGTTATATAACTCAAAGTTTTAACATAAATCCTTAGGGTATGTAATAAACATATAAGTACTTACCTAAGATGAGTGCCAAAAGCTTAACTTGCCAAACAACCTGAATAGCTGTTGAGCAGCACTAACACTGATGTAAACAAGAAATCAAAAAATTACCGTTAACAAGTAATAAGGGATGAAGAGAGGGAAGTAAGATGTTAGACGTTTGAGTTATTTGTCTCACGTTATTTAAAATATCAACGAACTTCTTATATGGATCTGATCACCAATTCTACTATATGTTCTGTTGTCATAAAGGCATAGACCAAAGGCAAAGACCAGGGCTCCGTTCCACGCGCGGGCCCAGGGTCGCCTGTATACCATTATATTTGTTACTTTTACTTTTCACCTGGGCTCCAAATTCTCTTGAATGTGCTTAGTAGCCTCCCCATATTCTAAGACGGTACTGTGTTCATAACAGAATAAATACATAATTAATTATGATTAAAAAAAATCAGCTTCATGTTGTATCCCGCACGCAGCAGAGTAGGTAGAGGGAACCTAGTGTTATGACACTCCGTCCCCCACTTTCCGCCGAGTTCTGGAGGCATTGCGTGTTGAGTGGCGGAACTCAACGCCGCGCTTTGCCTCGACACCCGAGCGAGGAAATGAAAATATAAATGTAAATAAATATTTCATATCCTCGAGTGGACCCACGACCAGTCAATTTTACAGTCACACTTTGTCCCCCTGCACCACGACTGAGCTTATTATTATGATTTATCTTCCTGATTTATTAGCGTTTTATTATTTATAGTTATTTATAAACAATTAACGTTAATGGGAACGGAGTGTCTTAACACTAAGTTCCCAAGTTCCCCCTGCCTACCATGCTATGTGGGGGATATAGTTTGAAGCTAAAAAATCAATTTAAATTAAGATCAAACTTGTATGCCGTTGCAAATGCTATTTTCGTAATTTTTCGAAAGCTGCAATACACTTTCAAATAAGTATATATAATTTTTTTTCGGAGGTCAATCCAGTAACTTAGGATATGATAAAATTTAATAACAATTTACAAATTTCACACAGATATTTTATTGAAATAATATTATATTCAGTTTATAAAATAATATTTATTAATAATTGCCTTGCTTTTTTACGAACGTTTCTTACTTTCGAAATTGTTACACGTTTAATGATATTTTTAACACTGTTAAGGAAAATAATGAAAGCATTGTTTTGTTTTTAGTTATTTAAACTCTCCTAGGACAAGCGCGGCGTTGAACTCTGCCACTCAACACGCAATACCTCCAGAATTCGGCAGAAAGTGGGGAACGGAGTGTCTTAACACTAGGTTCCCTCTGCCTACCCTGCAGTGTGCGGGATTTATTGGTTATATATTTATTTGGTTTTATTTATTTAAACTCTCGTATTTTTGCTGGTAGAATATTTTGTGAAAAATTACTACGTCCACGCTGTCAATATTTTGACGTAGTTAAAAGTTTCGGTTAATTTAATATAATAGTTTAGTTTAGATTTACCCATTACCCATTGCAGATTTGATACTCACTCCTGGAGCTATTGCAAGAAACAGAATCCTTATATCTCTTATAGTATAGAATAAAAATAAGCTAGAAAATAATGAATTATTAGAAATTGAATAAAATAGTGAGACGTGAAAGACGTAATCTGTGACGTGACTGTAAACCTGGCCGGAGTTTCCTAACCTACCGATTCCCACTCGGGGAAACAAATTATTATTTACTAATAGGCGTTAACAGCGTTGAGTTCCGCCATTCAACACGCAATGCCTCGAAAATTCGACAGAAAGTAGAGAACGAAGTGTCTCAGCATTACGTTCCACTGCCTACACTGCTATACGCGGGATACAGCGTGAAACTGACAAAAAAATAACAGAAACTGTTTCTATTTTCATGCTAGTTTTACACAAAGCTAGTTCTACATAACAATATCGTGACAATCTAGCCATTTGACATACAGTTAGCTTTTGCCCTATCTATCCACAACCGCCTGAGGGTCTGTCTTTGTGCTTTAAAGGCTTAAAAAACTGTAACACGTTCAACCGGGTAAGTACTGAGTAGAAAGTGAAACTTTGAGACTCAGCTATAAAAATTGTAGCGGCGCAGGCGCACAGTTCAGTTGTGGCGAGCGCGCCTGTCCACTAGTTGTGAGGTTCCCGGGGCACCATGGTCAGTGTTCTTTATTATACGGATTATTTATATTTATTTTGTGTTAAATAGTTTAATTTGTAAGTGATTCTTTTTTTGTATAAAAAAGTTTTTGGGGGTTAAAGGGCGTATTTGTTTCTCTCTATATATAACGTTTAATTAAATGGGTCTCGAATTTTCTTATTTCAATTTTATTATTATTTATTTACAATATTAATTTAATTTTTATATTTTTATTAACTTTTATATTATTTTAAACGTTTAAAGTATATCGTATTAAAACAGGTTATGATCGTGTAAGCATTATTAATAATTTCTCGGTTGAATGGCGTTTGTTAATAGATTAACATTTATTTGCTAATTTAACCGATTTGCGTAAATATATAGAGCAGAAACGAATTATTTCAGAAGGACAATGTGTAATTTTTCACAATAATTCAAACAATGTAATGTGGGCCAAATCGTGTAATTAAAAATATTCTTTGTAATCATCTTTGGAATTTTTTTTACAATTAGGTTCTTACAATAAAATTTTCCCACGGCTTACAAGCTGTTCTTCAAAAATATTTCAAAATTTTACGTAAACTTTGATGACATACGAAATTTTATCGTTTTTTACTTCGTATTTATTTATTATCATGTTAAATTACTAATTTGAAAATTACTAAAAACTAAATTGTTTGCATTGAAAATCTTGAGGCCAGTCGTGGCGCAGGGGTACGAAGTGTGACTGTAAAATCGACTGATTGTGGGTTCGATCCCTACTCGAGGAGATGAAATATTTACTTAAATTTATATTTCCATTTCTTTGCTCTGGTGTCGAGGTTAAGCGCGGTGTTGAGTTCTGCCACTCAACACGCAATGCCTGCAGAAAGTGGGGAACGGAGTGTCTTAAAACCTAAGTACCCTCTGCCTACCCTGCTGTGTGCGGGATACAGCGTGAAGCTAAAAATCTTAACAAAATAATTTCTCGAACAATAGATATTTTTTCTCGAACGAACCCTTGTATTTCACAACAGCCTTGGCCGGCGCTGTAATGCATAAACTCAACAGCTCCTATCTAATTGAACCGAGGCTATATTTACGACAGTGACATTTTTGTCCATAATCAATAGATTTGTCCTAATTCAAGGGAAATAAGAATAGTTGTTAGCCATATATAGTAGATCAGCTATCAGTTTCACGCCGTATCCCGCACACAGCAGGGTAGGCAGAGGGAAACTAGTGTTAAGACACTCCGTTCCCCACATAGTAGATGCTTATTCTTTATCTATAATATTGATTGATGTATAAATAATTTCAATAATAATTTTACTATAGTTCATTTAATATTTTAAGAGAATGTTTAATAAAAATAATCTTTATATTAAAAAACATTTCTTCTACTTTCTACGAAATTGACAAATCATAATATAAATTAATAACCTATTATTTAGAAAAAAGAAAATATATAAACGTTACAAATTATTACAAATCGTTTCCGAGATGCTATTTTCTCTATGTACCTACGGCGTATAATAAAGAAAATAATGGGTAAAAGTGTAAAATGAAAATATAATAGCTCTAATATTTTTATCCATAATATGCTTTAGTTAGATAAACGAAGATACTAAAAATAGACATCAAAATTATTATATCTTCACTCTTCACATTGTTTCGTGGTAAGAAGAGAGTATCTAGTAGAGAACTCTCGACTGAGATCGTAAATCAGTAAGGTTGTGAATACGATCTTACCCGAGGGAATTAATTATTTTTATTTCTTTGCTTTGATAACAAGACATAGTGCGCCGTTGATTTATGCTAATCAGCTCGCAATGTCTCTCTCCCACGCAAATTGACCGGAAAGTGGGGGACTTAATGTCTTAAATCTAGGCTTCCTCTGCCTACCCTGCAATAATAATCTAGGAATATGTTTTCTATTATAAAAGTGTAGGAAAATAAAATGCGCGCTTTATCCACTAAAAATGACAATTCTATTGTCACCTTTTTCAGTTTTTCCAATGATCACTTTTAATTTTATTTTGTTTTTTTTCCGTTATATAAAAGGTTTAGCATTAGACATAAATATCTCTAGGTGTTTCTTAAGAGACTCCAGGTTTTTGTATAGCCCTTTTCTACATATTTAATTTAATTCAAACTTAGATTTAAAAAACCCTTCGTAAGTACTCGTCCATACAAATCAAACAATCAGCACGTGGCACAAAGCGAGCAAGTAAAAGTGATTTCGTGGCCTTGATTCTGTCTCTGACAACGGAAATGTTACTCTTGTTGTCAGTTAAAAGACAATTGGTCACTGCCCACTGGCATTGGCGCCTTTCACTCACACGGAACCTTCGAAGGTTAACGGGATTGGGCTTACTAAATTATATGCAAAATCTCAATTTATGTACTTTGTGAGCTATAATTAAATGAAAGATAAATATAAGTTTCGCTTTGAAATAAAATGAGTTAATTATATTGAATTAATTACTAATAAATAGAATATTTATTTAAACAATATTGTTGTACACAAAAATCGGCGTTTAGTTGCGTTGAGTTCCACCAGCCAGATGGAAATTCGTGAAAAATGGTAAAAAACATTAGATAATACGGAAAATATAATCAAATAAAAAATGCTAAAAGTGAATTACGTGATAATAATATAAATAAGTAATTATATTATTATTGTAATTTATAAATATTTATCTGTAATCGAGTTATTATATATAAAAGATATTTATTACGGCTAATATATTTCTTTGATTGAGCGTTTTTTTCCAGCAAATTCGCAACGCTCCACATCCGCTTTAAATTTAAATTGTATCGCGTTGCCAAATTTTACCATCCGGTGCTTTTTACTTTCTAAAAAAAACAAGTACGCCTATCGTGAACGATCTCGGCTACAGCTAACTGCTTCAATCGCCGCTTAAGTTACGTAAAATAAATTAACTTTAATTGGATATAATGGTACAATTACGTACGTTGTAATGTGTTGACGTTTTTGTTATTATGCAATATTTATTTAAATATTTATATAAATTATATAATCTTTTTTAACACTTTTGCTAGAAGAAAACGTGGAACAGTAAATAATAAACTTATTTCAAATGAGCTTCAACTTATTTAATAACAGTAAAAAAAATTAAGTATAAAACCTCAACGTATTTAATAACAATACCTACAAAGCACATTAACTTTTTCATTTATATAATAAAAGCCATTAATCATGATTGGACATGGTCAGGCCTTATGTAAAAACATCTATTTATTTTCAATCTCGTAGTTAAATCGATTTGTATAACGTTAAGTAATAGGCCGCAGATGTGAAAGGGCCGACTGTTTATATCAGTTGGTATCAACATGTGTCGGAAATTATTGCTATCGGTGATGTAAAACAGATATTATATGTTAGTTTCAAACGATTAACATGAAATTTTACTATGTGTTCTTGATGTTACCCACTACAGTACTACCTATAAATTTAATGTAAACTGTTGAAAATATATCCGGCTCGAAGGACCAATCGCATAATTTAAGATTTTATATTATACTATAGTGCAAATTATTCATTAGGTAAATATGAGTTCGGTGTCAGCGCAATTAAATATTCACTTACACGGACAACGTAACCGGAAAGTGAAACTTTACGACGTTACCACATTTGCAATAGCGACAACGGTAACGGTTCACGAATTTTCTAAATTATGAAAACAAATATAATATTGAATGGTTTGAAATTTAAGTGTTCACGAGACAGAATGTATACAACAATAGTGTCTGTCCGTGTGAGCAAGCTCCAATTACTCGGGTTGCGCAAGCGCAGCGGCCCGTGACCGGCCTTACTACATCTCGTTACTTGTACGGTGTACTGACATACTTCGATCACTCTCGGCTCTCTGCAGTTACGTTTATGGCATGATAAGACACGTTTTAAAGCCCATAAGATTATAACCTCGGTTTATAGTACGTGAGTTTCATAGCAATGTTATACGTGGTCTCGATATAACAAAGAAATTAAAGATTTTTTGATACATTTTATTTTTCTTACTTGAGTTTGTTTTTACTGAATAAGTATATTAACTGTATTTTTTGTTTACAGCGTCTAATAATATTGGGAGCATGCCTTACTCTGGTGTATGCGATGCCCTCCTACATAGCTGTTCCGGCGGATCAAATAGCATTTGTGGATCTCACAGCATTACGAACTCGAAGAGTTCCAAGACAAACCCTGGCCCCACCTCCACCCCAGCTACCAGAATCGTTGTATGAAGATAATTACCAACCGATTCCATTACTAAACTACCATCAGGGAAGTAAGTAGAAAAAATATTTTATTTAATGCTTAATTAAAATTTTCTGTAAGGACGTAATTTTAGTGGGAGTGATAGTAGGTCTAATAATGCTTAGTTAGAAATTATGAACTTCTAATTCTTAAAACTATATTATAATGCAATGAAATTGATTATAATCAACAAGCAAAATATGCGTCCAATATCTACATGATTGATCCAACGTTCATACATTTCATACGAAAGTAACGCAAAGTAATAGATAGGAACTTTTAAACGTGACATAGCAACAAATATTCCGCACCACAAAATGCTGCGATAATTTCAAAATTGAAAGTGAAATCACGAAAGGGTAAGTGCTATTGAAGGTCAGTCGTGACTAAATGTAACGGTTCTAAGTAGTAAGTACCGTAGAATATCAGCTTAACAAATGTCAAAGAAAGCGGGATAGACATTTTGCTTGTGCGGCTATCAATCATCATAGTCCCGGCTGTCACTTTCACCATCACAAAGGATCGCTTTCTAGCGCGGTTGTTTCACATTCAAAGTATTGTCGTGGAAATAGTTACGGTGTTATATCTTTGTTTATAGTTTATAAAGAAAACAATATAAATAATTCCAATTAAAAAAATCTTTTGTAAATAATTATTAGATATTCAACACACACACGCAATGAGTTCAAACAAATGGACAGACAATAGAGAGACCCACAGCCCCATAAAGAGGCCAGTCGTGGCGCAGGGGCACAAAGTGTGATTATAAAACCGACTTGTTGTGGGACTCAAGGAGATAAAATATCTACTTAAATTTATATTTCCATTTCTTCGCTCTGGTGTCCAGGAGAAGCGCGACGTTGAGTTTTGCCTCCAGGATTCGGCAGAAAATGGGGAACGGAATGTCCATAAACCACAATAGGCGGGAAGTTGAAAAAAAAATGATGCAACAAAATTTCCTCCTTAGAATTTAAATTGGTTATGCAAACGTCTAGTTTGGCGCAATAGTGGTAGACCACTTTCGATTTATCGACTCAATTACCTACGCTACCTTTGCCATAGCCTTCCGCGAGTAATTTAACTCGAGGTATTTAGAATTAAGTTGCATGTTTGTAGATTATCTAAATGAAGTAAGACAGCAATTTTGTTATTTGTAAATGCTGGATTTCCGCTGCGATAAATTTAGTTTGCAATTACGTTGAAAAAAAATGTATTTAATTAATCAAATATTGCATATTTTGAAACGTCGATGGAATCTGTAGTTCGGGTTTAAAATTTTTGTATGCGCTAACATTTTTTCAATGTTTGTTTCTATTTTTTTAGCAGTAGCGCTCGCCCCTCCCCCCTTGCCCGAAGCGCCCAGTCGCTTGCAAGTTAGTTCTGAACAGGATGAAGCCCCTAGCTCCTCTAATATTGGGGCAGTATCACAATTAGCCGAGAGGCCACCAGACTTTGGAGAATATGTGGATTTCGGAGCTCACACAGGCGATAATGGAGCCTTTGGATGGTACGCAGACTACCCCGTCAACAATCAGGATAGCTCTGGATATAGAAAATAAACCATATTCGAAGAATCTCGTTAATAACAGGGTTTAGGATCATGCATTTGGTGTCTTCTACATATTTTTATGGACTTCAAATTTATAACTTATTACATACCACGTGAAAAATGCCTGATTCTTGCCAACAATGTAGGATCAAAATTTATTTGATTTACCAAAGACAGTATTATTTTCATATACTCATTATAATGAGTTGAATTTAAGCCGAATTACCGCACATTTGTTTCAAACGGTTAATTCCGCTAAGCACGTTTTACTTATAAAGTTCCTTGATTAGTGTTAAGTTGACAAAGTACACTGTGATATAGCACCAGGGTAGTTCAAATTGTTACTTTCTTAATATTTTCACTTTTTCATATCTTATTATTGCTTTTACTTAATGCTTATATCCTTCATCCTCTTTCTTCTTTTTTCTTTACATTTCTTTTACTGACATGCTTTTCTTCTACGCTTGCTTTACTTTACGCTTTCGCTTATTTGCTTTTTATCATAAACACAATCTACCGAACTATCCTTTTATTCATGTCTGATCATACACTATATATCTCGAACTGCAACTATAATATCTATCGAAAGCACTTTTTAAATTGTAATAATCTTCATTTCATTTATTACATTATTTTCATTATTCACTTGCATAACATTACACGATTTTGTTTACATTCTTTCTCTATATCTCTACTATTCAGCATGTCATTTCATTCTTATTCTTTTCTCATACTGTGTTTTTATTTGTTACTTACAGATAATTACATATTTTACACTAATCTGTATCTGAACAATAAACTTTCTTTTCTACATACATACTATTTATATAATTCTTAATTTATCTATTCTTTCATAATGCCTCAATATTTCATTATCTTCAATATAATGGCGAATATATCAGCAGGCTGAGTTGGATTTTGATATTCAACTTTTGGGAGCGTCATATTTACAAACTTATATTATTTATCATAGAATTAAAAATGTGTTAAAGATAGAAGTCCATGATTTGCTAATGACTTTTTTTATCCTTAGTTATCATTTATAAACGGTCTACCAAACTTCTGTATATTACAGTAAAATAGGTAGTCAAATATGTGCGGCAAAATTAAGCAGCCTATAGCTAGAAAATATGTAAAACCGCCACTGCTTCAATAATCAATATATATATACTTCTACTTTATTACTTCTATTCTTTCAAACACTTACATACACTCTTCATCTCTTCATTCTTTACTTATACAATGTTTATTTTTCATTTACTTTACTCTTTCATTTGTTTACACATCAAAAAACTATTTATTCTTATTTCATTTATTGTCATCGTCATTTCTTGTCTTTACTCTTACTCATTTTTCTTACAAAAATATGCTTACTTTCTACTTAAATATATCATCTGCACGTTCTTGTTTTCATTTATTTCTTTTCACATTTTAGTTTCTTATTCTTATTTACTTCGATCTATTATTTCAATTAATAGGTAAATTTAGAATGATCCAAGATTCGAATTTATCACCTACTATGTTCTCTCTACTTTTTTGCCTTTTACTATATTTATTTCAATTCTCATTCGCTATCTTTCACTTTTTTTTTCATATGTTTTCATGCATTTTAATTTATACACATTTCTATTATCATTTTATTTTTCAATTCTTTAATTTCTTAAATTTTTATCCGATTATTTTTATAACATTTTATTATTTTATTTACATTTAATTTTCTTGTTTCCTTTTCTTTCGCTGTTTTTCTTTTTATTATCTTGATTTTGTTTTCTCTACTCATTCTATACTTCTATATATCTCAATCTAAACTTCTATATTTAAACTTCTTAAAGTTTTATAATGCTTATATACAGCAACCTTTTTATCATTACTTTAATGAAATTTATATCAATATTTATTTATTTATTTATTGACCATTTTTTAAACACACTTCGTTACTTTACTTTTTTTAATTAATCTTCAGTTCTTCTGTTCTTTGATTATGGTGTTCTGAACATTGCTGCTGAGCTGAGCACTGATCATTTCGCCAATTCCGTCATTTGTTTCTTGTGTTCTATCTTTTCCTTACCTTCTTTATATTCCCTCATTATCTGATTTCGCTATGATCTTATAAAAACTCTTTATATTCTTATTTTCTATTTTGATGGTAAAATACTTATTTTAATTGTATGTTATATTCACAATTAATTAAACAATTTTTATTTTTCGCTTTTATTTCTATATTTTAATTATCATATCTTTTTGTATTACTACATTCTTTTTTCTTTTATTTTCGTCTTCGTATTCTTTTTATGTTCTGTGTCCTTACAAAGCTCTTTCTAATCTATCATTATTTTCTTATTATTTTTTAAATATCATTGCTACATCATAACTATTGTACTTTACCTGCATTCTATGATACTGACCACCATTTGATTGTGAGAAATTTCCAAATCAACTTTTAATCGTACACAGCTTAATTTCTTCATTACCTTCAAACTATTACTTCTTTCTATCTCCTTTTTTATGTATATCTATTTCTTGAGTTATATTAACTTATTAAGAACGTTTTTAAACTATCCTAAATTTTCATTTCTTATGTGCCCTTCCTTCTCCTATTGCTAATTCTTAAAAAGTTTCCTTTCAATTTTTTTTCTATTTTCAAGTGATTTTTTTTATTCTATGATATGTGCTACTCTTGTATATCTGTCTTCTTATTCTTTATTTCTATGAACAAATTTTCCTATTCTAATTCTATTTTATCTCTTGACTTTTTCACACATTAACTTCTTATGGTTCTTTTATTTGTCACAATTTTTTTTACTTTAAATAGACAACTCAAAATGATGACTAAAAATTACCTATCTCTTCTTAATAATGATGCTTAATTGTTATGGAGTAGTCTTAAAAAAATGGAATTTAAAAGTATTACGATGTAACTCCAAGACTCTGTGTATAAAAACAATTTCATATACATGTACTTCAATATATTTGACACTTAAAATTGATTAAGTCGGCGGATAACTTCAAAAACAACACATTTTTTTCTTTTATTCTTGACTTTTTCCGTTTAATCTTGACTTTTTTCTTTCATAGCTATGATTACACTTTTTCTTTTATCTTGGACTTCTTTCGTTTAATCTTGATTTTTTCTTTCATAGCTATGATTACATTTTTTCTTTTATCTTGGACTTCTTTCGTTTAATCTTGATTTTTTTCTTTCATAGCTATGATTACATTTTTTCTTTTATCTTGGACTTCTATCGTTTAATCTTGATTTTTTTCTTTCATAGCTATGATTACATTATTTCTTTTATCTTGGACTTTTTTCGCTTAATCTAGACTTTTTTTCTTAGTGGCTATTTTTCTTCTATTTTGCCTTTCTTTCGTTTAATCTTATCTTGTTTTCTTTCTTAGCTACACTATTTTCTATGCCAGTGCAGTGCTTTCTTTGGTGCTAT
Organism: Heliconius hermathena; assembly: GCA_013403705.1. Classification (NCBI taxonomy): domain Eukaryota; kingdom Metazoa; phylum Arthropoda; class Insecta; order Lepidoptera; family Nymphalidae; genus Heliconius; species Heliconius hermathena. Next base: position 155,160 of record JAAIXJ010001859.1, read on the forward strand.
TTTATTTCCGTACAGATGCACTATACCAACTATAATATATAAGCTTTATAAGCATTAATTATCATATTATGATATAACGCCTATATTTTCTTAATATGTCAAATTTCTTAATGTATTTTAGTCATAGTGTTATCTTATCTTACACTTAGATATCTTTTTTATTTATTTTTTTCTCTTATTTATTAACCGCCTATTTTTTTCTATCTTCTATCTTATTATAATATTTACGTTTACTTTTTTCTACTTATATTATTATTACTGAATATTTATCATTTACTATTATAAAACAGATATATTGTATGTGTTTATTACTTTGTATTTTTATTATATTTTTTACTTCTTTCTTATTTATTTTTATGTTCTTTCTTTTAATTTATTTTATTTCATATTCTTATTTTTTTTCTGTCTAAGTTTACTACTTGTTAAGTCTTATTTCTCTCTTTCTTTCTCTATTGTACCTATATCTGTACTTTATATACATTGTGATCTACCTGGTGATTTTTAGAACAAATTAGAATAACGCACAATTCGTTGTTACTTGTTATTGTTATTAAACATTTTGTTTTTATATTTTCGTTGTTTCTTTCCCTACTCCTATACATCTGAGCTTTAAATACATAACGAAAATCGAGTCGACATATATTTTTAAATATTTTATTATAAATAAGATTGTATAATATAATTTAAGAGGTCAGTCGTGGCGCAGCGGCACGAGGTGTGATTGTAAAACCGACTGGTTGTGGGTTCGATCCCCACTCGAGGAGACTCCTGCTGTTTGCGGGATGCAGCGTGAAGCTGATTTTTTTTAATTTAAAATAACATAACTAATAACTTTTAGTATTAAGAATAATAAGCTATTTCATAAAAATTATAAAAATATTCACTTTGACACGCACGTTTTTTTTAAACTGTTTATTCAAGCAACATAAGTTATAAAATCATATATTATAAATGAAAACTCCATTATGATTTCGCTCATTTATTATCATACAGTTAACATATATACTTATACAATTATATTTAAAATAGATTTCTTTATTTTATAACAGAGTAATGAATATGCATGTATGAGGTCTATGAGGCCTATGAGGCTACGTACAATTACCAAAAAAAAATAAGACAGTTCCGCCAAGTACATTATGATCACTAGTCATTATATTACAAGCATTTTATTATTATATGAATATTATACATTAAATACTGGATACAAGCTTAATAATATTTATACGTTTAAAAATTTTGAAGTAAAGTATCATTTTAGTTTTTCATCTAATTTTACTGGACTAATTTACTGGTTTATAAAAGTAGGTATGGCAGTAATTGAGAGAAAAATATAATCAGAAAATATATTTAGTTAGTATTACATGTACATTTTCTTCGATATTTTATTATATTGTTATAGTTGTAATAGCCTTTACTTAAGTGGTGCCCAAAAAAAATTGTAATGTCAAATGAGGGTAGTTCCAATATTTCACTTACAAATTAAATTTGAAAAGCATATTATTTTTTCTTATGTTATAGGATTTTATAATTATCAAATGTCTTTTTATCAATATTATAAAAGAAGGGTTTTTTTTTATTTTAATTCTCCATTTTTATTATTTTTCCATTTGTACATGATTATAACAATTATGAAAGAATATTTTCGCACATTTTTGCATACAACAACAATATTTAAGTCACACATACACAAGCCAATATTTGGCACTAGTATCTGAACACTGTTTTTTTGATTAGGCAATTTCCAAAACTTACTATTAATTTACAATTTTTGTATTCATTATTTGTACTACACTTGTAATTATAAATTACATTTATTTAGATTAACAGCAACTTGATAATTTTATGTTTTCAATAATATTTAGTTAAAAATGCAACTGATTATATTTCTAAGAGTAAACGACTAAAGATTTATCGAAATCTGACATAATTATTTTAACGTCATACAACGCCGAACTGGCTTAAACTAAGATAGCCTCTTGAATTAATCTATGATTTTTTTTGACTTCATGCTTATTTCAGAAAATATTTCTCAGACATTGCTAATTGTTTTATACTAGGTAATTTATTAAAAATTAAATATAAATAGCATTAATAAAATATAAAAAAATATAACATGACATTGTGCTAAATTATATCACTCAGCGGTAAATTAAAATCACAGGATTTTATTCAGAAAAAAAAGTTTTTATTAGCCATTTCGAATCCTACACCCTACGTCTTATCGATATACTACTCCTAGTTACGTACAAGTACTTTAAATTTTTTTTATGTTTAGCAAAATTATATATTTTTTTTTTGTAAAATTAAATAATAATATTGTTTAGACTACAGAAGCTATAAACCTTTGTGGGCCCAATCCCCATACAGGATAATGGTTGTTTATATTATTTTAAATTTTACGTAAGATAAGGCGTGAAATTGAGTTCCGACACTCAGAAGATGTCTCAAATAAGGGCAAAAAGAGAAAGGAATGTGTCTTCTCTGTCTTGTAATATATTTTTTAGCTCAACGTCTCGTATCGTACCGTAAGATACTCAAAACATTAAACATGTTAAAACCATCTGTTATTGGAGTTTGGCCCGATTAGGTGACATTTTATATCGAATGGCGGAACACAACGCTGCAATTTGACTTTGGAAAATACTTCATTTCTTGGAACAGGTTTATATACCATCTCATTTCCAATCAGAGGCTGTCCTATTGGGCCACGACACACACTCTCTAATAGGTCCTCAATATACTAATAATAATAATTTTAAAAAATGTTATTATTTAACACACACACGTTATTATTTAACATGGCAGCTTTTAAAATTTTGTAATACAAAATCTCTGTAGTAAGTACTTGCGTGTAACTATCCCTTTCCAGTACACACTATAGAAATTCAAGAATATAAGACTAATAAGACACTTTCGATTTTCATCAATTCCCATCTGTTTAGAAATAACTTTGGAAGCAAAATGTCGCATAAATAAAAAAAAAATAAATTGTTACCGATTTTATATTTTTTTGACAGTTGCAAATGTCACTTTTTAAAGGGTATCTTTTGTATTTTTGTTATTTTTATCATATTTTCATACTAACATCTAGCATATAGAAGTAAGTATTAAGTTATCTATAATATTACACTATACATCAAGACTTTAGAGCGCAAAGGTAAAAAGATTCTGTAATAAAAGAGTCGCGAGAAGCACGTGATAAAAAAAATTTTGGGTCTATCATAAATGAGTCACAATTTATGTTACTTGATATAAATAAAAAATAATTATTATTATTTTCTTTTTATTTATTTATTTTTTTTTTGGTAAACCAGACCAGTTACATTCAAAATCCCAATAATATTGGTCGCATCAACTTCATTTTTTTAATATATAAGTTAATATAGATACTACAAATATATATTTATATATATGTAATAGTAATGTATAATTTTATAAGCTTTGAGGCCAGTCGTGGCGCAGGGGCACAAAGTGTGACTGTAAAATCGACTGGTTGTGGGTTCGATTCTTACTCGAGGAAATTAAATATTTATTTACATTTATATTTTCATTTCTTCGCTCTGGTGTCTGTCTGGAGGTATTGTGTGTTGAATTCCGCCACTCAACACGCAATACCTCCAGAACTCGGCGGAAAGCAGGGAACAGTTTTAACACTATGTTCCCTCTGCTTACCCTGCTGTGTGCGGGACAACGTTTAGCTGGTTTGATGATTTGTAAAATGTATATTTTTGAATTTTACATAACCAGTACTATCTTTTACCTCTGCCCTCTACAGATAACACTAAACCCTCTATAAAGAAACTTACACATAGATAAATACATTTAGTAATTTACATACAATTCCGAATTTCTATATTCTACTTCCAATACAATTCCTTCGGCCAACCTTGTTCTTTCAATTTGCTAAATATAAGAATCGATTTATGTGGGTTTCAAAACTCTATACATAAATCGATTTGCGCAGAACTCTCGTGTTTTACGATTCCAAATCGATATCTTCCTTGCCCAAACATTAATTCTCAAGTTAAACATTTTTAATTTAACATCTTTACCATAAAATGTTAAAAATACAACACTTTGAACATTTACTTTGGTTATAAGAATTTAATTTGTAATTGTAACGCCATATAAAATCGATAGCATACATATAATTTAAACGTTAATACTAACGATTAGAGATGCGCCGAATATTCGGTTTTTATTCGGTATATATATGTCATCTTTTTCATTATCGTAGTGCCGTATTTGGCCAATATCGAAATCGGCCGAATTATTCGGTTATGGTGCCGAATACATTCAGTTCGATTATTTTTATTTAATTATTATTATAAATTAAATGAGTCTCACTTAATGCTATGTCTATCTCCTTCGCATGAGCGGAGCGGTGCCAAACTGGACACGCATATTCACCCGCAGAGAACGAGGATATATATATAAAGAATACCAAACGAATATTCGGCGCATCACTACTAACGATTAATGCACGATAATAAATACAGCATCCGAAAATACACTTTGCACTACTCAGCTAACTAAATGATATGACATTTCACAAACAACCAATAAATATTACGTAGAAAGTCATTTTTTTTCTTGATACCAAGATAAATGTAAAAAAAAATTGACATAGACTAGAAAAATGTTTTAAAAAATCTCCAAAATATGAACCGTAAAATGAAAAGAGCACCATAATTTAGAAAAGTGAGCATTTGAAAATTGTTATAAATATAAATTACATACTAACGAGTAGATACATATTATTTGGATATTAAAAATCGATAATAGTTCTTTTTAAATATCTCTTATAACCTTTATATTTAAGCGAATATGAAGGAAAGAGAAAAAGATGTTAGATTTTTTTTTTTTTCAAAGTCAAGCTAGCAAATCTTTAATTTAGAAGTAAAAGGCGTACATTACACACATACTATGTATATAATTAGCCTATGTAACATTGAACAGTCAAGTTATTTTCAACTTTAAAGTTCTACATATAAAGTTCAAATTTCATCTACTAATATTCAAAATGTTAATAAACGCATTTTAAGTCCGTTTCTGCAAAAAGCATATTTTACTCATATTTGCTGAAATATTTATCAGAAAGTCCACTACATAGTTCTAAAGTATGTATATATATATATTTTATATACAAAAATTTTAGTACAAACATTACGAAACGAACATTACGGATGATTGCTATCAAAAATAAATTTCAACATTTTCATTTAGCGCCATTTTTTAAATATTGAAACAATTGTTTACAGATTATATACATATTATGAAGAATACATTTAAAACGTCAATTCCAGAAACTTTGAGAACATTTAGAAATTACAGCATGTTAATTAGGCCACCTTACATATATGTATAAGGGGAACACCACAAAAACATCAAATTTAGGCTCAAACGATCTACTTTAATCCGTCGAGTCATACAATAAAATTATTCAAATCCAAGAAGAAAGCTCCCGCAACGTAAAATCCAGTTTTGTCCGGAATTTCGGAATTCGGGTAAAAGATAGATCTTTTCAAATTCGATTTCAATCCTTTTTTAGAATTCCGCAAAAAAAAAGTATTAAATTTAGAATCAATATCTTTTGAACCATATTATAAAAATAATTTTACATCCAAGGAGTCGACTCCTGAATTGGAAAAAAAATGGAATTCTGGAAAAAGAAGATTCTCATCAAATAGCAGTAAACAGTCGTATTAAGTACTTCACGATATTGTATCTACTGGGGAAGACTTGGGTCTTGAGGTCTACCACAATATTTGGCTATTATGTTAGACCTCAAAAGACCAATTTTGGTCCTTTGAGCCAAATCCAACAATCTAATTAGCCCACGCCATTACAACTTTAGAGAAGGGTACAAACAGAGCAGTGAACTGTGGAGGCGTTAAGAAGTACCTCCTGGTGTTGTATGTGCCGTCGTTGCGGGGAAGCCCCGGGTATTGTGTGAGGGGGAACTCCGCACCCACTACTGTAGTGGAATTGGCCGCTGTACCACCGGCAAGGCCGACGTATCTGAGGAAATAATCATTAAATTAAATGTACTAATGCGCTATTGTACTAATTGATTTTTTTTACAGCTTCACGCTGTATCTCGCATGTAGCAGGGTAGATACCTAGGTAGAGCCTAGTGTCACACCCCTCCCCACTTTCCGCCGAATTCTGGAGGCACTGTGTATTAGGTGACGGCACTCAACGCCGCGCTTTGCTTCATTACCAAAGCAAGGAAATAAAACATTAAATATTTCATTTCCCTACTACCTGTCGCGTTTACACTTGCACGCTTGTGCCCCTGCGCCACTGGACTGGTCTCAAGTATATTTCTTACTATTCATCACACACTAGATTTTTTTTAATAGTCATTATTTTCTTCCCAAATGGTCAACACGTTGCGACAAAGATCAGTAAGCATAACTTCAGAGCGGCCACGACTCGTCGAACGTACTGTAGATAGATACACGGAGATATTTTTTTTACCTGACACGTCCAATAGCCAATCTTCCTTGTGGCGTTATAATCTTAACCGCGTGCCCCAGCCGCAGCTGGCGCGCCTCCGCCGGTATGTACGGCTGACCTGTTTGCGAAGAGGGGCAGTCCACTGAAACGGTCCAATTTAGCTATTATTTATATAACACTCATAAATAGTAGTTTTAAAACGTAAATGATATTTATGATGGATAGATGATTTTTTGTTCGATTCTTCGATTTTGTTTGACGAGATTTGCGCTGTCGCGTCTCAACAATGATAAAAGAACAAGCGCGAGTCAAGCTCGCCCACCGAGGATTCCGTACAAAAATTCCGTAAAAAAAGGTCTCCAGCTTTTTCTGAAATTCAAGCTTAACTTAGCTAGAGCCCTTTCCTCTGAATGTTCACTTGAACTAGCGGCCTTAATACCAAATTTGCCTACCTTTTAAGGCTATTATTTTTTAGGTTTTAACCACAAAATAATAGTTCTCATATTTTTTCCTGAACTAGTACTGCCTGTATTCTAGATGCCAAATTTCATTATTTTAGATCAACCGAAAGTACCCTATTAATTTTGATTCCCTTCATTAAGTCGCAATAGGCGGTTTTTGCGATATAAGCGGTCATATCTTTTTTTAAAGGAAATTAGAAAAAGAGGTTTTTTTTAGGAAATCAAGGGACCGTAGATTTGAGTATATGGTTTGAATTTCAACTCGATATCACTAAGGATTTTTGGGATAAAGACTCTTGACAGATAGACAGACGGACGGAAAACAAAGCGATCTTATAAGGGTTCTTTTTTCCTTAAAAGATACGGAACCCTAAAAATAAATGATAAAAAAAACATTTCAATTAAATACTAACTATCCAACGAAGTAGACCTCAGATTGTCTATGGATCGACGTAAGTACACTTCCGTGTCTCGTAACAGTTCGTCTGTATCGTCGTTGCGCACATCAGGCAATGATCCACGCCAAGGTGCACCTGAAATAAAAATAATATAACAATATACACCTATTTTTTATATATATTTTTTAACTTCACGCTGTATCCTGATTGTAGCAGAGTATGCAAAGGGAAACTAGAGTCTCCGAGACACTCCGTTATCCTTATATGCCTAAATAATTTTCGAGTTATTGTGTGTTGAGTGGCGGAATTCAACGTCGTGTTTTGTATTGTTACCAAAGCGAGGAAGCAAAAATAGTTCGAAAATAATTTATTCCCCCGAGAGTGAATCGAATCCACAACCGTAGCGTTTACAGTCAGATACTGAAAAGTCAAAAAAAACTAAACAGAAAAACAATTTCAATATTTGAGAAATATCAAGAGTAAAAAATTTTAACTTGCCTCGACATTAGAGCGAAGAAATTAACATATTATAAAATGGCATTTCCTCAAATGGGAATCGAACCCACCCTACTTGTCACGTATACAATCGCACATTTGTGCATCTGTCCCATGACTATCCTCAATAATAGGTATCCTCAATAATAGGTATCCTCAATAATAGATATTGTTTTTAAAAATTATATTATTATTAGAAAACGAAAGTAACACAGATTAGAAAATTAATAATTATGTGGTTCAAGCGGGCGAAGCCGCGATCGGATTGCTAGTATAGAAGTAATTGTACGTAATTTACTTTTAACTGTGTGCATATTAGTTTGTGTAGTCCAATCATTGCTTCTGTCGACGCTTAGACACGGCGAGCGGTAACGGTAGCTGAAACAAAAAAGTTTATAATTATTTAAAATTCGTATTTGGGGACTATAATACTTAAAATCCCGATTTTCTTATTAGGTATAGAAAGAAATTTACCGAGACGGTGACTGCGAAGGGTCCTGCGAAGTGGATGGCTGTCGACGTTGAGTCCAAAGTGGTTCAGCAGATCTAGACAGTTCTGGTACCATCGACGTAAAACCTGAAAATTAAATATTATTATTGTATTATATTGACGCCATCGTGGCGCAGTGACATTGTAAACGTGATGGATGGGGTCCGATTCAAAGTCGGCAGAATTTATTATTACTTATTTTCATATCGTCGTTCGGGTAACAAGAAAAAGCGCGGCGTTCAGTCCACCACTCATCATGTTATGCCTCAAAGATCGGCCTGTGCGTGGTGAACTGAGTTTCTATACACCAGGTTCCGGTTTTTCCTACTCAACTAAAAAAGAAAGTAAAACTAGTAAAATACCTATAAATATAACTGACTAAAAAATTAAAAAAAAAAAAAAAATTAGCTTCACGCTGTATCCCGCACACAGCAGGGTAGGCAGAGGGAACCTAGTGTTAAGACACTCCGTTCCCCACTTTCTGCCGAATTCTGGAGGCATTGCGTGTTGAGTGGCAGAGCTCAACGCCGCGCTTAACCTCGACACCAGAGCGAAGAAATGAAAATATAAATTTAAGTAAATATTTCATCTCCCCGAGTGGGGATCGAACCCACAACCAGTCGATTTTACAGTCACACCTCGTGCCGCTGCGCCACGACTGGCCTCAACTAAAAAATTAAATATCTAGAAATGAAAATAGCATTTCAAGATCAATCTCAGACTTGAGAGCAGTTTATAAATACGGGCCGTTAGGCCGAATGTTAATTTGTCACGCTTCAACAGATCTTCGAGGTGTCAGACGCACGTCAGACATCGTCAGGCGTTGTCCCGCGGTTTCTCTTTGTAAATAGGATAATAAATGAGTCCCTACCAATGTCGCTGAGCAGCACGCGGCGCGCGTCGTCGGCGCGGCGCGGCGCGGCCGGCAGGCGCCGCGCCGCGCCGCGCTGCGGGAGCGTCGGGGCTACTGTCGGCGGGGGGGCGCTCGTCTTTGGAAATTTACACATTTTCATTACTTTAGATTAGTTTTCGAAAAAATGGGAGATTAAATTGTAATCTTTATTGTATTAATTGCGTTATTGTATGTGGTTTTTTTTTTCTCAACACTGTAGACCACACTCCGGACGCTAGTAAGTTAGCGTTTTCTACGATTGCTTAAGTTAAAGCGCTCATAATTGCAGATATGGAGTAATGCTTGTTTTAAACAAAATCATAATTTGGAGTCACCTATTACAATTCATACGGTTAAAGCGGGCCGAAACATTTAAAGGACTGTACCTACTGTAGTAGCCAACGGACACCACTTCGAATAAGCTTTATATATATTTATAACAGATAAGAAAGAGTAAAATATAATAAAATATAAAAATAAAAAATCTTAATAAAACAAAACAATTATATAATCAAAGAAGCCAAAGAAAATGTTTTATACATTCCAAATATGGCATTTAAAAATCATATTTCTAATTATCTAACTGTAGAGGATTGTTATCAGAGTATGTGATTAATAAATCTTGTTATTTGAAAAGCCTATTTAAAACCTAAAGTTAATACGATTTTTTGAACTTCAATTTCGAAAGTTTTTAAGTTTATGACGAAAAAGTAAATCTGAAATTATGATGAAAATGATATTATCAAGTACAGATAAAAAAAGTAGAACAAAATATAAATCATATTAAAAGTTTCAAAACAGATTTTCAATAAATAATTAAATGATCATGCTAGTAGCATAATTATATACATTTGAATACCTTATACGCCAAATATCCATCAGACGTCCATCTCGGAGGTAAAGCAGAGACGTCAGTCTGCGCAGAGTTCTCACGTCGGGGGGCGAAGCCCTGGTACAAAACGGGACGAGGGCGACCCGTTGATTTGTACCCAGATCGGATTCCAGGGCGAGTTAGCGGGGGCCTGGAAATATTAAATTTACATAGAATTACTCTTTATCCCTCATATACGGAATATGCAAGGATCACGTAGTGTCAAGACGCTTTGTCCTCGGCCTCGTCCTTCTCCTCAATTTGAGAAATTGCAGTTTTAAGTGTTGAAACTTAATAATATTATAGTAATATATTATAGAGGAATATAATACTCAAGAATGCAAATACTAGTCTAAGAAATGTTAGTGAGATTGGGATATTTTTCTTATTATCAGTAAACAGAGTAATACCCTTTTAAAAAACGTTTCTTTGATATAACTGAAGTAAAAGTATTGACATCCAAATTTTTTCCGATTTCCTTACGATTTTTCGGAGTTCTCCGATTTCCGATTAATGATTAAACAAGCTTAAAGACAATTAATTAAGCATTTATTGGATCATTATACCTGTACTGAAACGGATTAGGGCATGTGTTCCTCCTGACATTCAAATTACTTGCAAGATCATCTTCAGAGATGCCACACTTCGATATATCAGTTTCCGCGAACACCGAGAACCTGTGACCCATCCTCGTCCTATGGAAGCTGTCTACACTTTCCTCTCTGTGGAGCACATCGAAACTAGAGCCAAGTTCATAGCTCGAAGATTTAGTATTGTCATAGCTCAGGCCTCTGTTATAATCGCAAGTCAAGCTATCGGAGCTGTCCAATCTTCTTGTACTTGCATTCGGACTTTTTCTGTATAACATATTATCTGATTTGTTATCATAACTCTTTAGAATTCCTCTTCCAGGCAATTCGAGAGTGCCTTTTTCATTAAAGCCGACGTGTTTTATTTCTTTATCATTAGGAAGAGACACTCTTTTCATTCTCAGTGATGGTTCATTTATACTTGGATTATTTTCTTGGTTTTCTTTTCTGCCGCTGTTTGTTTTACTGCCCGGCTGGAAATCAGGGTCTAATGTGTGGAATTTAATCAAAACGGGTGTAGAGTGAGTGGTCGATCCGGAAGGTGGCGTCCAATGGTCGGTTTCTCGTATTGACACGAGATCCTCCTGTAATTAGTGTGAAAGATATTAATCTAACTAAAGAGTTTTTACTTTCAACAACGAAAAAATTATAATTTTAAAAAATATGAATGAAAACATTCGTAGATCTACCGACAACAACAAAACAATCACTCCATTTTCGTACGATTTAACAGAAAATCCAGAATTGTTGAAACAATACTGGCATTCCAAGCTGAAAATTTACTGCTATAACAAATTGGAGCGATACATGGCTACTCGAATACGATACTGATGTGACGTTCACACGCAATCAGACTTGAACAAAATCTATTATACTGTGTTTGTAAATTGCTGTCTATAATTTTATCAACCCTTTATCGTGATTTTGAGTGATAATAGAAACTTAATCAAACAAAACGTTTTAAAGTAAAGCTTTAAAATGGAAATAAGACATTATTGAAATTATAATTTGAAAAGTATACGTTATTATATTGTAAAAATGCGCATATAAATAAGAATACTTAAGTTAACATATTTTTCGCTAGCGTTTTTCATTTGCAATACATAAATCCACGACCACCTACCTATCTATAAAAAGAAAATGCATAAAATGAAAGTCTTTAAGATAGTAGTCACCTGCAAATTGCTCATATCCTTTGACTCATCCGTAGTGAATATAAGTTCTATATCGTCGACTTCCTCGGACTCGTTGCCGCTAGCGTTTTCCTGATCTAGTTTGTCGTCGGGCGCAGTATTTTGCTCTAATGGAGTAGTTCCTTCGGAGAAAACTGAATTGTCACCTTCAGACATCGACCTGAATGTGAATGTTAGTTTAAAAAAAATTATTCAAAAGCTATAGCATATATAAAGTTTGGCGTTAACTTCCGCCACTTAACACGCAATGCCTCAAAAATTTAACGGAAAATGTGGAACGGAGTGTCTTAACACTAGGTTACCCCTGCCTACCCTGCTTTATGCGGCATACGACGTGAAAATGTAAAAAACAGCTAATATCTTTTTAACTAATTAAGATTTGGAAATACATACGTATGTGGATACACTTTTGTTAAGTTTCATTAAATAGTTTGGAATTGGATTTTGTCGTGAAATGAGCAGACGATATAGATTATACAGTATATAGTAATAAGTATATATTTTGCCACTGGACAAACTAAAAATAAAGTAAAAATATAGTTAGAAAAATATTTTATTTTATAAAACCTTCCTCTCCTAGTTATCCCGTTCAGTGGTGCGTAAAAAACGCTCCCTATTAGGTCTATCCTTAACGGCATAAAATTGACACACATAATTAAACACAAAAGTCTGAAACAAATTTATAGTCAATTTTCTATCGTCACAAGAAAATATTGAGACCAGTCGTGGCGCAAATGGTGGATTCGATTCTAGAGGAATGTATAATTTTAATTTCTCTGTTCCGGTAGGCTTCCTCAACAAGATTCCACACAACAAACAATGTTTCGAATTTGGGTACAAAGGAAGAATACAGACCCTTCGACACTATTTTTTTCAGTATGAAGCTCCAGAAGAAATTCGTAATTTTTTTTAGCTTCACACTGTTTCCCGCACAATGTGGAGTAGGCAGAGGAACCGTGGAAACTTAGTCTTAAGACACTCCGTTCCAATAAAGGTTTTTTCCCATATTCCACCGAATATGGGAAAAAACTCGTTAAGAGAGCAAGGAAATAGAAGCATTAAATATTTAATTTCCTTGAGTGGGTATCGAACCTACAACCTGTCGCGTTAACAGTCGCTTGTGCCCCTACGCTTCGCTTGCCTCATTAACAAAAATATTTTATTAAAAGTTGTTGTTGGCGTAAAAACGGAGTTATTCATCTTTTTAAATCTGTCTGCAAATTGTCTCCCAGATGTTAGAAAATCATGAAAAAAATTAAAAAACTTACACTTACTATAAGGCATTATTTTAAAATACATTTGTATTCAAAATTTTGTGTTATTTTTGAAATTACTTGTATATTAGTATTCGCAATTATAGCACATATCAAATAACGTTTTTTAAATACTTAGAGTAGAGTAAGTGTAGCGTAATTTCAAATGTATGTTTATTAAAGTGATTCATGCTGTATCCCGCATACAGCAGGGTAGGCAAGTTAAGACACTCCGTTCGCCACTTTCCCACGAATTTCTTTCCTCAGAATAAAAACTTTTTAGAAACGTTTAAAAATTAACTTAACGAATAAAAAGATAACGGGACACGCACCCGCACCTCATGGAAATGGTTTAAATTATGTACACAAGTTATACATGTTTTTTCGTTATAATTTCGTATTATTAATTATTACGTTTTATTCACACTATTGAGAATTAAATGAAACTATAAAGTGTATTGCTTAATGTAAACTTACTTTAAACTTAAATTGTCCACGTCCAGGTTCATGGTTTCTTTCCGCCTCGTCCTCTCGTGGGTATCCTGAAGCACTAAGCTGTCTTCCGATGTTATACGAACCTGAACATCGAACTTATCAGTTTTAGATTTGACCTCCGCTTCGTTTGGCACTGCCATCTTAATGTTCTCAGAAGACACTGTTTTTATATTAATCTTATCACCTTTGGGATTTTCGAAATTATCGAAATGTTCTTTATGCTCTTCGAAGCTGATATCTGTTTTTTTAGAATCACTAGATTTTTCCGTTTTCACCTTTTTTTCGTCGGTAATAGAGTCAGTATCGGAAGTAGTACTAGATACAATACTGCCTTCTTTCAAAGTCTTTACTTTGATTCTCACGTCAAACTTGGATAACAATTCCAATTTTGTTTTAAAACTTGGAACGTTATCTTCTGTTTCTTCTTTAGATATACTTTGACTTAGAGGACCGCCTATTTTTGGGCTACTAGTAGCATTGGGCAAGCTATCCGATATTATTGATTCAGACTTCGATTCTTCGAGTATTTCCTCTAATTTGTCTGTCGATCGGTTTTTGTGTTCCGAAAAATCAGGATCTAAACTCTCAGTTGTAATATCAGTAGTAGCTGTCTTTATCAAAATTTCACTGGCGAAACTTTCTTCAATATTACCAACTTTTGGACTATATAAATGGCCTAAATTAGTATTTCGATTATTATTATCACCCACTACAACGTCAGAATCAATTATTTTTCTACGTAATATATGATTTTCTAATGTCAGTTTTTCTATAATATCCGCATATTCTATGCAACGCGAATGCTCTTGGTATTTTTCTTTCAATTCCTTAAGTTCATTCTTAGAGATTTCGAGCGCGGTCCTCAGCGACACTACTGTTTGATGTAGCGATCTTACAGTGTCCAAGTGCATAGTCCCATTAGGGACTGTCTCCAACCTACCGTTGTCCATTCCACCTTGTTACCTTCATTCCATCCAATATTCAACATCCCATACATGACTGTTGCTATTTCAGTTACACTTCAATGCACAATCACTGGTTGCTCCATTGTTGAAACATGTTATCATCCCTTAAAATTAATTTTAATTGAAATTTGTAATAAATTATAGTTTTAATAAAATATAGTAGCTTCAATTAAGACACAAAACTCACCGTCCAACCATTTCGTTAAAGAAACGAGCACCCATAGTGACTTCGCCGCGCATTTTTAGATCCCTATCGAATTACTGGCTCATAGATTTCACGTAAAGGGATACGAGGGATGTGCAATCGATAACGCGGCTTGCTACGCGGGCAATTAAGCTTTTAAAGCCCTCAAACTTTGCCCGGGACGAAGCTCAACTGGCACGATTTACTGATAAACACTTTAAACACGTAAAGAAGTAATTAAGTCAGGATATTATCTCGGTCGTTTTGACAAGGTTGAGCGACCTACCTATACCATTGTATACTTGGAAAGTCTCCCAATTCGCTCCTTGTAAACAAATCAATACTCCTCAATTTGGTATTCGCGGGCGTGAGCATAAATAAATAAGAGGATATGGCTCTCTCCCTCTTTATAAAGTTGACACTGACAAATTAATCTTCGTTCAACAATATCAATTGAGACAATGTTAATGAATTGTCTGTTTAATAAATATAAGAAATAATTTTAAATATTTGCTTAATTTCAATAATGCTTTGATTATGTATGTATTACTGCATATTTTTTTATTTAAATATTAAACGTAAAAAATGTTTTGTTTTACAAAAAAATATTTTTGAACTATATTGTGGTTGTCATATGTCATAACAAAATTTTATAACCTGTAAAAATTTTTGAGAGTCAAAAACACTATTTTTGTGTTAAATAATAATGTTTAATGCCACAAATATTATCAAAAATGGACCCTTAACAACTCATTTTATTGTACAAATAAGACTAAAATCTAAAACTCACTGGGTAAATTGATGCATATGTGATTAAGTAATATAAGTAATTTTACGGTTAATATAAATAAAAATGTTATTTGATATTTCAGGCAAAATTAAGGAAAAAAACAGGGCCTAAGTATAAGGCTTTAAATCATTTCGATGATTTCTATGGGTCTGTTTTCGGAAATCAATGGGAACCTATGCGAGAAGCTCTTTTAAGAAAATCCAAATATGTAGCTGTAGTAAACAACTACGGCGATTCTGAAGAAACTATGCAATATTTATCAAATAGAGGTTTTCTTCATTTTACAATATAGTAATATATGTACATTATATAAAAAATATAACTAAATACTTATCCAAATTGTTTGTAGGCGCTCATTGTCTTAGGAACTTGATGGAAATACAAAAGAACTTTCATGATAAATACTCTCCGCCAGTGGAATCTAAACAATCTGAAGCAATTAATAGGAATACATTAGAAAGTTATATAACAAAATTACAAAGTGAAGAAATAACTAACATTTATCCTGGAGCAGAATATGCACCAGAAAAATTAGAAATAAATGATAATAAAGTATTAAAAAGAACTTCTGATGAAGAAAAAAATGCTGAGACAAAAGAAAATGAAATGTAAGTTATAACAGATATAGAGGAAATAAAATATTTGATTTTTTTTTTTATATTCTTGTTCTGGTAACAAGGAAATGTGTAGCATTGAGTTCCACTACTCAATATTAAAAAACTGGGGAGCAAATGTTTTAATGGTAACAGTCTCTTAATCTCCCTCTGCTTTCCCTACTATGTGTGAGTTAAAGAAAAGTTTTTTTTTGACTTCACCCTATATACCACATATTTTCCAAATATTATGTGTGAATTGGAAAAACTTAGCACCAAAGTGTAAAAATAGCTATAATAATTTAATTATACACATACCATTATTAAATAAAATATTTAATATAATATAACTAAGTAGATTATATGGTTTATTATATAAATAAAAATATTGTTTTATATTCATGGCAAAATTGAAGAAATATGGAAGGCCTGAATATTAAATGTTATAATTATATTAAGTATTACACATTCGTAAATTTAAATTCAATTCAGGACAAGGATATGGTGGTCAAAAATCATGCATAATTTATGAATGAGTTTTAATAGTGAAATATTAATTTCTAGCAATCCAGCAGCTGAAACACTAGACCAGGCTATTGAAAATGCCCAAATTGATGAATCAAGGATCATTCAACCTTCAATGGGCTTATCATCTGAAGCATTATATCAATATGTACCAGCAACAAAATTAAAGGGACTGGAGGATTGGGTCCCAGAATCTTTACATTACACATTTCATGCTAATAGTAATTATATACATACAATATTAAGTATCAATAATAAATAAACATATCAGCTTCACACTGTATCCTGCATATGGCAGGGTAGGCGGAGGGTACCTAGTGTTAAGACACTCTGTTGCCCACTTTCGACCGAAATCTGGAGGTATTGCGTATTGAGTGCCGGAACTCAACACTTTGCCCTGACACCAGAGCCTTCGCTCTGGTAATGAAAATATAAATTTAAAGAAATATTTCATTTCCTCTAGTGAGAGAGAACTAACAACCAATTGATTTTATGACTGGCCTCAATTAAATATTGTGGTTATTATATAGTAATGTATAGTAGTGCAGTGTGAATACTTCTAACTGTAAATACAATGGTTATGAGTTTAATCCCCTAGAATAAATTATTTTCATGCTTTGGCTCATTATAAAAGTTCCTCCAGTCATTATGAGTGACTCGAATTTGGACCAAGTGGAATGTCTTAACACTAGGTTTTCTCTGCATACACCGCAATATGAAGGATAAAGAATGAAGTAAATGATAATGATAGATAAAATTAAGGCTATAAAGAATTAAAAAGGTATGAATTTTGGGGCTGTTGTTGAGCAATAGAATAGTCTGATTGTAAACATAATAGTTAAGGGTTTAACTTCCACTCTATCTTCATTGCCTTGCCCTTGGAGAAAGACAAAACAAGGGAAGAAGTATGTAGAATGGATTGAATTGTTACTAGGTTCCATAGTTCGGTAGACATAGTATACAGATTACCCTGCTAGAATGCAAAATACAGCAAGCAGCTATAATACGCATTACAATAAGAGTAAATAGGTATTTATTTTTTTATTTTGTCTACTAAAAGTGTCTATTTTGAATTTGCAGAAGAATTGGATTTCCCTCTTATAATAGAACCTGAAACTGAGTTTAAATATCCAGAGCATTTGAAGGTGATGGCCTATGAAATGAACAGTGATTATCATAAGTTCCCCGAACCAAAGAGATGTAAAACAGGTAAAGCTTTTTTAGTTTTTACACTTTTTTTTAGTTTCACGCATTAATCTGCTTATAGCAAGGTAAGCACAGAGAACTTAATGTCAAAACACTTCATTCTCCACTTCACACACTAAACACGCAAAGTGTCGAGAACGGAGAAAATAGAGTGTTTTAACACAAGTTTCCATTGGCTATCTAAATAAATCCAAATTCCAGGTGTATTCAACTACTATCCAATGGACCTGAGCAGCGTTCTCTCAGTTTTAGCACTCTGTCTGTCCCCCGGAGATAGAGTGTTAGACATGTGTTCAGCTCCGGGGGGCAAAGCCTTAGTTGCCTTACAAACACTTTTACCGGATGTGATGGTCTGCAATGATGTATCTGTGTCTAGGTCTAATAGGTTAGTTAATGTTTTGTTTTTCATTATGTATCTTTAAATTTAATTTCAATTAAATTTTTATATTGCCAAAAAATTATCTGTTAAAAAAATGTATAATTCCACATATTTGCATAGAAGGGTATCTAGAAGGAAACTAGTGTTATGACACTCCCTTTCCCATGCAATGCACAATTTAAAAAAAAATTATTCCCCCGAGTAGGAATCGAAACCACAACCGTCGCGTTTTATAGTCAAACATCAAATAAAAAATTTGAGTGACAACTGCTTAAGTCCCCATTATTATGTTAACTTTTATAATTTTAGAATAAGCAGAATATTCAACGACTATCTAATGGACTACGAAGTGAGCAACAAATNAGAGCATTTGAAGGTGATGGCCTATGAAATGAACAGTGATTATCATAAGTTCCCCGAACCAAAGAGATGTAAAACAGGTAAAGCTTTTTTTAGTTTTTACCCTTTTTTTAAATTTCACGCATTAATCTGCTTATAGCAAGGTAAGCACAGAGAAGTTAATGTCAAGACACTTCTCCCACACACACATTCTCCACTTCACACACTAAACACGCAAAGTGTCCAGAACGGAAAAAATTAAGTGTCTTAACACAAGTTTCCATTGCCTATCTAAATAAATCCAAATTACAGGTGTATTCAACTACTATCCAATGGACCTGAGCAGCGTTCTCTCAGTTTTAGCACTCTATCTGTCCCCCGGAGATAGAGTGTTAGACATGTGTTCAGCTCCTGGGGGCAAAGCACTAGTTGCCTTACAAACACTATTGCCAGATGTGATGGTCTGCAATGATGTATCTGTGTCTAGGTCTAATAGGCGAGTAAACTTCAATATACATATATCTTATTTCAATATACATATATCTTTAAATTTCATTTCCATTTTTATATTGCCAAAAAATAATCTGTTAAAAAAATGAGTATAATTCCACATATTTGCATAGAAAGGTAGGCAGAGGGAAACTAGTGCTAAGACATTCCCTTTCCCCCCATGCACTTTCAAAAAAAAAAACAATTCCCCCGAGTAAGAATCGCAACCACGACCGTCACGTTTTACAGTCAAACGTCAAATAAAAATTTTGAGTGACAACTGCTTAAGTCCCCATTCTTCATTATAATGTTAACTTTTATAATTTTAGAATAAGCAGAATATTCAACGACTATCTAATGGACTACGAAGTGAGCAACAAATGGCGAGAGCGTGTGTTGATAACACGCGTCGATGGACGATTTTTTACTGACGACCGCGGTTTTGATAAGGTAATGCCACTAATTCTTACTAATGTTATATAGCTAATATGTTTGTCTGTTTGTACGTGCGAATCTTTAATAGTTTAATTTGGTAGCCATATTTTTTAATGGTTACTGTGAGTATTGAAAGATGGGCCTTGTTTTCTTCTCTATGAAACTAACTCGGAAAATTCTGGAAGCGTTACGTGTTGAGTAGCGGAACCTAACACCCGCTTTGCCTCGGCACCAGAGCGAATAAATGAAAATATAAATTTGCCTTCATTGTGTAGATATTATTTAGAATATCTGTCTTAAAATATTAGTTTTATGTGAAATTATGCTTTTTATAGGTACTTGTGGATGCTCCGTGTACAACAGACAGACACTCTGTGATGGAGGATGAAAATAACATATTCAGACCCGACAGGGTCAAAGAGAGATTGCGAATACCGGAGCTGCAATCACAGTTACTAACGTAAGGCTATTTATTGTTTATAATTACTTATTTCATATATTTTTTTTATTTTTACAAGAGTTTTTTTATTTTGCTGTATTAGTTAGTATGTGTGTTAGTGTATGTGAAATCTTGCAAACTCAATTTGATTCC
Organism: Heliconius hermathena; assembly: GCA_013403705.1. Lineage (NCBI taxonomy): Eukaryota > Metazoa > Arthropoda > Insecta > Lepidoptera > Nymphalidae > Heliconius > Heliconius hermathena. The sequence continues at coordinate 175,260 of JAAIXJ010001859.1, forward strand.
AAGTGTTTGATTGAGCTGAAATTTGGATAACGATTTTAGTAGACAATGAAATTATATATTATAATAAAATAATTGTTGTTGTTAATCCAAAATGGCCGCCGCTACGAAATGGTGGATTTCAAATCTGTACTACCCATTTAAAATGATAATACAACACATTATGAGGTATTTTTTTTAATACTTTATTTATCAACTAAATTAAAAAAAATATTCAAAATCTCCCTACGCGTAAACCGTATAAGAATTTGACATAGCTCGATGACAACGTATGGCTCATTTGTTCAGAGCGCTTGGACGGTTCCCAAAGATGCGCGGGTTCAAATCCTGCTACTGAAAAAAAAAATTTTAATTGTTTTAATTATTTTTATACGTTTTCTTAATAAGTATATTACACAAGAGTTTCATTTGGCCAAATTTAGGAAATAACGCGTTGCGCTGCACCACAACGGTTACACCATCTTTTAATTTTATTTTACCAGTGTAATACAATATAGATTCTTATAACATACGCAAAAAAACTGGGAGCCATGTTGAGTCTTACCGTTCAACAGATTATTTCTAGAAAGTTACGCGGTGGTATATACCGAACTTAGAGTAAATTAATCACTGCTTGTCCTCTGCGTGCAGTAACGCGCTGCGCGTGCTGCGCGTGGGCGGCGCGGCGGTGTACGCCACGTGCGCGCTCAGCCCGGCGCAGAACGACGGCGTGGTGCACGCGGCGCTCACCGCCGCCTTCCACGAATACGGAGTGGTTGCTGCTGTTAGGTGTGTATTGATTTAATGGTAATTAATCTGCTTGTGGCTCTGTCGCCACAACAGCCTCATTCATTATATCATGTCATCACAACTATTTACTCATACAATAATTTTACTCATAAATCAGCTTCACTCTGTATCCCGCACACAGCAGGGTAGGCAGAGGGAACCTAGTGTTAAGACACACCGTTGCCCACTTTCCACCTAGTTCTGGAAGCATTGCATGTTGAGTGGCGGAACTCAATGCCGAGCATTGCCTCGACACCAGAGCGAAGAAATGAAAATATACATGTAAATAAATATTTAATTTCCTCGAGTGGGGATCGAACCCACAACCAGTCGATTTTACAGTCACACTTTGTGCCCTTACGCCACGAATGGCCTCATTTTTTCATCTCAGCTAGTGTTCCAGATATTAACAATTGAAATGAAATATGATATTCAAACGAATACGCATAAATTTATTTTATTACAAACTGATTGTGTTTATTATTTCCATAACAATTGAAAAAAAAACAACTCAATTCTCAACAAAAATAATACTCAAACCTAAAATCTATTTTTTACTACAAAATTATTATTATTTTTTCAGGGATATGTCATTGCCATTCAACGCTTTAAGTAGTACACTGTGTCTAGGCACAAAGCAAAGTAAACCTAAGTATGGACAACTGGTCGTCCCCGATGTGTCCGCTAACTACGGACCTGCCTACATCGCCAGACTGGTTAGAATTAAATAGATTTTTTAACAGCTTTAAAGTGTTATTCCACATTTTTAAATTGTTAGGAAAGAAAAATACTTATTTAGAAAACGTATAAAATTTTTAACGCAGCGGGACTCGAACCCGCGCATCCTTGAAACCGACCAGATCGGTTTTTTAAATAAATTTTGTTTTTAATGAAATTTATTTGATTATTATTATAATGTATGGATTTAAGTGATAAGTTTTATAATTAACATTCCAGAATATCGATTTAAAATTTTGGGTTTCAAATTGTAAAAACGTTTAGGAAATGTAAAATATTATTTTAATACCTGTGGCATTCAGTTATCATAACGTATATATTATACGCATAACTAATGATTTGAACTCAACTTAATATTTTTTTAAATTTATTTGAGCAAAGCGCTTGGACGGTTCCCAAAGAGACACGGGTTCACATCTCGCTACGTTCAAATTTTCATACGTTTTCTTAATAAGTAACTAAACTGAGTTATTACAAAAGAAATTAAAAATATATACATGTCCACTTAACGTATTCATTTTTGTACAGTCCCGAAATTCAGAAAAAATACAATATCACATTCATATTGCACGATTTCAAGTATTCTACAGTGGATATCATATTTACATGTAAATACTATTACATTTGTAATTATTTTTTTTATAAATAAAGATCTATAAAATAAGCAATTTATTTTTTGTTTAAATCCAAAAAAAGATATTATGATGGCAGAAATCATTACACTAATCCAATATTACTGTGGTGTAAGTATTTACCAAATGAAATATACATTTGCAAATTTCAATTTTACTACAAACAACAGTCATCATATAAAAAATATTCCATGTTATAGAATCTGTTCTTACAATACAGTAAAAATGATAAAAGAAATTCAATTTTGTTTATTCCATTTATTTATTCAGAATTGTCTTTGGTAAGCAAATATTATATGAAGCCTTAATAGCTATATCCATTTATATTAAAATAATGCTTCTAAACATTGCTGTGTAAAGTATTATTTAATATATAAATAAATATTTAAACGAACAATGTATAAACTATAATATAAAATATTCTTAATTATGATAAGTACTTAAAGTTTACATAACATCTTAGTATAATGTATGGCTCACGTTAACTTATGTAAATAAACAAATTATTGCTTAAAAAGGTTAAAATTTACGTCTTAGTTGTATAAAAGTACAAACATTTTGGATCACATTATCATATATCAAGTGTCAAAAAATCTGTTTTTACGGTACGGTGGTACTTTTAAAAAGTATTTTTTAGGATCCCGATATCAAGAGAAAAAGGGAACTCGTGTACACTTTCTGGTCTCCGTTTCTTTGTCCGTCCGTTCGTCCGTTATTTAAACGTAAGCGGTTTTAACAAGCTTTTAATTTGACAATGAAATTTAATATAATCAAAAAAAAAATAAAATTAAATTAGCTTCACGCTGTATCCCGCACACAGCAGGGTAGGCAGAGGGAACCTAGTGTTAAGACACTCCGTTCCCCACTTTCTGCTGAATTCTGGAGGCATTGCGTGTTGAGTGGCAGAACTCAACGCCGCGCTTAAACTCGACACCAGAGCGAAGAAATGGAAATATAAATTTAAGTAAATATTTCATCTCCTCGAGTGGGGTTCGAACCCACAACGAGTCGGTTTTGCAGTCACACCTCGTGCCGCTGCGCCACGACCGGCCTCCTTAATATAATCAATATTGTCATTATTTGAAAACGGCGGCCGCAATAAAATTACAAATTACCAATTTTAGCATAACCTACCTAATATGGGTATCAAATGCATAGGGTTTGTTTGAATACAATACACCATGAAAAAAAACTAAAAAGCTTGTTTTTAAAACATTCTTATAATTTATGATTTATTTTTTATTTTTTTTATTTTAATAAATATTTCATTTATTGATCAATATACTCTTTAATATTCAATATATTCTCATGTCGTAAATGAATAGGAAAATAAAAATCTTATTTATTACATAATCTAATCAGTGTTAAATGCTAATAAAAATGTATAATATTATAATAATATATTCTCGTTAATATAATATTTACATATGACTAATATTGTAAGTACAAAAATGCAAAATATATTTATTTATGGCACACGCATACAAACATTTTTACCTAATTTTTTATGACTAATATGAATTATATTATATATATTTTTTGTTTTTTTTAAATTTCTTATTTATTCATGTATTAATGATATGATAATGTGTTTTTTAAAAATCAGCTTCACGCTATATCCCGCACACAGTAGGGTAGGAGAAGGGAACCTAGTGTTAAGACACTCCGTTCTCCACTTTCCGCCGACTTCTGGAGGCATGCGTGTTGAGTGGCGGAACCCAACGCCGCGCTTTGCCTCGACAGCAGAGCGAAGATATGAAAATATAAATGTAAATAAATATTTTATTTCCTCGAGTGGGGATCAAACCCACAACCAGTCGATTTTACAGTCACATTTTGTGCTCCTGCGCCACGACTGGCCTCATATGTATTTTTTAATTTATATAAATTAATTTATATAACCTTTAAGGCCGTAAATATACCTGATATTTAACTAATTTTTAAGATTATTTGTTTCTTTCTTTAAACAACACGTCCACTATTGAAAGTTTTTACTAAATCACAATCAATGTTCTTTCTGATTTGGTTCGAGTTGTTTTTAAATCCTGATGTTATAATACATTGAAACATGAAAAGTTACCTCCCCTCTAGCCTCCCTAATCACACCCGCTATAATAAACAATATTAAACAGCAGTTTTATTTCCATTCTTCAGTGGCGTTTCTTCTGGTTGATCTTCTGTCACATCGTTCCAAGGCTGTTTCTCTCCAGAACCGAATAATGTATAAACTACAATTTCTATAATATACAATGCGATTGTAACAAAAAATATTACACGCCACGCTGATATCGTTTTCTGTAAGGGGACAAATTTTAGTTATATTAATTTATTTTGATTTGAATCATCAATTAAATAATTTATCAAGTTATTATTAATTTTGAACGAGTTTAAAATTTTTGATCTTTATTAGAAAACTTGGTTGTAGGGTAGGTAGAGAGAACCTAATGTTAAAACAAACTGTTACCCACGCACTGTACAATTTTCCGGGATATTTTGTGTTAAATGAAAAAACTGAAAGCCGTCCTTTGTTTTTTACCAGAACAAGGAAATGAATCATTTAATTCATTCCTCCGAGTGGAAATTGAATCCACAACCGTCACTTTACAGACAGATGCTGTACCGCTTTGCCACAACAAATTTTAATATACTATCTTAAAAATTTTAAAGAATCATCATCTATAAAAAAGGGTGATTATTATCACTAAATATTTATTATATTTAGTGATAATAACATAATATATATATATATATATATATACTAATATACTAAATAAATATTATTAAAACTTCAAACACTAACTTAAGAAGTCACTTACATTGTCATGTGTCAAGAATCCCACAAATATGGGCACCACGATTCCCGGTATAGTCGCCACGGTGTTCGTCATTGCCATCAAAGTTCCTATAAATAGAAAGAAAACATATATCTAATTTTCTTTTCTATTCTTGCAGCTTCACACTGTATCCCGCTTATGGTGAGTTTCTTATGATTTGAATTTATTACTTGAAAGGATAATAAAAAAAAGTTATATAGTCCTCCGTTTATTTTGTTTTTTTCTGAGGATTCCCATACATAGGAACGAAATATTTACTGTTTTCATTACCTCGCTCTGAGGCTGAGACAAAGTGCGGCGTTCAGTTTAAGGATACGAGTGTGTCATGTACGAGCACAGCTCAAGGATGAGTGTATGTCAAATAAATAGTGCTGGTGAAGGATGAGTGTATGTCAAATGGAAGCATGCGTTAAATATCAGCGCAGGTCAAGTATGAATGCAGGTCTAGTACAAGTCATATAAGAGTGCAGGTGTTTACGTATACTCACCAGCAAAATTAGGTGCAATATCAATATGATTGGATAGAAATCCACAAAACATTCCCCCAATGGAAGTGACCGCGACGGCCGTGAGCGCGACGGCGAGCGCGCGCGCGCCCGCGTAGCACAGCCACAGCAGGCACGCGGCGGGGACGCCCGACGCTAAGGGGTATTTGTTTTTATGGAAAAGGACAAGGGAAACTCACATTCGGATCACCTGATGGCAGAGACTACCGCCCCCACCACCCCGCGCAGCACCAGAGGTGTGTCGGGCGCCGCAGCCCGGCATTACCTGATGCGAAACGCAGTGGCATAAAGCCACTACTTCACGCCGGTATTGAATGCCGGCGGTGGTATGATCCGGTCTCGTCTGCCCAGGCGTGACGTGACTCTACCACAGGTACTTTAGTCGCCTCTTACGACACCATCGACATAATTATATAATTTAAAAAATACATATGAGACCAGTCGTGGCGCAGGGGCACAAAATGTGACTGCAAAATCAACTGGTTGTGGGTTCGATCCCCACTCGAGAAAATAAAATATTCATTTACATTTATATTTTCATTTCGTCGCTCTAGTGTCGAGGCAAAGCGCGGCGTTGAGTTCCGCCACTCAACACGCAATGCGTCCAGAAGTCGGCAGAAAATGAAAAAAACAGTACCAGGATGATCCTATTCTAGACCGAGATCATACGGCACAATTCAATTCGTTTTAAGCTTCACTGTATGTCGTATAAAACAAGATTCGTTGAGAGAACCTAATATTATAACACTCCGTTTCACGCCACTCTTTTACGCCCAATTCTTGAGGTATTGCGTCTTAAATACCTTATCAATACAAGCATAGCAATGATAATGATTAACTGGAGCATTGCCTCGAGTATAGAATTAATTCCCTAGAGTGCGAACCGTACCCACAACCATCGTGTACACAAACGCTGTTCCCGAGCGCCACGGCCACAATATATACAAGATGTAACGCAAATGATGCAACTATAGTCAAACAATATTTATAGAGTACGAATATTTTGATATTATAAAGCTATCCTGGCACAGACCGCGAGATGTGTAATGCACTTGGGTGATAGTTAGTATTGCTTTCAGAGGCATTAGGGAAAATACTCCACAAGTATTTTTGTGTACCATTATAATAACTACAAATAGATATAAACAATAATTATTGAAAGTTTAATTCGCATAGCATTAAAGAAACAAAAAAAATGTATATTTCTTTATTTTCATTGAATATTGTTGTGACCACAGACAGCGGCGGGATGAAATTACCTAAATCAAGCTTATTACTAAATATTTAAGGAGCCGTAAGAAAATATTTTAGAAGAAAAAAATTGATTATCACGTAGAATGAGAAATGTTTCGTAGAGATCACCAAAAAAGGAGTTCGAAGTACGCTATTTCTCAAATAAAATATACGTGATTTCGCTGCTTTTTAATTCAAGTACAGTTTAATAATATTATTGTGTAAAAAAAAAATTATTTATAAATATTATTAGTCCTTAAGATGACTAGTATAATAAATTTGAACTTTTGAAAGTTCATATTAACCATCACCATTTTAGATAATGCACGGTCTGTGCTAGGATAACTTTACAATATCATAATCCGTGTGCCCTACAAACATTCTTTGACTGGTGAAAAATATTGAACTTCAGTAAATTCCTAAAAAAAATTATTTCAAGATGGTCAATTCTCATAATGAAAATAACAAGGTTTTACTGTTTCAAGATTTAAGTATTTTTTTAACATATTGTCTTTCAGTTACCATTATGAAACTTATAGGTATTATTCTGCATAAATACCAGTAGTTTTTAAATTACTTCTGGAAAATAAACACAAGATTTTTTTATGAACTTTTTTTTAAAGATTTATAGACCGACAGCTTCTCACTGTTATAGGTACGTTACGAAAGGCCTTATGATTGTGCTATACTAAATTTTAGTTAGGCCTACGCTCGTGATTTTTCTTTCTTGTTTGACTATTAAGTCGGGCTATATTTTCCAATTTTGTTCAAAAATCTGTTTTTTTTTTTCAAAAAATTACAAATTGATATGGATATTTATTGAGGTCCCCTACCTAAAGACTACCGTTGATCAGTCGATCGCATTACACCAATATATTATCATAATATTAAAAAAAAACAAAACAATATTTTTAAGTAGTAAAACTCACCAAATAAAGTACCAATTTTCCTAGCAGTAGTAGTGGTAATGTACGCTTTTCCGCGCATCCAGTCTAAGAATCTGCTGAGCCCAATACTAAAGATCCATAGTGATAGGAATGGTAAAGCTGTTGTTACGGTGTTCTGAAATTATTTATTTTACATTATTTAAATGTTACAATATGTGTGAGGCCAGTCGTGGCGCAGTGGCACAAAGTGTGACTGTAAAACCGACTGGTTGTGGGTTCGATCCCCACTCGTGGAGATGAAATATTTATTTAAATTTATATTTGCATTTCTTCACTCTGGTGTCGAGGCAAAGCGCGGCGTTGAGTTCTGCCACTCAACACGCAATGCCTCCAAAATTCGGCAGAAAGTGGGGAACGCCTACCCTGTTGTGAGCGGGATACAGCGTGAAGCTGATTTATTTTATTTGATTTATAATATGTGTTTGTGCTGTTGTACAATAAAAATATTTAATTTATTACTCGGGGTCAGTTAAAATGTAGCAAAAAACTACTACATCATATTATACAATATTATATTACAAAATTTTAGTCTCTTAGATAAGTCAAAAGCTCATTAAAATTTCGTATTTTTTCTAAAATATATTTTCCTAGGAATAAAGTCGTACTATATTAGACAGCTTGCGGAACGCCTATCAATATGNATATATATATATATATATATATATATATATATATATATATATATATATATATATATATATATATTGTTACAGAATATCCTCTACATTTCAGTTATAGTCCCATAAAAATCAGCTGTTCCTAAGATTAGCCCGGATAAACAACAAGACAGACAGAGAAAATCATTTTAAGCAGACAGACATATCAATTTTCCTTACTTATTACTTACTATACCTATATACTTTTAGATAAAAGATCTTACCTCAGTCATATTAAATTTAAGCACTTGTTTCATATAAAAGGGCAGTTCAATAAGCAGCATGTACCAGCCCCAGTTGGAGCACGCGTGCGCCACCAGGATAGCGAGGAAGGGACCTGATGTGAACACCGCTTTCCAGGGCACTGGAAGTTTCTACAACAAACCATTTTTTTTGTTATATATAAGTTACTAAATTTAAAATATCTGATACAAAGCGCGACGTTGAATTCGGCGAGTTCGAGGTCGACAGAAATTGTGAAACGGAGTGACTTAACACTACTTTCTGTATGCGGGATACAGCATGAAGCATAAAAAACTTTCTAGGTCACAAAAAGCCTTTAAAAATTAGTTATTAAACTAAGCTTTCGAGGCTTTCTTGCCAACGCATATAGCTTTAACTACATACATATAATACCAATCAGCGATTGTTTGATGTTTCATCAGCAATTTACAGCGGCCTAGTTTCAAACGTCACTAAGTTCAATAACTCCATTTTAATATCCAAATGGCAAAACAATAACTAGATCCTCTCAAATGTCCAGAATCCGATCTAGAAAAATATCCAAGATAGAAATTGAATAACTGGTAACAGAATTTCCATTTAAAAAAAAACAGCTTCACGTTGTATTCCGCACTGAGCTGGGTAGGCAGAGGTAACCTACACTATCACCAATCACTCAATAAGACACTCCGTAGTCCACTTTCCGCCGAATCCTGAAGGCAATTCGGAACTTGGCGCCGCGCTTTGCCTCCACACCAGAGCGAAGAAATGGAAATTTAAATATATAAAAAAATAATAAACATTTATTTTATGGAGTCGGGATCGAACTCACAACCAGTCGCGTTCATACACTTTATGCCCCTGCGCCACGTCTAGTCGCATATTTAAAAAATAATATTCAAATAATCGATCCTACCTTGTTTTTTCTATCGCTCCCACCAAGTGATGCCACAATCATTTCCCTCTCCTCCTTACTGATAAGAGGTTGTGCTTGAGGAGAATCTTGCACCAACCACACCCACAGGATACACCATATACAGGATAGACCACCCATCACGTAGAACACGCTTTCCCATCCTGGTAATATTAGTAATATTGTAATTTTGTACATATTATTGGCTAGTGACCCGCGAGCGGGTTCTTTTGCAACACTTCTGTACTATACAGTTATTTATTTTCTTACCTGAATTATTTTCGTAATCTAATAACATTATCATTTTGAAAACAATATCCATAACCATATTTTGAAAAGTAAATTTTCAGCCCATTCCTTAAAACATTTTATAACAATATTTATTTTAATAATATTTGTTTTTTGAAATAAGTTTGTGAATTAATGAACCGATTTAAATGAAACTTACACAAAATTTTAACTGATCTCTAACATTTAGTTTGCCAAAATACATTTGTGTAAACTGTATTTAAATCGTTTGAGCCATCGCGCACACAAACGAGAATACAGACAAACAGACAAAAAAATTAAAATCATTATTTTTAGAGAACGCTAATGGAATTGAAACTATTAAATTAAAAAAAGCTCTAACAATTATTAATATTACATTATTATTAATAAGTTTTTATCATTATTATTAATAACAATTTAATTACTTTTATATAAATCAATAACAAATATTAGTTACACCAGTTTAATAAAACAAAATGCGGGTTTTAGTTCCGCCAGCCAACACATATAACTCTAAATAAAAGGAAAGCCCTCTCTCTACCAGTATGTGTGATACATGACTAACATAAAACAAGCGCGAGTCGGGCTCGCCCACCGAGGGTTCCGTACAAAAATTGGAGGTCTCGAGCTTTACTGGAATTCAAGTTTACTTTAGCCAGAACCCTTTCATCTGATACCTCACTTGGAACTAGCGGCTCTACCAAATTTGGCTTTAAGGCCTTTTTTTATTTAACGACAAATGTATAGTTTTAACATTTTTTTTATTTAATGAAAAATGTATAGTTTTCACATTTTTTCTTGAGATACTACCTGTAGATACTAGCTTCCCAATGTTATAATTCTAGTTCAACCAGAAGTATTCTATTAATTTTGATTCCCTTTATAATGTTGAAATACGCGTTTTTTACGATATAAACGACTGAGAAAAGGCTATTGACAGACAGACGGAGGGAAGTTTCCTTTTCTACTTTTAGGGTAGGGAACCCTATAAATGTATATTCACCAATGTTAGCCGTGAGCACGCCCGCCACCAGCATGGACACGACGGTGCCCAGCGACGTGCCCGCGTACACCAGCGCCGCCAGCGCGCCGCGCTCGCCCGCCGGCGCCCACTGAGACAGCAGCACGTGCATGGCGGGGAACGTCACGCCCTGCCACACACCACCAAGTGACACTCACTCACTCACTACCGTCGCGGCTACGGTCAGAACTACGGTGCCACTGAGCCACGACAGTCTTGAATGTCTTAATAATTAGGTTACTATCTATACTATTATTATTATTTATAATATTATTTATAATATACTATACTATTATTTATAATATTATTAGAGGGTATTTTGGGCATGGGCGTATTTAGAAACATTTTCTGAGGGGCCTAGACTTTAGCTTGGAATAGACCATATATTCGTTTTTTTAAAATTTTTCATGGCTTATGTATTTGTAAAATTTCTGGATTGGACACAAGACTATTTTCACAGCTCACCTGGCCCCTTCTATCCCTACGCCCATAATGATGGCGCTATATGACTGAGACTCACTGAGCTCATAATCAAACTAGGTTCGACATCAACTCAGGACAAAGTTTTTTTTAGAAATTATTTTCATTTGTCTATTCTGGTAGGACGTATGACACATATAATAAGGCGTTAAGTTTCGCCTATCTAACATCACAATTCGAAATTTCGAATATTCGAATTTCGGCAAAAAGTACAGAATGTTAACCCAGTGAATTTAATTTTGCTATAATTATAAATTCTTAATAAATGAAATAACCATTATAATTATTCAGAAGAATGTACGTGAATAAATAATTTAAAAAATTCTAAATGAAAGCAAGATTGTGGGTTCAATTTTAAACTTAGAAATATGTTAATTTTGTAATTTTCTCAAAAAAAATCGGAAAGAGCGGCATTGGGTTCCACCACTCAGCAAATCTAGACATATTTACTATTTTAATTATTTCTAATAACTTTTACAAAGTATCAAAAAATATGTTTATATGACATATCCAGTCTACAAATATTAAGCAAATTAAAAAAAGAAAAGAACATTATTTATTGTGAAGTAAACTAGAAAAAACGACTCACCCCTCCAATTCCTTCCCCCACTCTCATAACAACTACCGCCACGTAGTGAGCTTCAGCCATCACCGGCGTGAGCAGAGTGCATACCACGTTGATGAACACGCTGAAAAACATTACCCATTTGGCAGAAAATAATTCTGCTATACGACCACCTGGAGGAAAAAAGTTAATTTTAGTTATTACTTAAAATAAATCAAATAAATAAAAAAAAACAGCTTCACGCTGTATCCCGCACACAACAGGGTAGACGGAGGGAACCAAGTGTTAAGACACTCCGTTCCCCACTTTCTGCCGAATTCTGGAGGCATTGCGTGTTGAGTGGCAGAACTTAACGCCGCGCTTAACCTCGACACCAGAGCGAAGAAATGGAAATATAAATTTAAGTAATAATAAATAATAAATATAAATTTAAGTAAATATTTCATCTCCTCGAGTAGGGATCGAACCCACAACCAGTCGGTTTTACAGTCACACTTTATTCCCGTGCGCCACGACTGGCCTCGAATCGATGTTACTCGTATATAATTTGTGTTTGTTTTCTACTTTTCTTCCACATAAACACATTATTATATTTGGATCAGAAATCGAAACATGCTTCGAACTCAAAATCTTTGCAACAACAAGATACGGAACAATCTATATAACAATTCATAAAACAATTATTTCAAACCATATTGAATACGTGAAAGATTTACCGGGAATTTGAGATACGAAATAGCCCCAGAAGTAACAACTTAATATTATTCCTTGTATTTCTGACGACCAAAGAAAAGGTCCATCTGCTTCCTGAAACATATAAGTTAAAATAAAATAAATCAGCTTTATGCTGTATGTATTTCACACACAGCAGGATAGGCAGGGGGAACCTACTGTTTAGATACTCCGTTCGCCACTTCCCACAGAATTCAGGAGGCATTGCGCTTTTGTCTCGACACCAGAGATACATTTAAATAAATATTTCATTTCCTCGAATGAGAATCGAATACTGTTGCGTTTACAGTCACACTTACACTAGACACTGTCCGAAATAAGAATTTGTTATATTTGCATTATATATTAACACCAATAACTTGCAACTCTTGAATATTGTAAAAGGTCCAGCTAAACGAGTTTTACGTTCGTAACTTGTGATGCTGTTGAGGCCAGTAGTGGCACAGGAGCACAAGTATGCGATTGTAAAGGTGATAGGTTGTAGGTTCGCTTCTCACTTGAAGAAATTAAATATTTAATATTTTCCTCACTCTGGTATCGAGGCAAAGCGCGGCGATGAGTTCCGCTATTCAACACGCAATGCCTCCAGAATTCGGCGGAAAATGGGTAACGGAAGTGTTTTAATGGGAACAAAGTGTCTTAACTCTAGGTTCCCAGGTTCCCTCTGTAACCAAAGAATCACATGAAACCATAATGTAGAAATGAAGTGATAAAAATAACCAGAATATACGCAATTATTCAAGTCTAACCTTTTTTACAGCTTCTTTTGAGTTTACATAAAAATTAAGGCCAATAAGATATATGGTCAAACTAAATTGGAATGCTGTTTATTGAAATACTTTCTAATCGATTTTAATGAGAATAAATGGTGGAATCAAAATATTATGTAGTTACTGTTTGTCGCTAGTTGATGGAGCTTTTGTGAATCATGCGATATTGGTTTGGTTATTTGCAGAATTAGTTCGGTTTCATTCAAGATATTTACGATCGTATTTGGTACGACTGGGAAACTTGTACTTATTTTGTATAAATTGTAGTTTATATTTGGAAAGTTGTCATAAATCATTTCGAATAAAGAAGGCTTAGCACGGCACGGCGTTGAGTTTCGCAACCTAGCATGGAGGGTCCTAAAACTAGGTTCCTTATGCTTTCCCTGCTTTGCGGGGAAAACCGTGAAGTTGTTGTCCTATGCGATTGTAGTACAGACATTTTATGCACCATGGTATTCTCTATTTTAAATTTTATGATTTTCCATAGCTCTTACATACCAAAACGGCTCGTTTTGGTATAGTATCATTATAAACATCACCTTATTGGTTGATGTCAGTAAATTTTTATTTCCATTTCCTCGCTCTGGTGTCGAAACAAAGCGCAGTTGTGTTCCGCCACTCAACACGCAATGTCTCCAGAATTCGGCAAAAAATGGGGAACGAAGTGTCCTAACACTAGGTCCCCTCTGCCTACCCTACTGTGGGCTGGATACAGCGTGAAAAAAGATTAGCATTAGCACAGTGTCCATAGTAAAATCAATATACATTTTTAGTATGCATAAATTTATTGGACGCAATCCAAAAGCATTTGGTAATTTATTTAGATAGAGAGAGACCTAAATTAGATTCGGTTATAGGTGAAAAAAATAAAAGATTTAAATACTTTGAAATTTGATGGATGCCGCTGTTTTCATTATGTTTAAAAGAAAAGATGGTTCAGAGTGAACATCAGTAAAAAAAAGAAATATATTAAAATATTTTACTTTTATGTAACTCGTGGTGGTCGTAACGTGTGGCATGTAAAACGCGATGGTTCAGGGTTCAATCCCCACCCGATGAATAAATTACTTTCATATACCTGATAGAACAAAGCACTTAGCTGAGTTTTGCCACTCAAATCGTAATATCTCGAATCCGGGTCGAAAGTGAGGGATGTACTCGTATTGTCTAAAGTTATCTTTATTTTGTACATTAAATCTAAAGAATTTCACTAATTAAAAAACATTTTCCTTATATAAATAAAACGAAAAGAAATGTATCTTATTTTTATTATAGGCGCATACCTTGTTACCTTTTAGTACCATATGCCAGATTTTTATTTTACTGCAAATATAACTCACTGATCTTTATGATCGCATATACTGATTCTATAAATAGACTTGCGCGTACGTTTCCAGAGGACGAGTTATTTCAAATCTTTTATTATTATTTTATAGCTCGCACTTTCCTTGTATTTTAAAATAAATTGAAAATATTTTGATTGTTCATGCGATAAATTATTTCTGTTTGAGCCCAAAGCTGTGAAACGTATAAATTAGGGTAGAAGATATAAAATCGCGATTAACTCCAACTGTTACATACACTAATGTTTTGAGCTTCACGCTGTATCCCGTATAAAGTAGGGTAGGCAGAGGGAACCTAGTGTTAAGACATCGTTCCCCATTTTCCGTCGAAATATTTCATTTCCTCAAGTGGGAATCGAACCAACAACTTGTCGTGACTAACGTTACAAATTATATTTTACAAGAATTTTATAAATACAAACAGTGCTGTTAAATATTATATTAGGTCCTTACATATGAAATGTGTGTTTTGTCGTACTGGCTAATTTAATTACAAATTTCTCCTCTTTCTTTGGAAATTCCAAATTCTAATTTATACAGCTGTTTACACATGTATTTTGTATTACAGCACAGCTGTTTACACGTGTATTTGTGTTTTGTTAACCCGTTATTTATTATTTTTTTTCTTCTAACGTCATTCAATTTAAAAATGGAAAACTTGAATATAATATCGCGTTATTTACGGCTCGAAGGGTTAATAATGTGTATGGCGGTCGTGTCGCAAAAGAAAATACAGTGCGTTTTTGGTTTTTCAACGATTTCGTTCTACAAATTTCGACCTGCAGAACAAATACTTAAGCACCGAATAAAATGAAGAATTGAAAGAAAAAAGGCTATTGCGGTAGCGGATCCATCGCAAACCATGCTCGAATTAGCTGCAGGCGGTGTTAATGATAAAACTGTTTTAATCCACTTGATGCGAATTGGAAAGATTAAGAAGCCAGAAAGGTACCTCAACAATTGAGTGAAGCCAACAAACGCGTTACATTACTTAACCGACACAATAATGAAGGGTTTTTTTATCGAACCTCTATGCTTTTTCATCGACCTTTGATGAAAAGTGAATTCTCTACGATAACCGGAAGCGCTCATCGCAATTGCTAAATCCTGCCCCAAACGAAAATTGACCCAAAACAACGGTAGACATCTATTGTCAGCAGTTATAAGCCGTGATGGAAACGCTAGCTGCTAAACAAAAGAGGCTGGTCAATCGCTCTAAGCCACTACTGCTGCACAGTGCACAACAGTCAGCTACCGAATTAGAAGAGCTTCAATTGGAATGTCTAAGACATCCACTGTACTCCCCGGACCTTGCTCCAACAGATCACCATTTTTTTTTTCGAAATTTAGGTAATTTCTTGCAAGGGAAAAAAATCAACTCCGATGAGACAGTCCAAACCGAATTCATAGATTTTTTTGGATTCCGTCCGAATGGTTTTTTAGTAAAGAAATCAATTAACTATCTATAAGATGACTAAAGTGCATAGATAACACACATGCATAGATACATTCATCAACTATGTTCATACTTTAATTAAATGAATAATTATATTAAAAAATATTCAATACCTCCCGTACCACACGCCAATGTCATATGTAAGGTGGTATAAGGATCTATATTAAGTTATTATTATTGGCTGTTAAAATGTTAGAATGCAGTGTACGCCATAGACGACGTTTTCAAGATAACAAAGGTCATTCCCTTCGACTAATTAACAAATTGTGAAGCCACATATGTACATGTATTGATATCGAAAACACCACAATTATAAATATATTTATACATTAGGATCAATCTGTTGTGAAGCCGGTTGTGGGTTCAATACCCACTCGATGAAATAGAATATTTATTTAAATTTTAATTTCTTCGCTCTCGTGTCGAGACTAAGAGCGGCGTTGAATTCCGCCACTCAGCACGCAATGCCTCCAAAAATTCGGCGGAAAGTGAAGAACGAAGTGTCTTAACACTAGGTTCCCTCTGCCTACCCTGCTGTATGTGGGATACAGCATGAAAGATCAATCTGTTTATAACTTGTAAAAATATCAAAAGGGAGTAAAGCTAATAATTTCTATAATCGACAACTTTAATTAAATTATCGACACAATTTTAGAATAATATTTTAGAATATTTGAAATGTGCCCACGATTCGATGATTGTGGATTCACATCCCTTGCAAATGAACATTTTTTTATGCTGAAATAGGCGTTTCACCGTATCAAGTCCGATAATAAGAGATAATACGGTGTACGGTGATACACGCTGGCCTAATTAATTCCTATTCACTCGGGTTTTGAAGCTATGATATGTCATAGGCAATACAGATAATACAGGCAATGAGTTCCATATTTTCGTTGTGCGAATGTGGTCTCTAAGCATTCCGTTCGTACGTTAGGAAATTCCATCATGTGAAACTGTAATACTAAAGATTCTATGGTAAAAAAGAATAGGTTGTACAATTCACACGCCACGAATTGTATCTATATTACGAATAACCCATCAAACTGAGCGTAAAAGTATAGTAAAACTATATCTATATTAAACATTTTATATTTCTGGAAACGTACTAAATTTCTTAACTGTTTATCAATTTTTGTAAATGAATAATAAATAAAAAATACTGTTACCTTAACCACGGTA
This sequence comes from Heliconius hermathena, assembly GCA_013403705.1. Classification (NCBI taxonomy): domain Eukaryota; kingdom Metazoa; phylum Arthropoda; class Insecta; order Lepidoptera; family Nymphalidae; genus Heliconius; species Heliconius hermathena. The sequence continues at coordinate 192,525 of JAAIXJ010001859.1, forward strand.
GAGCTATCCGCAGGCTCTACATCAGTAACGTTAGTTGAATTTTCAATTTTTCTTGTTTCATGAGCTTTTTCAAGAGCTGTGTGATTCAACATGCCCACCATAGCAACGGATAGGTTCACTTTTAACCCATAGACGATCGCCATTCCTATAGAGCCCAAGACCGCGAAAATGTACCGCGCGGGTACAAATCCTGTAACAAAACCAATACATAGGGTAGAATAGTCTAAAACAGTTTATTTTATTATATAAAATATAAAAAAACAGAAATACAATTGCATGTAATATAATTAAATATGAGGCAGTCGTCGTGGCGCAGTGGCACAAGCGTGTGACTATAATTATTGACGCGGCGTTGAGTACCGCCACTTAACACACAATGCCTCCAAAAATTCAGCGGAAAGTCGGGAACGGAGTATTTTAACACACTCTGCATAAACAGCTATTATATGCATAACACAACGTGAAAGTAAAAAATATTAAATGTATGCAAAGGCGATTTTATTACTTCAATCAATCTCTGAGAGATAACCTTTACAATGGACTGGCTGTAAAATAAGAAAAGGGGAATAACATTACAGTACATCGTATTTGTAGTGCATTGACCAGTTTTTGATTCCTTAGCGTGAGTTGTTGACTTTGGCAATTTTAGATGATAAATACTACGAATTGGAGAACGAAGAAATATATCGTTGGGTGGTTGAGGCAAGCCAACATTGATTTAAGTGAATTATATATACGACAAAAGTGACGATATTTGAATTATCTGTAACCTATGACAGAAGTTCATAAGTAGTTATGGCGCAGCGGTACATTGCCTAGTTGTAAACGCGACGGTTGAGGTTACCTCCCGGATGATTCTATTTATTCTTTTGCATTTTAGAAGGACTTATTAATAACTCGCGGGAAATCTGGCCTCATTTCCGTGTGGAATGTGGAGGGACAGGACACTGAGAATGACGTGTTCAAGAAAATGAAATCATTTCTCAATTTACAAGATGCTAGATATATAAACTTTATTAACATCAGATATATTGTTTCTTTTTTTATTTCCTTTGTTCTTCTTTTACCTTTACACTGTATTCCGTACATAACAGAGTAGGGAGTGGGAACGTAGTGTTAAGTTCAAGTAAACTCTATTACGCTGTGGAATACGGATATTCCACTTTCCGTCGAATACTTGAGTCATTGCGGTGTCTTAACACTAGGTTTCCTCCGCCTACTCTGCTATATGCAGGATACATCGTGAAGCAAAAATGATTATAAAATATAACCGTATCTATGAAATTATATAAATGAGTTTATAGATCAGCCATTACTTCTCTCTTATCATATATCATAACACATTTAGATATGACAAAACAAAACATATGTAGTTGATAAAAATAATTTTAAGCGATGTCGTGGCATATTTTTCATAACTTTCTCCATATCTTAAAATCTTATTCCGGATAATATATATTTTAATTAAACAAACAAAATCTATAAATTACACGGAAATATTTATTTCATAATAATTATTAACCATTACTTAGAATTAGTAATTTAAACTTCTATATGACTAAGTTTAAAAATAGATATAACAATGCGTAATATCTAAACGACATAATTACCTACACAGAAATAAATAGGTTCTGTTACGTGCAATATGCCTATTTATAGAAAAATATAAATAAACATTATATTTAACTTAAATTTTCCTTCCTAGATACCCTATGGAAAAATCTTTAGCAACATCCATATCAGTAAATAACTAGCTAATAGCTTTTCTAAAGTTTCTCAGAAGATCAATATAGAACATTGTTAGGTATAACTAACGTGACGAGACGTCCCGCTTTGAACGAGACTGTCCCGTTTTTCGCTTGTGTATCCCGGTGCCCAGAAACATGCTAACGGGACATGCAGATGTCGTCGTTTTTTCGAAATGACATGTTAATTTGGTCGGTCGAAACCGGTTTTTCCGTTATTATCGCAGTAAGTTCAAAAAACGGGAATATTAAATTATTTATTTAACTTTAAATTAGGTATACCCCAAAATAAACAAAAGCACCTTTAGATGTCGAGAAGAAATTAAAGTTATTCTAAAAAAACATCTCTCTAAAAAACCGAAGGCCTGCCTAAAAAGATTAAAACCGTATCCCGCTTTGAGTCAACCGAAAAATGGTCACGTTAGGTATAACTTATAAAGGAATTTAATCCTTATTTTTATATATATGACATTAAAATTCTATACAACAAGAAATATGGAAAAGTTCAATGACGCAATTACACGAATTAGCTAGGAAATAAAAAGAGACGTTATATTCTCAACAAATATTATTAGAAATTCAATAAGTTAAAATCATATGAGAAAAGGGAATAGAACAATACATTAACATAAATCGGGACATTGACCTTTACGGTCAAATTAGAAATGTATACAAACATTAGCTTATTTAAAGAAAGATGTTTCTAAATGATAAAAACTGTTAAATAAATTTGTAATAATTTAAAGTATAGATGATTATTTTATGAACTTTGTGGGAAATATTGTAAGTTATTTATCAATGTAATGCAATATAATTGCAACACAATTTCTATTTTTTTATTTTACTTTATTTGTGTCGAATTTATTATGTTATCTTTAATTGGAATTGGTAGGATTAACTTATTAGGCTGATTACTTTTAATTGCGATTTATTTTTTAAATAATTAAAACAACTTTAAAATATAGAAGCACCCAGAATTATTTAAAAAATATAATTATTTCTTTTTTGTATTTATTTACATTAAAACAAAACTTTACGCACCTTCCATTTATTTAAAAAAAATACACCAAAAATAGTTAAAAAGAAATAGGTACTTACGCCCCAAAATATTTCCTTTGGCCGGAACATCCATTTTCACTGAAATATATACTACAATAATTTAAAACAAATAAACAAATAATAATCAGTTAATATTAACATAAAAATAAAATATCAACACGTATTGTAAGCAACCAACTGGACTAGTGAATAACTACTATACAGACTTATTTCTAACGTGTATTATATCACGCAACATATTGAAATCTTATTTGACGGCGTCTTGTTTACTTTTATACCATAGTGTGATGTGCAACGTGCGAACGGGCATGCACCCGAAAATTCAAATGACTTCATAGAGCGTCCATTACTACTTCCATTTGAGCTTTCGCGCTCTTTCAAGGTGACCTTCAAATCTTCGAGGATCAATGGCGCACGTAGCAAAAGCTCCTACCTCACAACCCGAATGTTGAAAACTAACATTCCTATTTTGTTTTGTAAGTAAATAATAGTGTATTAATGCTATAAAACCAATAATATTATATTATTTTTTTTCTTTAATTTCTAATATTTTTTAATTCGTCATCTTTACAAGTTTGTATGCCCTTTCAATGCAATTTTTCAAACCTTAATCGTAGTCATTACAAATGAAATCAAAGAAAATATTCTTTTTCCAATAATGATCGAGTTTCCTAGTTTAGGATAAGTAAACTAGATGGCGACTCCATTTTTGCTTACATCCGTAAACATTTTGATTTAAATTTAAATATTAATTAATATTGTTAAACATATAATTGATAGGTATTCTTTTTAGATATCATATATTAATAAGCTATTTTATTATTGTCCAGTGCTTGCCAGAATTAAGATTTTTTTTTTTATTTTTACTTATAGTAACACATATTAACGATCATAGAAATTATGTCAACGTGACGACTTGACGAGTGTCAGTTGTCAGGTGAACGTCAACCTTTCGACTTGGTCGGAAGTGTAAGCTTGAAGCAATTTCTGTTGAATAATGTAGACAATTATTAGTTAAAAAATATATATGTTAACCCTATATCATCTAAAAATTCAAAATTATATTTTTGTTGTGTGTTTTTGAATTTATTTTTTTTATGTGACATTGTACAAGTGATGAATGCGGGAAGAAAGTTTTTTGTTTGTCCAAAGTGAAAGTTTGTTTATTATGTTACGTGCTAATTCGTGAAGAAATGTCCCTTGGTCTTCATTAATAATTAGTGTCAAATAGTCAGTCGAAACGAGTATTAAGTGGACAACGAGGAAAATTATTCGCAATTACTTAATTTTATTTTAAGATGGCTCTTAAAATGGAACAGAAAAACGATCTCGATTTTATACTCAAAAATTTATTGGCTGGAGGTAAGTTCATTTTATTAAAAACACTAAGTTATGCTTAAGAATATGTACTTGCTAGTAGCAACTTGTTAGGCATTTATCAAATAAAATATTTGTTTAAATAAAAATATTATTTTTTCAGGTGTTGCAGGAATGTGTGCTAAGACCACAGTAGCTCCTCTTGATCGTATAAAGATCCTTCTCCAAGCACAGTCGGCTCATTATAAGCACCATGGGGTGTTTGGTGGACTGATGGCAATAGTGAAGCAGGAATCCCTTATTGCATTATATAAAGGCAATGGTGCTCAGATGGTCAGAATTTTTCCATATGCAGCTACACAGTTTACAAGTTTTGAAATTTATAAAAGAGTGAGTATAATATGTATGTTTTTTTAAAATAAGAAATGGACCCAAAAATGTCCACAAATATATCAAATAATAACTTTACTGTAATGTCAAGACACTCCATTCTTAAAATTCCACCAGAATTTGAAACATTGTATGCAGTGTGGTAGAACTCAATTCTTTATTTTCTTAATAGAGCAAGGTAGTGATATTCACCCCCTCAATGAGAATTGCCACAAACAAGTTAACATGCTGGCACTGCTTTATAATTTCAGTTTTCTTTGTAGCTGTGAAAATTATGTTATTTTCCAACAACCTCTTCCTACTGCATGTTAACATACTAAACATACAGCGCATATCACTAATTGCAATGTTGAAATATCTTAGGTAACTTAAACTAAGAAAAGTTACAAAACATTTGCTAACTACTTAGTGTATTGGTATAATATATCCATCACTTGGAGAAGAAGCAGTATATTGTTTGCTTTTTTACTATCTTTCGAAAAATTAAAAATATATTAAAATATTCTTCTTAATGTGAAATAAGACAAAAAAAATGTCATAAATATTCAATAAATTGCATTCTATCTAGCATTATGCCAGATCATTCTTAGCACTCTTCTTCTTTTATGTAATGAAAATTCTGCCTACAGAGATAGTAACAAAAAAAATAAGTAATAACTAGCATATAAAATAATCAATGCCAGTAGATAATAAGAAACAACTTCCAAGAGGGTTTTTATCCCATACATTTTTTTTTTATATGTTAATAAATATTTTTCTTTCAAATTTTCATCATATTTTATGTGTTATTTTATTAGTCATCTTCAATTAAAGTTTAGAATACACTCAGTGTTGCATTTTGTATAATAATTTAATAAAATGAATATTGAGGCCAGTTGTGGCGCAGGGACACAGTGTGAATGCAAAACCGACTGGTTATGGGTTTGATCCCCCCTCAAGGAAAAGAAATATTTATTTAAATTAATATTTTCATTTCTTCGCTCTGGTATCGAGGCAAAGCTCGGCGTTAAGTTCCATCACTCAACACGCAATGCCTCCCGATTTCGGCGGAAAGTGGAGAATGGAGTGTCTCAACACTAGGTTTCCTCTGCCTATCATTCTGTGTGCGGGATTCAGCTTGAAGCTGTTTTTTTTTAAATGACCCTTTATTTAGTTATTATTGTTTTAAATATATATGCTCTATTAAAAGTAATATGATGACTACAAAATTCAAAGTCTTTCGGATTTCAAATCTTTTTACGGATAACAACTTCAACATAAATATCTTAAAAACATGAACTCTAACAGAATAAGTAAACTTTATTTTACAAATAAACAGGAAAAGTCATGTCATTTTATGCCATTTTACATAAAAAAAATTAAATCAGCTTCACGCTGTATCCCGCACACAGCAGGGTAGGCAGAGGCAACCTAGTGTTGAGACACTCCGTTCCCCACTTTCTGCCGAATTCTGGAGGCATTGCGTGATGAGTGGCAGAACTCAACGCCGCGCTTAACCTCGACACCAGAGCGAAGAAATGGAAATATAAATTTAAGTAAATATTTCATCTCCTCGAGTGGGGATCGAACCCACAACCAGTCGGTTTTACAGTCACACTTCGTGCCGCTGCGCCACGACTGGCCTCAACGCCACAACTTGCATCTTAAAAACATATAATACAGTGGCATCATTAGAGTTAAATAAATATTAAAAAGGTATTTATATACAAATATAGATAAATAAGATGCCTAAATTATGTTCCATATCGCGTAATAGTTTAATCAATTATATTTCTAAAAGATTGTTCAAAAACAGGAATATGATATGTGAAAATAACAGTAAATTAATATGTAACGGCGAATGAAACGAAACGTAACGACGCCGTTACGGCGTAGACTTGCTTAAGGATGTAGCTTGTGTATTATACGTATATGTATTAATACTGATTAATATATTAACGAATATAAAAATATTGAAATGTTAAATGCAACACAAAGAATTAAAAAAAAACGTTGACGTTAAATTATGGATATTTAATCATAGTATTTAATTTAAATGAAGTAAAAAAAACACATTTATAATAAAAAAAAAGTACAAAGCGTAAAATTTACCGACTTGTTGTACCTTCAAAAGTTTGCGTGCTAGTCTTAAAATATATTCCGTGTCGTTTACTCTCACGTTTTCCGTTGCGTCTTCACCGTTGCACGTTACTTAAAAAATAATTGAAGACGTGTTTAGACAAAGGAGTATACGACAATTTATTTTAATTTTTTTGTGTAAAAGCTAAATAAAATTTAAAGTCATTAGATTGAAACTTTAGCTGAAAACGCCATTACTGTGAACTAAATACTTAAAATTAGTAATATTTATTTTTACAAAAAACATATTATTTCTGTTTTTGCAACGAAAATTGGTTTTTGTTTTTAAATAAATAAGATTATTTGAACAAGATAACATAATGTCATTTGTTCATAATTATTTTAATGCGCTTTAAATCATCATTTATGCCTGGAACTGAGAAAATCCAAAAATGTGATGGATATATCACCTTCAGCCATGCATCCTCAATTAGTAATTAAGAGATGAAAAGGAATGTTATGAATGCGGTAAAAAGATTTGATTTTGCTTGTGACACACTAACACGGTTTTTTAAGGTGCGGTCGATGGCGTCGCGACCGCTATGACTGTGCGTGCCCTGTAAATCCAGAATCGAATTCATTACCATATAGGAAAAAAAATATACTATGTAATTCCTATACGTATATAAAATATTTAATTATTTCATAGGTAAAGTATGCACAGAATAAAGATGAAGAAGTTTCTTAGTTGAATGTTAATCAGTCTCAACAAACTGTATTTTAAACGGAATTACATTACCGAGACTGTGCTTGTATCACAGAATAAAAAAAACATGTTCAATGACTGGCTGGCTTACTAGTGGAACAATTTATTTGAATTTGATAAAAATAGTACTAAAAATTAGTAAATTTATGATAATACCACTATATTTTTTTATGATATGACAGGCAAATAAAAAACGACGAAATAAGTCTTATAAAATTGTAAATTTAATAAAACAAAATAAAATGTCATAAAATTTCTTACAAGAAAATAAAAAAAATATAAACTCACTTAATGGCTTATTAAGTTTAACTTTTAACTTCACTGACAATATTAGTGTTTTTACTGTTTAGACGTACAATTATAATAGCAATTGTTAAATGTAGCGTGGATGATTATGTTTTAAATGCGATATCACAAGACATGATAACGGGCTTACAATCACGAAGGTGGTTCTTTCTATTATTGCCACATTTATGGCAGTACAAAAGTTGCCTTAATTATTATTAGAAAATATTGATATTTATTTATATTTACCACACAATTTCTTAATGTAAATAAACACTACATTCAATTTTTATATTTCACATGGTCACTATATCTAAAAGAAATGAAGAAAGGACGGGATGCAAGATCAGTGTAAATGGTAAGATATTAAAACAAGTGAATGAAGTGGTATATTTGGGAAGTATGTTCAGTAGAGATGGAAGATTCAAGATACGATGGATGTGGAAAGGCGTATTGCTGCCGGTAGCAGGGTTAACGGAGCCTCAGCTCCATTGATAAGACGGTGAAACGTTGGCACAGCTACACGTTTGGCCGTGCAAAATAGAAGTATTGGTACCGACGCTGTTATTTGGTAGCGAAACGTGCGTATTACAGAAGAAGAATGAAAGTAAGAAAACTGCCGTGGAGACTTCTTCGTAGGATAAGTGGAGTCAACTTAGTTGATCAAATCCGCAATGAAGAGATACACTGTATGACAGATACAAGCAAGAATGTTACAGTGAGAATGAAGAAGAACGTTCTCAGCTGGTTTGGGCACGTCAAACGAATTTATGATGGAAAAGTGAGCGGTAATAGTGGTAGTGGAGACCTCGGTTGACCTTCAAAAACACAGTATCAAAGATACTTGAGGAACGTCACGTAAAAAGTATGAGGAGGAGGAAAGTATGAGGAGGAGGAGGAGTGTATAGATTTTAATTTGAATGTATATTAGATATATATATTTTTTAATCGACTTTTTAGATCGTTATTAGATAGTAGAAGGAAGTAACATTTATACAATAATCCTGAAGATTTAATGACTTGAAACACGAGTTAGTAATGATTGATTAAGTATCTATTGATAGGTATCTTATAATATTAATCAATCAAAAAAATATCCTCGGCACCCACTCTATTGTTATAATTTGCCCCGTGCTCGCCTAAAGAGGCACCTTAATTTGTTGAGATTAATCACAACATTAAATGATGATCTGAGTCGGACCCGGGAGTTGCTATGGCAGAAAAACAACCCACCTCCTGAGGGTAAATACTCTACGGGCTTTGGCCCTCGCAAAGCCTCACTTGCAATGGAAGTGGAACTTGGAAGTCGTAAAATCGATTACGTAGCCAATTTGACCTCTTCATACGCTCTTGAAGATCAACAATATGTGACTGAGGTGCCAATCTACAAAACAATGGCACACTTGCTCTCCTGCCCAAACTATCCGTCTGACTGCTCGTTTGACGATCTGACTATGGCAACGAATAATGCAGTCAGCGTGGGAGCATTGGCAAACCTCAATTTGAGCAATCTAATCGTATAAATCCGGCCGGTCGTGGCGCAGCGGCACGAGGTGTGACTGCAAAACCGACTGGTTGTGGGTTCGATCCCCACTCGAAGAGATGAAATATTTACTTAAATTTATATTTCCATTTCTTCGCTCTGGTGTCGAGGTTAAGCGCGGCGTTGAGTTCTGCCACTCAACACGCAATGCCTCCAGAATTCGGCAGAAAGTGGGGAACGGAGTGTCTTAACACTAGGTTCCCTCTGCCTTCTCTGCTATGTGCGGGTAACCAGCACATAGCAAAATGGGTTCGTGACGCTATCTACAAATTTGTTCACAAACAGAACTGTATTTTAGATTACTTCCTAAATTCAATAAAAATAAAAATAAATCAGCTTCACGCTGTATCCCGCACACAGCAGGGTAGGCAGAGGGAACCTAGTGTTAAGACACTCCGTTCCCCACTTTCTGCCGAATTCTGGAGGCATTGCGTGTTGAGTGGCAGAACTCAACGCCGCGCTTAACCTCGACACCAGAGCGAAGAAATGGAAATATAAATTTAAGTAAATATTTCATCTCCTCGAGTGGGGATCGAACCCACAACCAGTCGGTTTTGCAGTCACACCTCGTGCCGCTGCGCCACGACCGGCCTAATAGATAAATTAATTTAAATAAAATCATTTCCTTAAGTAAGAATCGAACCTACGACAATATATAAATTTCATATACGTAATTTTTCAAGTTACTTGCTATACTTAATAAGTAATGAAGTACGTATAAACATTATACACGTCTTTTTATTTTTTATACGACGAGGTAAATCATAAATTAATGTCGAACTGACGTAGAACGTTAAATCTAGGTAATTATATTTTATTATTTATATAATTATAAAATATATTTATTTAACATAGCAAGTTTAAAATTTCAATAAAATAGTTATACTAGGTTTTTTTTTATTTTACTACTATCTGCTACCGCTACCTGCGTCAAAACGACTTATTTATGTTTTCTACCGTATTTTAAGTCAATTGAATACCTTTAGCATAAATTTTTCACGTTCAATATATTAATATTATTGTACTTATTTAAGTGAAAACAACTACTACAAAATCTTCCTATGAATAATTATTTTTTTGTGATTAGATTACACATAACGCTACATCGCTTATAAGTCCAGACATCGTGGATTTAATTTTCACTTAATGTTAATATCTGTTCAGTTTCACGCTGTATCCCGCATGTAGCAGGCTCTTCGTTCCCCACTTTCCGCCGAATCCTGGATACTATTTAGTGGCGGAACTTAACGCCGCGCTCTGCATCGACAACAGGGCGAAGAAATGAAAATATTAAATAATTCAGCCGTAGCATAGAGACACAAAGTGTGACTGTAAAACCGACTGGTTGTGGGTTCGATCCCCACTCGAGGAGATGAAATATTTACTTAAATTTATATTTCCATTTTCTTCGCTCTGATGTCGAGGTAAAAATAGCGCAGCGTTGAATTCTGCTACTCAATACGCAATTCCTCCATAATTCGACGTGGGGAACGGAGTGTCTTAACACTAGGTTCCCTCTGCCTACCCTGCTGTGTGCGAGATACAGGTCGAAGCAAAAATTTTTTTTCATTTCCTGGAGTGCTAATCGAACGCACAACTTGTCACAACAGTCACATGCTCGTGCTTCTGCGCCACGATTTGCCTTAAATATTTATAACGTTAATATTTGTGTGTTTGATCTATCTTTATATAATATCTATAACTGTATATATAATACAATAATTAGAGTAAATTCCCTAAATATGGATTACCATATCGTTATCATTTATTAAAACCCAAATATTCAGCGCTTTTAGGCGATCCATTCTTTGTTCTTTTATGTAGCTAGTATGGCCATAGTCATCGAGTCTTTAGCCCACTGCTGTCTAGCAGGTAACTTCTTTGATTTAGAACCCAATATCTATAAAGGAGAAAAACAGTCTAAAATATGGACTAGTGGTCAATATTTGAAATTTCTTACTGGTCCAAATTATAAAAGGGTAACTTTTTCAGATTATTATATCGTATTCAAATTTGGAAAATGTATACTGCTATATAATAAGTTACAGTAGAAATTCATCCTAATACTATGATGGTTGAAGTATATGCATCATTATAAGCAAATAAATAAGATTAACATTATAATAATTATAATACGGCACGAGGTGTGACCGACTGGTTGTGGGTTCGATCCCCGCTCGAAGAGATTTTCATTTCTTCGCTCTGGTCTCGAGGTTAAGCGCGGCGTTGAGTTCTGCCACGTAACACGCAATGCCTCTAAAATTCGGCAGAAAGTGGGGAACGGAGTGTCTTAACACTAGGTTCCCTCTGCCTACCCTGCTGTGTGCGGGATACAGCGTGAAGCTGATTTAACATTATAATATTTTTAGATAACTTGCCAAAAATCTTTATCACATTTATAAACAATCAAAAAACGACTAACACTGATGCGGCGGTACGTTTACAATGTTGCTGGGGCGCTGAGAGGCTGGGCGGGGTCACCTAAAGTAACTAACTTCACCTCTTTCGAATCGTGTCCCTGTTTCGATAGCAGCGACACGTATCGAAAGAGGACGATGGGTCCATATTATATGACTACGTTCCCCACTTTCCGCCGAATTCTGGAGGCAATGCGTGCTGAGTGGCTGAACTCAACGCCGCGCTTTGCCTAGACACCAGAGCGAAGAAATGAAAATATAAATAAATATTTCATTTCCTCAAATGGGGATGGAACCCACAACCAGTTGATTTTGCAGCACACTTGTGCCCCTGCGCCACGGCCGGCCTCCTGGACTGGCTATTATATTAGAACTTCTTATTAATTAATATATAGTTTATTAATATTAAAGTCGTCTGAGTTTCCTCGAAGTAACAAATGATATTATACAAGATTTCCGATCATTCATTTGATTCTGCTTAAAATTGCAATATTGTTCTTAATCGTTATATGAGGTTGTTGACCCATATAAAGTAAAAGACAATTGCTTTCGATGGTGGCTTAATCAAAAGATATATCTGACATACAGATTGACTATATTTTATATTTGAAAGTGTAATAAAAAATTTTTGTCAAACAATATGCATACACAATATAATAAATTCTTTGATTTTCACGATTATTACACGCGATTAATCCGGTTAAAATAGTTTCATTTAAAATAAATGAAACTATCTTAACCGGATTAATCGCGAATTACAAAATATACGCGATTACTCCAGTTAGAAAAAAAATAACAAAAAGGTTAGTTTCATTTAAAAATATACAGACATATCAAGCTATTTTTGCGGCGCACGCGTTTAAAGCAATTCTATGGCGTGCAGTATTATTGTTATTCCGTTGTTTAAAGCTAACTAAGACTTACACCGTAAAGTAAAATAGCCTATGTGCTGCTGGGCTGGGCAGGGTAAAGTAGCAAAATAAAAAGAAATCGGACCAGTAGATCCAAAGACCTTAGTGTTTAAACAAACGAACAGACTGTTCCGTTTCATTATATTAGTATACAATAAAAAGAAACATAATAGTAGATTTAACACTACCTAATAGTGTATAGAATCACTTATCTTTAGACTATGACAGTCAAACTGCGGTGTCAGGTTCAACTCAAAGTCATAACAAAGACGGAATGACATTGTTTTTTGGGTTATCACGTTAAATATTATATTTATGTACTATAGCTACTTTAAAATAATTTTCTTTTGGACAAAAAGAAAACAATCTATTTTTTCATAAAACACGAACATTAATGTATTATAACTGAATTTTTAGAAACACATTTGTTAGATACCGTTAGATGTCTAGCCACAAACCATTATGTGAATACACGTTGTAATGTCATTACATTCCATTCAACATTTAAATTTTTAACTTTTTTTTCGTTCCGTAGGTTCTGTAATAATTGACACATTGATTTAAGTTCTACATATATGTTATGTAAGATCAGCGAGGCGCAGAGGCACAAAGTGTGACTGTAAAATAGATTGGCTGTAGGTTCGATCCCCACTCGAGGAAGTGAAATATTTATTTACATTTAAATTTTCATTTCTTCGCTCTGGTGTCGAGGCAAAGTTAAATATTTATGTAGAAAACGTATAAAAATTTGAACGTAGCGGGACTTGAACCCGCGCCTCCTGGAAACCGGCGAGGTTCAAGTCCCGCTGCGTTCAATTTTTTTTACATTTTCTAAATAAGTATTTTTCTTTCCTAAGTATGGAATAACACTTTAAAAATGTTAAAAAATATATCATGTTAATTTGGCTTATAGAAAGAATATATTTTTATTACAAAAATTATAATTGATTTATCTAAGAAATCAATTATCTGAAGTCAATCAAGTAACAAAATAGAATTAAATATATTTTTTAAGTTTGAGCCTTTATACCTGGCAGCTTCAGCAAGTCAATTAAAGAAACATTTATAAGCGAACTAGAGAAGGTATTTTCTACTCCTCCGTCCGCATAGTTTTCATAATAATTGTTTAAGAATGTTGTAAAACTAAAGAGTAAACGAAGGTTTCTTTTTGTTTCAGTATATAGGTAGTCTAAGTATACCACTAGTTCAACACGGTGATAAGTTCGTGGCTGGCGCCGCGGCGGGGGTGACTGCGGTCACCCTGACTTACCCCTTGGACACGATTAGAGCTAGACTAGCTTTCCAAGTGACAGGGGAACACCGGTACACGGGCATCGTGCATGCTGCCACCACTATATTTAAGGCTGTAAGAGTTTACTATTTTAATTTATTTAAGTAGATATTATCGTAAAATAAAGGTTTTATTTATTTAGTTACATTATTTAATAAATAAAAAAAATAAATCAGATTCACGCTGTATCCCGCTCACAGCAGGGTAGGCAGAGGGAACCTAGTGTTAAGACATACTACGTTCCCCACTTTCCGCCGAATTCTGGAGGCATTGCGTGCTGAGTCGCGGAACTCAACGCCGCGCTTTGCCTCGACACCAAAGCGAAGAGATGGAAATATAAATTTAAATAAATATTTCGTTTGCTCGAGTGGGGAACGAACCCACAACCAGTCGCGTTTACAGTCACACTTTGTGCCTCTGTGCTACGACCGATCTCATATATTTAATAAATAAGAAGCATTTTTTTATAAAAGAAATTGAAGCAGTTATGTGGGAATTGGACAGCGGCTGGCTGAAAACACAAGTTGTGGCTTCGATTCCCATTTTTTCCTTTTCGAGAATTTAATTAGTTTCAATTTCCTAGCTCTGGCAACAATGATGAAGCATATCTTAGGTTCCGCCATTTGTCGAGTAATGCCTCGAATATTTGATGGTACGTGAAGTTCACTGCTAAGTTCACTAGAGAACGTAATGTATGAACTTAGTACAGCTACACTACTGACACTGCTATATGCAGAATAAATAAATAGAATCTATAGAATTTGATTTCCAAATTGATCGTTTCAAAATTTAAATTATATTTAAGAGCTCTAAAATTTTTCAAATTTTAACAACGTTACGATATGATCAATAACTATAGAATAAAACTGTGATGTTTTTAAATTATATATAATACATTTTTAAAAAAAACACATATATGTTTTCTTTACAAGTTTTCTATATTGGAGTCTTTTATTTGTTATTGAAACAAATGTTCCTTTATTTTATACATTTTAGGAGGGCGGTATACGCGCATTATACCGTGGCTTCGTACCAACTATGGTGGGGATGGTGCCGTACGCGGGGTTCAGTTTTTACTGCTTTGAATCTCTTAAGTTCTTTTGCATGAAATATCTTCCGAGCACATTGTGTCGCAAGTGTGATAGGAATACTGGTAAGTGTCAATTTTACTTTTAGTCATAAAGTATTTTAGTAGTCATCTCTTACTGTTAATAATCAAATCAGCTTCACGCTGTATCCCGCACACAGCAGGGTAGGCAGAGGGAACCTAGTGTCAAGATACTTTGTTCCCCACTTTCTGCCGAATTCTGGAGACATTGCGTGTTGAGTGGCAGAACTCAACGCCGCGCTTAACCTCGACACCAGAGCGAAGAAATGGAAATATAAATTTAAGTAAATATTTCATCTCCTTACTGTTATACTGTATAAATCAGCTTCACGCTGTATACCGCACACAGCAGGGTAGGAAACCTAGTGTTAAGACACTCCGTTCCCCACTTTCTGCCGAATTCTGGAGGCATTGCGTGTTAAGTGGCAGAACTCCGAGCTTTGCCTCGACACCAGAACGAAGAAATGGAAATATAAATTGAAGTAAATATTTCATCTCCTCGAACCCACAACCAGTCGGTTTTACAGTCACACTTTGTGCCGCTGCGCCACGACCGGCCTCTGTCTGTTATACTGTATAATTATAAATAAATATAAAATTTATATATATTTATTTTTATTTATTTATTTATATTTATTTTTGGTTTTAGTAATATCGGAAGTTCTTCATATTTATGTTCCACGCAATTTGCACGTTTCAAATCGTTTTTTAATGTATTTAATATTGTAGTGTCATAAAATGTATACATTTTATGCAACTTTCGTTCTCGCATAAATTTTATGAGAGTTGAAAAGTAAAAGTTATAATTCCACAATCAAAATGGACAATAGAGATATTTTTCAGAAATATTTTTCTGGAATAAGTCAAATATATTATTATACAAATATACAATTATTGACTTAAATTTAAAAGGAAATCTTTAGCTAGTTTTTCTTTATATCATACTTTCATTCAACAGCTATAACCATTTATGCCAGAAGTTTTCAACCGANATATATATTAGTTTCTATTTGCATTCATTAATCTGGCAGCGCTCTAATATTGATATTAAAACTTTTTATTCTAACTATATAGTTACTTCTACTTCTTCCTGGCATTAGTCCCGTATATTTGCATGTTCTTTAGCGTCCTTTGTGGTTAGACCATTGTCACTCAGGTGACGCTCTTTGAGCTTATCCGCACTTTACGGATTCCAAAACTACCTCGAATGAAGGTGTTACGGTATGCGGTCAGACCGCGTTACGCCGCACATCCACCTCAGCATCTTTATTTCCGTGACGTGAAGCTCCTGAGTGTGCCGAGATAGTGCTGGCCAGCATTCGCTGTCGCAATAAGTACCGGCCGAATGATGATCTTGTATATCCGCCCCTTGAATTTTGGTGGTATCCTGCGATCGCAGACCACACCAGTGCCCTCCCGCCATTTGGCCCGCAGCGCTTATCCGGCTACGGACATCATGATCGATGCCTCCAGATTCGTGCATAACGGATCCAAGGTACCTAAAGTTTTCCAACTTAACGGCTGGTTCAGGACCTATATAGATAATGCTTGAATCCGGGCTTCCGCAGGCCATGCACTCATTCGTCGACAAATTTAGTCTAAGACGACCGTTCTCAAGCGTACCCTTCTAGATATTCACTTTACGCTCTAGCGTCAGTCGCTTCTAATCAATGAGTGCGATGTCATCGGCGTACATCATCAACCACGAAGGTTGGTCATGGATGTGAGCAAAGACAATGTCTAGCACTACTTTGAATAAGAACGGACTAAGAGTCGAGCCCTGGTGAACCCCTACTGTATTCTGGAAAAGTTTAGTGTCGCCAATAGCAGTCCTAAATAGAAGCGGAAGCGTGGTACATGTCTCTAATAATCTCAATATAGGCCTCAAGGATCCCTTTGGATCGCAATGCTCACCAGATACACTGACGAGGCACACAGTCAAAGGCCGCCTGCAGATCTAAAAAGGCCAGAAGGCCTTTGATTGTGTGCCTCATATAGTTATATAATTAGTTACTTTTACTATCCTTATATAAATTTAATCACTAGGTGGTCTAGTCCTAACCGTGCCAGGTAAGTTAGTGTGTGGTGGACTCGCGGGTGCAGTGGCCCAGTCAGTCTCATATCCGCTGGATGTGACGCGACGACGGATGCAACTCGCTTGTATGAACCCCGAAACGGCGAAATTTGGGTAAGTCTTATTTACCATATTACTAGTGACCCAAACGCTTGAACGTAATATTATTTTATGGCTACATTGTATAAAATAGTGACATAAATTGTAGCCTATGTGTTTTTCTGAAATATTATACTATATTATTGTAAAAGTTTATAGAAATCCGTTCAGTAGTTTTTGCGTAGAAGTGGAACAAACAGCCATCCTCACAAACTTTTATAATATTAGTATGATTGGTAGGATAATATGTAGATTAGAAGTACTTTTAGTTTTTCGTTTCGTTTATTTCTTTGTTTTTTGCAGTTTTACAAAAAAGAAGGAGAAACTTATATTCTGTAGAAAAACATTTGGCTTGAATATAATATATAATACCTATAAATTTTTATCTATAGTACATGTAGTGTTGTAATTATACTTTTTTATGGTTGTATGACGACAAGGAAAATTATAAATGAAGATATAGTCGTAATTAGCTTTAGCAAAAAATACAATCTAGGAGTGTAAATAATTTTTATTAAGAAATGTACTATAGCTACATATAGCTACGTATAGACATGGTCGTATGAAGGGGGAAAGCCGGGTGGCCCGTGCCCGCCCCAAAAAATCCACTTATAACAAAAATTTGCCCCGAACGTATCTGTTCAAAGCTAATGTTAAAAGGAAACTTAAATTTATAAGAAATTATAAATTGATAAGTTAAAAATGGTTATTTTTAACAATGAACGAACTACGCTAGAGCGTAAAGTCAATATTATTTTTAAAAATCTCTAAAATAACACTTAAAATGATTAATTGCACAAAACAAAACACAATAAAAAAATTATGCACAATAAATATAATATTTTAGTAGTGCACCTAGAAATAGCTAATTCTGCCTTTATGCTTATATTGTATTTATATTTTAACAAATTATTTTGCTTACTTTCTTGTCCTTTTATTTACTAATTTAGATTATGAATAATATTTTATTTTTTATTGCATATTTCTTGCACTGGTGTTGGCAACACTAACAGAAGGTTGGTATTACCTGTAGGTCTTAGTAAAATAGATCTTTTTTTTTAATTATGCCCTTTTCATGATCATGCTTTTCATTTATATTTATATTTTAAACACCACTTGAAAAATTTTTTACAAGCTTATTCATTAACTTTAGTTAAGTTTTCTTTCTTTATGCTTAAAATTTAAATGACCATATACTAATAATCCCAAGATATTTTTGTATTTGTTTTTGCTATATTGTTTTACTGTATTTTTCGTTAAAACTTACTTATTATATTACGATTCCTGTCACTGTTAATTATTCATAAAAAGTACATTAGTATTGACAATGCTAAAAGAAACGCTTTATTGCTTTTTTTTATTACTAATCACAATTATTAGACAAGGTTTCAGTGTTCCCATTTTTAATTCATATAAAATATTATTCTAATCATTTATAATTTTTCATTAATGTTTTGCTTTAATTTAAACCCACAACCGTTATATTTATTCGTTTGCTAAGAATAAATCTATTAATTACTGTTTTTGATATTTTTTAATAATTTTGTTTTTGATGAATATTTTCTTTTTATTAAGTTACATAATCAGTAGACATATTTTTCTTAATATATTATATTAAAGTGTTTTTTAACTTCACCCAGATGCACATCAGGCAGATGGAACTCAGTGTTGACACTCCGTTCCCCATTTTCCGTAGAATTCTAGAGGCATTTGCGTGTTGAGTGGTGGGACTCCACGCCGCGCTTCGACACCACAGTGAAGAAATGAAAATATTAAATATTTCATATTTCATTTCCTCCAGTGGAGATCGAACGCACAACCTGTCGCGTATACAATCAAACGCTTGAGCCCCTGCGCCACGACTGGCTCAATTGAACTATAATTATGTAATTTAATTTAATTAATTAACAAAAAACAACATTTTCAGAACGGGTATGGTTAAAACTTTGACACTTATATACCGTGACAACGGTATTGTCAAAGGGTTGTACCGCGGCATGACCGTCAACTACATACGAGCCATACCGATGGTCGCCACCTCCTTCTCCACTTATGAACTGATGAAACAACTGCTGCATCTCGATACTGGAATGAAAATATCTTAAAAATTATATTAGAATATTTTTTTTAGTTAGGACAAACAATTTTCTGTTGATATGTAGCGTTGTTAGTGTTGCCATTTCATTTTTTTATATACATTTTTAGCGAAAAACAAGCGTTAGTCTTTAGGTATAATTTTACGGATTTTGTAGTCTGTTTTCTTTAGAGGCTATGTTATGACTAATATTATTATATGGATTTGCCGTAAAAATCTTGTATTAAATTAAAATGTAAGTAAATTTAAAATATATTGAAATAATGTTTTATTTACGAATAATGAGCATTACAACGCTACATTTTCAACAGATTCCACACAAAGATATTTTTAATAGCTATATAAGTAATAAACAACAGGTTTTAGGTTTTTGCACGTAAAAATGTTTAAATTAATCATAATGAGAATTTTAATTTATTATTATTTGGTTAGATTTAGTAAGGATACAGCTATCAGTATTTTTCCATTTTTAATATTTGAGCTCAAAATGTATACAGGAAAAAACTCTGATGTTTATTTTTTTTGTTCTTTCCAGTATTATACTCTAATATTTTTTTACTTTTTTGAATTATCATTAGGCATAATTAAAAATAAACAGAAGTGTTGTAATGCCTATTTAATTATTGCCTATTTAATTTAATCTCGTGTTCTTTTTTATTTAAAACAATGTGCTCTTGGCTTTTTAAAGCAACATATTTAATATATTTAACATTTTTAAAGTTCTAAATAAGTAAAATATTTAATGTTTTTTTTTGAAGTCATGACTGAAGCAATTAAATTGTTAAAATATGTTAAAGAGAAATAAGATTTTAAAAAAAGCAATGAATTTTGGTTTAGGGTACAAATTGTAAAAAAGGCATAACGCATCAACATGACAACTAAGGACGTCTTTTTTAATATTTTCAACGACAAAATTTGCTAATTTTACTATTTGAAAAGAATATTTTCTATGTTATAAATAATATTATATACTTTTCAAGTGACTAATCAAAAATTAATTTCACAGTCCCTTTATATACAATATGCCTAAATAAAAGAAAAGTATAGAATTAAAAGAACTATTCCGAAATAAGATCAGTAAAAATTAAAAGTTGTAAGAATTAAATTCTTTTTTCAGTACATTATAAGTTTTTAATGATTCACTATCAATTATATTTTACATTCCTTGACCTTAGGTCTTTTTTGTTTCAAAATAAAATAAAAAATAATAAGCGTACATATATATTGCAATTAAAGAGTAATTTTCTTGTATGTTTCTTTGATTTTCATCATCTTAATAATTTATGGAAATCCTCATAGAATTTGTCAGGAGAATTTATGTTTTAACAAATATATTGTTATAACGATTCTTTATATTTTTTTAATTATTATTTAAGTAAATTGGATATTATTTGTGTATTTTTTTAACTTTGGGATGCTGGAGCTTTTAACATAACGTTTATTTATTTGACATCGATTTCAATGGAAGGGTAACATTTTGGATTGTAGAATAGAAAATTGTATAAAAAGAATTGAAGTAAGAAGCACAATGCCTTGTAATGTAATGTTATTGTTAAGCGAAATTATTTATTTTTGAAATAAATTTATATCTATGATAACATTTATTTTGTTTTCTTATCCTACTCCTAAAAAGATTTTGTCTAAAGTATCTATGAGTTCACTAGAGAAATTCACAACAAATTAAACAAATAAATATGTAATATAAGAAAAGATGGAAAATTACTAAAAACAATAGGAAATTATTGCAACTCGGTTTAGGCGTGTGTTTCAGATGAATTCAATATCCTCTCAAATACGATAAATTGACATTTGCCTCTTTACTTTCGTGTGGATCTCTAATAAGACATTAACCTGCTGTGAAATATGAACTAATATACGTTATACGAATAAACGTAGATATGTAAGAAAATATATTTCTAATATTTTACATTTTAACTTAAAAAATCAGTTAGGAGATGTAATAAAACATTATTATAATTAATTTTATTTATTATCTAATTTTAATCATCGGGCATAGTACAGAGTTGAAAGAATAAACCGTTCCGTTCACTTTATTGCATTCATCGACTTCAACTTTGGATTTTAACCATATAATATAATGTGTATATAATAATAACGACGCAACAACGCAACACTACGACATTCACGTACAAAAGTTGTTAAATTTGCGGGAATCGAACGTCGACCTATGCGGGTTGCCAGGAAAGCCTTATCAATAGACACGAGCTTCGTGCGTGCGAAATATTTCCACGACGCAATAAAACCAAATATCAAACACGCCATACTTACTCAATTTCGCACAAACGAAGCTCGATTTCGTATATTTTTTTGAGTTTTTAATATTTTATTCGTTTACCTAACTTACAGACCTAATACTTAAACGAAACGTGTGGCTTCCGATCTCATTGGTGGGTAAGTCTTTGTATCGAGTACACACGCGTTCAATCGAAGTGCAGATTTGGAAATGTCACCTTGCTTTGTAAGCGATTTATAAATTATAATATAAGATGGAATCATACTGTACCTAATTTTCATATAGAAAATTGCCACTTAGTGAATAGTTAAATAAAGAAAACAAGTCACATGTTCCATCGCCACTATATATATTTTTAGTACGTTTTATATTACAAGATGGACGATTATAAACGATACTAATGAAACACTGCAAATGTACACGACGGCGTCCGTTGATCAATACAATCAATTGTACAATACATTTGTTGATTAATTTTAACATTTCATTTGAAAATCGACCACTCATTATCGTCCATCATCTAAAAATTAAAATTCCAATGTACATTTAACAGATATCGATAAAAAAAATGTATATTTCATTATCTATAATTTTCTCGAAGGGATACATCATATAATGCAACATAAGCAATATGCCTTGATCTTTATGTATTAGCAAGAGCATATAAAAATTACGAGAAAGCTCCACGCTTGTGAAACATTATTCTGTCAAACAGGTACTGTGGCACAAGAACAGGAGAAACTAAGATGTAATCAACCAAAAATGCACATCTCAAACATTTTTATGGCAGAATGGTACGAGCACTCTAAACGCACACATCTAATACTTTACGTCGGGCGAATATAATATATTAATTAATAATTATGTTAATTCCACCATTCTGTCATAAAACTAAATGCTTGCCATTGTTCTGCGAGGAGTGCGTCGCTCGTGAGCGCGTCCGGATACGTAAAATCGAAAAACAAAATCAAATCTATGTATATTTAAAAGCTAAACTTTAAAAGTATCAAAATGGTGTCTCGCACAGTTTGAAGTGACAGGTTAGTGACGGCCGGTGCACCGCTGCGGTGGTATGTCCATGAGACGACGGGAAATAAAACTACCGAGTAGCAAATGTACGCCGTTTAATGAGGTCTAAGTGTGTGTTTGATACATCGCAAGTTACGGAGGTGAGGTCGCGCCGCAATGAACATACCAGCATGGTGCCTCCCGCTCCCTCCTCCCGCCTCCCAGCAGGAGGACGGGAGGGGGGAGGGGCGAGGACCTAGGACTGCTGCGAGCGGCCGCCGCTGATTGTTGCAAACAAATTACCTAACGATTAAATTTTACATACATTTACACCGCCACAGCCTCCTCCGTCTACATTTAGCTCCTTCTCAATTATAATCACTAGACTATTATACAGTATGAGTACTAAGCACTGTAACGCCATTTTATATTACATTTACATACCGACATTCGAATGTAAATTACATCAATGGATTCGTGTGCGGTTTTAGTATTGATAATTACGAAAAATTTACGGCATTCTCATCCTGTTTTATAACCAAAAAATTTTAGATTCTTAAAAAACAAATCACCATAACTTTTTGTTATATTGTCTATCATTTAACCAAACAGAGTTACAAACGCGAATTTCGTAAATTTTTCAATATTCTCAATATATACGATACGTACATTAATACTACAGTTTCACTTTATAAAATTATAATTCACGTTACAGATTTTCAAAGTACAACCAATACAATGTTGAAAATAATAAAAAAAAACGCACTATTCATATAATATTATTCACATGACATGCATCAATGTGAGTGTGCCCAATGATTTATACAGTTTAAAAAAACTCGAAATAAATACGTGTGATAAAGCAATAGTAATAAAGGTTTTTTTTTGTTTTGTAGTTTCAGTTTAAACGTTATGTCATTGTGTATACATACACACACACACACATCTGCACTGTCATGCGTACAATGAAATGTACAAATTATAATATAGATTAAATATATATTTTATTATTGCTTTTAAATTGGCATTAAAGAGTAACCGAAATGGTGTATTTCTGGAAATAAGTAATACAAACAAATGACAAGGGCGGCAGTTACCAGGAGCAGTGTGTATGTTGTCGGTGTGAGTGACGGTCGGGCGCGGAGGTCGTTACACCGACGTTGTTTACATATCCTTATCGGGCGTGGATAAATTGATAAGTCGACTTGCGTACATAATTTCTAAATCATCATCAGCATTAGGATCGCTTTATTTATAAGGTGAATAACTGACTAAACCGATTAATCTGTCTCGCTGCACCAGCTACTCAGTTGGTGAAGTCTAGACAGCTCTCTTACTAAAGAGCAAAGAGAGAGAATTATGATTAAAGAAATGACATGAGCAAGTCGATATATGAAGTCATTGACGCCTGCGGTGCGGCGGCGGGCGGGCGTGCGCGGGCTGCGGCGGCGGGGGCGGGCGCGCCGCTCCGGCTCCACGGGCGCCTTCGCTGCGGACGCAACAACTGTTGCAATTAAATACACTCATTTGTTTGTATGTTCAAGTATTCTATTTATAGTTAACTATATTTTAAATATTATACACATTTTCTGATACATCTTGGGAGCTTTCTTTTAGCCTGACAATGTAACACACGTATAGTAGGAGCTTAACTTAATATTTTTAACATTAAATACACTCCATGCCGCGCGCATCGTCAAAATTCGCGACATTTCCCCAAATGAGAATCGAACCCGCAATCATTGCGTTTACAGTAAAATATTGTGCCTATATATTATTGGGTATATGCCGAAACATCCTTTTTTATAATCAATCCAATTAAAATTATGACAAAAAGATATTTAACCATCCTCTAAAACATATTAAAAATAAAATTCTGCCAAAACTTCAATGAATCACAAATAAACTGGACAAATAGCATATAAAACCTGAATAGAACATAAGATACCTACGTGCAGCCTACATGAAGTAGTCCGGCGTCCGCCGCGTCACGTGCGGCTCGCCGCGTCGCGGGGCCGGGTCGAACTGAAGGCTGTGCAACACATTACACGTTACTTTTATATATTTAAATTATATTGAAAATCAAAGCGTATATCAAGTAAAGGTCATAAACTTCAATATCCACAGGGAAAGGACAATATACATGTATGTATATATGTCTCATTTAATTTGCTTAGGCAAATGAAATTGTCATCACTTTGCGCTGCTAATCATTCCAGAATAAATAAGATAGAAAATTAAAATACAATAAAAGTTCCATCTCCCACTCAATAATATTCAGTATAATAACTATTTCTATAATAATATTACAAAATTTGCATGTAAACATCTCAAAGCTATAAAAATAATTTCTTAATTTTATTAAGCATATACTAGGGTAGAGCAGATAGAACATGGTAATAAGACACTCTATTTCCCACTTCAATTTTTAAGACATATATTGTTAACTGGCGGAACTCAACGCCACTCTTTGTTTTGATATCACTCAATCATATATAATTTAAATTTATTTTTTCCCTACAAAATATACTTGTGATTATAATAATAATAAATATTGTAAAATATATTTACACGTTCTAATAATATTATAATAAACAACAAAAGAAACTTACAATGAGTACTTAAGCATATCATCCAATTCCATTATGGCGGCTTGATTACCACATCTGCAATTTAAAAAAATATTAAATATAAAAATATTATAATAATAAAGAAAATTAATATAACTTATGAAAAAATTATGACAACTTTATGCATGTAAATTACTGTGAATAGTTAGAATAACTTGTGATTAATGCATAAGCATTAATTACAAGTTTTTACAATTTAGTAATTTTTCATGTAATTCGAAATATTATTTATATATCAAAAATCTTAGTCTTTAGATTATTTCAATGTTGTATGATAATATTGTCAACAGCGTCAAATAACATATCATACATATCATTTTTAAAATGGTGATTCACACTAAAGATCTACAACTTATTATATTTTATTTTCAGCTTCACACTTTTTCCCCCATATAACAGGATAGGCACATAAAACTTAGTGTCGAGACACTCCACTCCCTAACTTTCATCAAGTCTACCAACCTGTAACAATAATTAGGTGCCGAGAATATGGTGACGACGTTGCGGTCGTGACACCAGTTGTAACCCTCCATGACCAGCTGGTGGGCGCGCGACACCAGTGTCAGCCCGTTGCTGTGGTTGAACGTCTCCGAGATGTCCTGCCCGAAGGTGTAGCCGGCGCCGCGGGGCGATATACCCCATCCGCCTCTGTTGTATGAGAATTACATTTACATTTTACATTTATACATTTTTAAATGTCAGGCAGAGAAATAGGAGAGAATGAGAAGTATTAAAATGTTAAGAATCGAACTTGAGATATTACAGCAAGAGTGGCATAGCATAAGACCTTATTTGCTTTTTCTTTCTTTTTCTTTTCTAGCTTCACGCTATATCCCGCATATAGCGAGGTAGTCATAGGGAAGCTAGTGTTAAGACACTGTTCCACACGTATCACCGAATTTTTGGTACATTGCGTATTAAGCGCGGCCTTAATCTCTCTCTTTGTTTAGTTACCTTTGAGCGAAGAAATGAAAATAACATATAATTGATTCACCCGAGGGGGAATGGAACCCACAACAGTCGCGTTTACAGTCACACACTGTGCCATTGCACCACGACGGCCTCTAGCTCTCCTTAGCTTTACACTATTTATTATAATATAATAAGCAAAAAATATAAGATATTGCATGTTGAGTGGCAGAGCTCAAGGACCAATACGCTGATATTATTAAAATATTTTTATATATATAAAATAATATATAAAAACTAAGATATATATTCAGCAATCTCATATCTTTTTTCCTTTTAAAATAAACACACAACATTTTTATTTTCCCTAATGTACAACTAAATAGGTAAGATAAGAAAAGTAATTATTTAAGCGTTATCATTGAATAATTTATTGTTTTTTTATTTGAAAATGGAAAAATAAAAAAAAACTTTACCAACTATTTTTATAAAATGATTATTTTCTGTACATTTTAAATAAATTTATGATGAATAAATATTATCGAGTAGGAGGGCTGTTCTCCTAAAAATGTTATTTTTACCCAAAAAAAGTGTAATTTTTAAAACCAGCGTGTAAAGCCGTAATTTTGCTGTGAGATGTAAGCTTGGACATTATAATACACGTTTATTGAAGTGGCATCTATGAACAACCCCTATTTATTTTATAAATGGAATTTTTAAAAAATGTGTTAAATCGGACAATGACGATTAGTGTAGAATAATGATTAAGCAACTGGAGAAAAATCATTTTTCTCCAGCGCTGGTACCAATAATGATTCTTTACAACATAATTGAAATTAAATACTTACTTATTTAGCTTCACGCTGTAATACTAGTGGGAAAGTCAGAGAGAACGGAACCCCAAACGCTACGGTCTCTATATACNTTTTATTATTAAAACCTTTAAGTATATACTTATTTCATTAAAAATAGCAAATAAAATTAATATAGTTTAATTACGAATATTTTTGAAAAGAAATTAGCTAAGAACACACCAAATCTCCACGTAAAATATTCAATTTTTTGAAGGTTTTTTCTTAAAATATATTTTTGTATATACTAAATCATCAAACTTGTCTAGACGCCTTGTTTATTATTTAGTTAAGTATTTAATACGATATTCATCTTATTAAAATTATTTACTATTAATGAGTAATCACAAGGAAATTAAAATTTGAGCGTTTTGGAGAACTGCCAAGGAGGTTTTGCTGGTTTTGAATATTCTATTAATAATAAAGAAAAGACTATTTACTGAGAATACCGTTATAAGAGTTTTTTCAAACTAAAACTAATACTTTAATGAATTAATATCGAAATTGTTCGTTAAAAATTATATATTATGTATAAAAACTACTATCCACGTACATTCGGTCGACCGTTCAACAAGCAAGCAGCAGAGTAGCGCTTGATAAAAACATATATTACTAGACGTCGTCTTTTTGTTTCCGCTTCAAACGAAACACGCAGGCGTACATCTATATAAACAAACTTGACGTGACAGTGGCTTGAATATTTTTTGCGTGTTTGTTTGCATCAAAGACAAATTCTATTACTAAATAATCTTATAAATAATAGATAATAATTAAATTGTTGAACGTAAAGTGTGTATGAGTAAGTATCGATCTCGCTACGTTTGATTTTTGAATAAAAATTCTAATTAAAACAAAGATATTGATTTATTTTTTTAAAATATTACTCTTTTCCATGTAATATCCTAATACGTATGTTTCAATAGGCGACAAAGGAAAAGGTAAAATTGTAGGTAAATATATAAAATTACATAACACTTTATTCACTTATACAATAACGTGTTATTGTAATTGTTGAAAATGTTATTACTAGCATCTTCTATAAAAATAATTATTACGTAATAAATAATAGTTAACAATTACGTAGCTGACTATTATTTAAAAAAATAATAAAATATATTATTTTTATTAGAAAAACGTGCAGCTTTTTTGCACATAAAAACACTTAAAATTATTTATTATTAACCATTCAAAATTTCTTCATTAAAAGTTTAATTAGTGGTTGCCATTTTTTATAAACAAAATACAATGAATCACAAATGAATAAATTACGATGCGACGGTTGGTGAGGAAACGTGTGCGACCTCAACTGGCTTATAAGGTCACGTTATGTAAAGACCAGAAAAAATGCACATATTTATATATAAAAGCCAAAAAATGATGAAGAATTTTCCTTGCACGTTAAATCCTATATCTTTTGGGGTCGCATATTTCCAGCATTTTTCGGGATACGCAGAATGAACTTAATATTAATAATACATATCTAACAATAATCATTTTTATTTCAGCTTTAACATGGCAGGCTTCCTCTCAGTCTGAGTAGCGAATTCCGCCAACGCCGCAAATTGTCTTGCCAGAACGAAGAAATGAAAAATATTTCATTTTCCTGAGTGGGCACTGAATCTCCAAACATCGTAGCTAACGCTAACAAACATACGCTGTCTCACTGTAGCATGATGCATGATGAAAAAGCATGCTAACAAAAATATTTCAAATATTTATTCTCTAGGTCTAGATTAATAAACAGATAACTGTGGCATGCACTTCCAAATGCGCCATAACGGTTTTGTTAAATGATGAAT
This sequence comes from Heliconius hermathena, assembly GCA_013403705.1. Classification (NCBI taxonomy): domain Eukaryota; kingdom Metazoa; phylum Arthropoda; class Insecta; order Lepidoptera; family Nymphalidae; genus Heliconius; species Heliconius hermathena. Next base: position 221,134 of record JAAIXJ010001859.1, read on the forward strand.
TTATAATAATAATAATAAATAACTATTAATTATCAGATTTAGACGTACTCCAAATAAACAAATATATATAAATAAAATTGCAATTTAAAAATCAAAATCAGCAGGGCAGGCAGTGGGGAACCCCACTTTCCGCCGACTTTTGTAGACATTGCGTGTTAAGTGGCGGAACTCAAAGCCGCTCTTTGCCTCTACACCAGGGCGAAGAAATGAAAAAATATATATTTAAATAAATATTTCATTTCCTCGAGTAGGGATCAAACCCACAACAACCGTCGCGTTACAGTCACACCCTTGTGCCACTGGGCCACGAAGGCAAAATTACAAAATACTGTCAAATTTAAACTGCATAAAATAAAAAAAAAATAACTTAATATTGTACTTACAATTATTATAATAATGAAGCTTGATATTAATAAAACCTTGCAAATAAACAATACGTGTAACACGCCGCCCACAGAATAATAACTAAAATTTCAAGAAACAATCTCTTCTTTAGGTTATTTTAACAATTTCATCGTAAGTAATTTAAAAACCAGCCTCACGCTGTATCCCGCACACTGCAGGGTAGGCAGAGGAAACCTAATGTTAAGACACTCCGTTCCCCATTTTTTTTTATTTAAAAACATATCAGTTATATTATATTAAAAGTTAAATAGAACGTGGGATGGAATAATTGAAAATAGCTTTGGTCAACAAAGGATCATGAATGTGAATTTCTTTATAATATACTAGGGGACGCACGCGGCTTCGCCTGCTTATTTGCACCCTTACGGGTGAATTCTAAGATAACCACGGAACATGTGTTCAATAAAATATTTCTAACAGTCTGAATTTAAATTTTTATAAAAATCGGTGGCGATTTAAAGATTTTTCCATATAAACTTTCAACCTCTTATTTGAACCCTTAGAGGGTGAATTCTAAAAAACCATGAAACACGTGTTTAATGAAATATTTCAAAGAGTCTGAATTTAAAATTTTATTAAAATCGGTGCCGATTTAAAAAAAAATCCATACAAACTTTCAACCCCTATTTCATCCCTTTAGACTTCAAATTTTTCAAAATCCCTTCTTAGTGGACTATGAAAGATTATGAAAATGAACATCTGTCCAAATTTCACGTTTCTACGCACAGCGGTTACGGCTGTGCGTGCGTCTTACCTCAGTCAGTCAGTACATGTCCTTTTATATATATAGATAAAGTTATAATGTATATAAATATTTATATTAGCTCATTAAAATGACGTACTGTTGTAAATTTTTGCGGAAAGTCTATATTAAAAGTGATAATAGCGTATAAATGTTTTGACTGAACTGTAAGATCCGGGGACGGCTGAGGCATGCCCTTGTCGTAACACTCAAAATGATTCACTATTGTCAAGATAAAGCTATCAAAACTGACTGGACAGTGTCTGTTTATACCAGTTATCTTGGATATATTTCCATATATTGATTCTTACAAATGACCTAGATATTCCTGTTGTAATTGATTTAATTATTTAAATACTTTTATTAAATCTGCTCAAGGTGTTCGTTGTAGCAAATTTGTTAAGTTTCGAAATAACAATACAATTTTACTCTTTAATAATAAGTAAAACGATTTTTCATTTTAATTACTTTCGAAACGACATATAATTATATAGTATATATATCTGTAGTATGTTCATGCCATTTCAATGTATAAGCCATAATAAAAATGTTGGTTTGAATCTTCCGCTGTTTTTAATCAATGTTTTATGAGATAATAAATGTCTTTATTACTACTATCTTTGTACTATATGGAAGTGCCTGAAGCTCTTTTCACTTTATATTTATTTCCTTTTTCAATAATCAAATTAAGTTTTCTCACTGTGGTGTTTAATAAATCATTCAGACAGTATAAATATAAAATTCACAGAATATTTATTTTTTTACAATTGCATGTTTTATATCCAGATTCAACCCACAATCACTATTAACCAATAGACCACATATCTTAATCAAAAACAATAATTTTCAACATCAAAAATAATCTCACCTGTCATCAGGGTCACTCCACAACAGATCGCACATGGGTCCCTCATGGGGCACTTCTTGCACACGATCCAGTGCACGGATGTGATCCAAAGTATCTATAGAAGGACTGAGCCCACCGTGAAGGCAGAATATCTGTCCATCTACTAAAGCAGTGAGTGGCAGGAAGTCGAAGAGATCCGTAAAGTGCTTCCATACGGACGCGTTCCCATATTTACGGAGACACTCGTCGTAGAAGCCATAAACTTGGGTGATTTGACGTGACTCGTGGTTACCGCGGAGGATTGTTATTCTCTCGCGGTACCTAACCTGTAACGATAAAAAACATTTTTCAGTTCAAATTCTAAGTATTTTTTTTTCAGCTTCACGTTGTATCCCGCACACAGCGGAGTAAGCAGAGGGAACCTAGTGTTAAGACACTCCGTTCCCCACTTTCCGCCAATTTCTGGAGGCATTGCGTGTTGAGTGGCGGAACTCAACGCCGCGCTTTCCCCACGACTGGCCTCAAAGTAATTTTTATTAAAAAAAATGGTTTTTAAAATTCTGTACAAAATTCCAAAGACAAGTTCTAGTAAAAGGCAGCGACATTTCATTGATTTTTCACTTTAGACATACAAACTGTAATATCATAATATATATTTTATAGCATCCAAAAAATAAGTTATAACCTTAAAATATTGAAATGTTAAACCTGAGGTCGATTGTAAATATAAATACAGACACATACTATAAATAGCAAATTAACTACTTAAAGACCAAATGTTAAATGTTATTATAAGCTGTACTGTAGGTAACAATTTTTTTTATCTATAATAATATATTTATGTATAACATAGAAATTTTATTCTTATTTCTATAGGTTTTCACAAATAAAAAAATAATTGGCCTTAAATATGTAATATAATATGACATTCATATTATACATTATTGGACGCAAAGGTTAACTAACATTAAAACATATTATATCATTTGTTACATTTAACTCAATAAAAACAATACAAACTGAGCAAGTAAATCACTAAATATAGCCGTAGATGCTACTTGTATGACTTAGTTAATCATCTCGTGCAATAAACAAGCCTGAAAAGTGATTCACCTACCAACGCGAAGAATTAGCGATACTATTAACACGCTCACTGCTACGACCTTCAGTTTAAACTCATTCAAAATTACATCTTTCCGATACATAATAATTAATCATTATATATGTTTGAAGTAAAGAAATAAAAGTAGTTTGTAGAGGCGGTCGTGGCGCAAAAGCGAGAGACTGTAAATGAGACGGTCGTGGCTTCGATTTCCAATAATATTTTAATTTTCTCGCTCTGGTAATAAGACAAGCGTAGGTGTTGAGTTCCGCCATTCAACACGCAAATGTCTCCAAGAATACGGCGGAAAGTTGAGACGGGATACTCTATTCTTAACACTAGGCTGCCAGTTTCCCTCTGCGTACCCTGCTATGTGTGGGATACTGCGTGAAGCTAACAAATAAAGAATTTACAATTGAATCTCGAAAAAATTAAAAAAATATTAATATAACAATAGAAATATATAATATATAATATTATAGAAATATAATTCTCTATATTTTTTGTATATTATCTATGAATAGTTCTAAAATAATTGAAATATATTTCAACTATTATAAACGAATAGTGAACTTGAAGGTGTGTAGTTGGAAATATTGCACACAATCTAAAGCAAGGAGTTGAATACGTTGAAATGCTCCAGAACATTTGTATGAAGCCATAATAAATCTGAACTTTAGAACGATAACGTCAATTTCCGTTTTATTTGCCCTTTAGTATTATATATCAAGGATTATATTAAAAGGTACATAGCATGGCACAGTTGTGAAGTGTCTAACTATAACAGTGGTTGTAGGTTTAATCCGTATTCGGGAAATAAAAATATAAATAAAATATTAACATTCAGTGTGGATAAGTGTTGTTTCAAAACGAAAAAGATGTCTATCTATTGAAAAGCGATGATATGGACGGAAAGTAGAGAAAAAAATATTTTTTCTCCCAACAAGAAACGGGAGAGGCGTCAATATAAACATATGTTAAAAAAAATTAAAATAGCTTATACATATTTTCAACGTTTATAGTTGATTTTATTTGATTGATTTTGATTGATTACACACGTGTGAAAATGGTAAATAATGAAACTAGCAGTTGTTTGAACAATAATTTCTAGTACTTTTTGTGAGACGTGTCCAATTTAAAAATAAATAAATTTATAAGTTATTGGGCTCATTTCAAAGAGAATATTAGGAAAACTAGCAAGATTCAAAATAAAAAAAAAATACTCTCGACCATAAACATCACTTCCCCATCTTGGTACTTGTAATTTTTTTTCAAAAAACAGCTAATTTTAGATAAAAAAGTGGCACTGAAATTAGTTCAGAAGCTTCCGTGCCAAAGACACACAGACAGTCACGTCAAACTTATAACACCCCTCCTTTATGAGTCCGGGGTGAATAAATAATGTTCTTGCTTTCACGGAAACTAGTCATGCGTAGTAATAAAAATTTAATAATATAAATATTATTAAAAGAAAACGTGATAACAATATCGTACAAGGTATTCTATTTGGCGACCTAATAAACTATAATTTGACATATTTAGATTAAATCGTATCTACGTAAATTGTCCGCAAATTGTACTAAGAGTAAATTAACGTTTTTACCCTTTTACCTGCTTATTTTCCTTAATTAAATTATATATCTTATAGAAAGATATATTACAGTATCGAGGAACAATAACATATTAACAATGTTCGAATTTTTGATTTCATAGAATGGCTGCTAGAAGACCATTTGAGGATCTTGAAATGAAAATTAAATAAAAAATTTAACTCATTGCGTATTATATAGCAGAACGTCATTATTTTTAGATTTTAGATTGCATTATTTTTATACAAACCAAACAAAATCGAATAAAAATTCTCTTTAGAAGAGATTTGAACTCACAACTAATATGTTAAAACAAACAAGTGATTACTGTACAACGACGCCACCACTACAAATCATTTCTAAAACAGCCACGATAAGACATCTCATCAGTGAAAGTAAAGCTAAAGATAATCTATTAGATAAAGGTAATACAAACAGTGACCCGCGTCTATCTAAGATACCGTCTGATACCGCAGATAGAGCTCTCACGTAGCAATGTTGGGAACAATGAATGTTTAACTATGAGTTTCTCGGTATACTTCGTTGTTTACAGTACAGTCTATGAATCGCCGCCGCCCTGAACAATTAGCTGCGCAGTTTTGAATTTAGGCTCTTTTTTTCTTTTTTTTTCAGCTTCACGCTGTAGGCGATGGAACCTAGTACTTAAGAGACTTCGTTTCCCATTTCCGCCAAATTCTGGAGGCATCGCGTATTGAGTGGCAGAATTTAACGCCGCGCTTTGCCTCGACACCAAAGCAGAGAAATGAAATAAATATTTCATTGCCTTTACGCTTAGTCACATATTTTGGTCCCTGCAACACATTCTGGATTATTCTCAACTTTGATTATTTTTAGGAAAAACTAATTTTAGGGCGGCCACAACTCTCTATCGTAGGTACTGTAGCTGAGTGTTGCTGTGTAACTTAGTGCAACAGAATCTATACCGGTTGTAATGGTCTACGTGACACCGACACTTGTTTATATATTACATTAAGATACGTCTCATAACGCTATAGATAAAGATAGTACAAAAAAAAAATTAAATAAATTTAACAATCTGCAGTTTATCGACTGGAATGAGAAGTAAACAAGACGTATTTGATCAGATCGATTTCTGGGAAAAGATTCATTTGTATGTGATGCAGCAGATTAAATAAAAGCGCTTTTTAAACGCTATTTTACTGTTTTTTTTTCTAGCACGGACTATGTTTTTTTATTAGCACAGACTATTTTAATTTTTAACTGAATTTGGAAAGGCATTTCATTAGAGAACTTTCGTGTTTAGCCTATACCGGGGCCAAACTATAGATATGTAAGTAAGAATACAAATAAACTTTGTCACTCCCTCGCACGTCGGTTACACAACGTGATGTCATTGAACGTAATGAACAATCTCAAGTATTATACAATAGAGATCCCACAGGGTTCAGTTATGGGTCCTACAGTGTACGTTATATTAGTCACTGTTATATTATACGTTATAGCTTATGAATTATCAATCCCCCGCACACAGCAGGATAGACAGAGGGAACCTAGTGTTAAAACACTCTGTTCCACATTTTCCGCAAACTTCTGAGGACATTGTGTGTTGAATGGTGGCACTCAACGCTGCGCTTTGTCTCAACACCAGCTCAAAGAAATGAAAATTTTTAATATTTAATTTCCTCGAGTGGGAATCGAACCTAACCAAATTAAAAGTGTTACAGAAAAAACCATAATTACGACTGCATTTGGTATGATAATTAAACAATTTACATATAATAAACACTAGAATTCGTTACGTAGCACAATAGATCTTTAATATCTGCCATTTTCACCTACCATTATATGGCAGTTAGAATTCATTTATGAAACTATTATCAACTGCAGGTAGTCTTACTACCTAATTTAACTCTTCAACTAGACTCGTTTTATTAATACTAAAAGAAAACTAAAAAAAACCAACAACACACAATTTTATCCAATCTCATAACTATTTCCATCACATACGTATTATTAAGGAATAACCACGTAAAAATAAAAAATAATTCTAAAACAAGCGCGAGTCGGGCTCGCCCACCGAGAGTTCCGTACTGAAATTGGACTTCTCGAGCTTTTACTGAAATTCAAGCTTAGCTTAGCCAGAGCCCTTCCATCTTTCATGATACCTCACTTGAAGTAGCGACTTTAATACTAAATTTCGGCTATTTAAGGCTATTATTTTTAAGATTTAATCACAAATCTATCGTTTCCAGATATTTTCCTGAACTAGTACTACCTGTAGATGCTAGGTGCCAAATTTCATAATTGTAAGTCAACCGGAAGTACATTATTAATTTTGATTCCCTTTATAGTGTCGAAATATGCGTTTTTTGCGATATAGACGGCCATATTTTTCTTAAAATACCATATCTTTTTTTGTAAATGTAGAAATATGATTTTTTTCAGCAAATCATGGGACCGTAGATTGAATAAAAGATATTTGAATATAAGGTTTTAATTTAAACTCGATATCTCCAAGCGTTTCTGAGATAAAGACTCTTGGCAGACAGACGGACTACGAAGTGATTTTATAAGGGTGCCTTTTTTCCTTAAAAGTTACGGAACCCTAAAAATACTAGTTAATTACCTTAAGTGCAACTAGCAATGTGACTGTCTCCACACTGTAGTAGCCGCGGTCCACGTAGTCGCCCATGAACAGATAGTTGGTGTCGGGCGAGCGGCCGCCGATGCGGAACAGCTCCATCAGGTCGTGGAACTGACCGTGCACATCGCCGCATACGGTCACTGGACATTTCACTTCTTGCACATTGGACTCTTTGCTTAGAATCTCTTTTGCCTGTAAATTAAAATATTTACATTAGAAAATATATTTTAATGTAGCACAGAAAAGACTAGTACGATCAAATATATGAAATTTAAATATGAGGCCAGTCATGGCGCAGGGGCACATGTGAGTGAGTGTAAACGCGACTGGTTGTGGGTTCTATCCCCACTCGAGGAAATGGAATATTAATTTAAATGTATTTTCCCGTCACTCGACACACCTTCAGAACTCGACGGATAGTGGGGAACGGAGTATCTTAACACTAAGTTCCCTCTGCTGTTGATTTTTAGCCGATTTTTTTTATCTTTTACATTAAACTTATTACTAGACTCTACATAGCATATATGAATTAAGTCAATTTAATGTAAATTTAGTCGAAACTGAACATTCAAGATGTTACTTTCAATTGATATTCAAGGCTGAAGCGTAGTAATAATCAGATTACTTCATGAATACATCAAAATGTTCTAGCCTACGCATATTAAATGCAATAAATAAAAATCAGCTTCACGCTGTATCCCGCACACTGCAGGGTGGGCAGAGGGAACCTAGTGTTAAGACACTCCGTTCCCTATTTAGTGCCGAATTCTGGAGGCATTGCGTGTTAAGTGGCAGAACTCAACGCCGCGCTTGTCCTCGACACCAGAGCGAAGAAAGAGAAATATAAATTTAAGTAAATATTTCATCTCTTCGAGTGGGGATCGAACCTACAACCAGTCGGTTTTACAATCACACTTTGTGCCCCTGCGCCACGACGGGCCTCACAATATATAAGTATATATTTAGTCGTAAGCTCTTGTCAAAAACTAATATTTTAATCTAACACAATATCGAAACAATTCTGCTATTATTGGTGTAACATTGATGCTCTCACCTTGCACAAGCTTAGTGACCTTCAAATTCCAATATTTACATATTTCATATATTTGTTAATCAGTTAACTGATAAAAATATAAATAAACGACTACTATAAATATAATTTATTGTAGTACTGTAGAAAATATACAAATAAGATTTTTTTTTATTTATAGGAAAATCTTTTAACCCTTTAATTCCCATGTCTACTACAACATAAATTTTGCTTCTCTTTTTTGCTAAAGTAGTTTAGATACATTTCGTAAAGGCAACAAAAAATCAAAAATAAAAAAAAAAAAACAACCGTGTTTTTTTTTTGAGGGTGTCACCTATAGGTGACACTGGGTATTATGTTAAATTAGGACTCTGAAGGATGAACACGATATTTTTTATTTTTTCGGTAGAAATAAAAGTCAACTTTTAGAATACTTATTTATAAAAAAAAATTCAAAAGTAAAATATATTATACTTATTTATTATGGAACAGGTACCAACACTTTAGGTGCAAACTGTCATTGCACTTATCGCACATTTTTCTAGTGCGTTGGTGACAATATCCGTATCTACGCTGTGAGCAATCGACTTTTGTATGGTCGTCCCGCACTTCCAGCACTCCTTACTTCTGTAAGTACTCTCATCTGTACTGGAACACCATAGGCAGAATTGCGGGTGGTAGGCTTACCATATTTTTGGAGGTAGGTCGTTACCACGTCCCGCGGAAAATTGCAGTAGGTCCAGTTGGTTTCAGACTGCCTTTTGATCAGCCATGCATTTTGGCAAGCTGTATCTATGCCAAAAGCAAAGAGAGGGAAGCAAAAGTGGTGGTACTTTTTGCCACGAAAACCTATCCTCATAGAGTTAACATTTTCGTCAAAACGGTCAACTCCACCCATGTATTTGATATATGATAATTGCTGGGCAATCGACTTGAATTTTAGCCCTTTTTTATGTATAAATCCAATCCGATCTACTTTTGTGATAGGATCCACTCAGTGACAGTTAGATGCAATGGTAACGATACTATTGTCATGCCACTTAGCTACTACAATTTTATTAGAAGATGTATGACAAAGTTTGCCTCTTTGGTCTTTTTTCATGTCCTTTGAGTTTGGCATTTTGCAATTCTCTAGGCGGTTTTCTCGAACAGTACCAGTACCCCCAACATTCTGCTCTCGCAAGTATTTTAGCAGTGGTAAACCAGTAAAAAAATTGCCAAAGTACAAGTTTTATCGTCCTAACTCTGGTGATAATCTTGAGTGAATTTCTAAAATAACAGCAGCTCCTAGGCCCAAGTCGAATTGCTTTTTGGGGCTAGTGCCGGATGCACCCTGATAAGGCTAACGACTGCGACTAGAGAGATGAAGAATACTGGCGTCATTTTCATCTCCACTGTCTTCATCAGTCACCTCACCATCATCAGGAGGAAATAAAATAATATCGGCTAGGTCCTCCTCGGCGTGCAACTCCTTGGCATCTAACGTCAATCTGTAATAAAAATCAGCTCTAAAATAATATCACTACATAGCGATAAGAGCAAAAGTAAACAAAAACAGTCTTGTTATTATTTAGCATAATTTCAGAACAATAAAGCTAATATAATGCCCAGTGTCACCCACAGGTGCCATGGCATATTCTCAGCGCTGTGACGGCGATGGTATCATTTATTTTTATTATAAAGTACATTTATATTATAGCTAATATATTCATTTACTATATGTAATAAGAAAAAAGACAATACTTACGGTCTGGGCATTTTTATTACACTGTGTACTGCAAGAAATAACACAAACTCAGAATGTTTCAAGTACGCGCGAAACAACTGATGAAATTTGACAAATGTCATATGGTTAGGTTTGCCAGAAAAAAAATATGAATAGTGTTACTAGTTGTCTTTGCTACAATAATGATAGAATTCAATAATAAATTATCATATGGTAGAAAAAAAATATTTAACTACTGTCACCTACAGGTGACACTGGGAATTGAAGAGTTAATATTCCAACTATTATTTTTTATTTAGTTTCAGCTAATGTTTAGTTGTAACTTATATAGGTACTTCAAAAGTAGTAGTTGAAGGACTATTAATTACTGTACAATATGATAAACATATGAAGATACTTGTCCACAAACGAAAGCATTTCAAAATAAAACACACCAAACAAACATAACCCCAGCGTTACGAGAAAATGTATTGAATCCGGCAGCCAGATGTTAGGAATAGGAAATTGTTTATTATTTCATCGCAAACGGGCACGACTCTCGCATTGAACATGGCACAACAGCCAGTACCGCTGATATTACACATAGAAATGCAGTAAAACGTCGTGCATTTACAGAAAAATATATATTATAATATCTAAGTAAACTAGTCGAGGCCGTGTGACAGTAACGCGATGGTCGTAGGTTCAATTCCCACTCGAGGAAATGAAAAATGAAATATTTTCATTCTTTCGTTCTGGCACCAAGGCAAAAGCGCAGCGTTCAGTTCCGCCACTCAAGAAGCAATACCTCTATAATTCGGCGGTAATTGGGGAGTGGAGTGTCTTAACACTAGCTTCTCTCTTTCTACAGAATAGCACGTATGATAATGTCTAAGCAAACTATTACTTCATTTCGCACATTATATAATAATTACCGTAGAAACGAGACACGTTATTATATTTTACTAAAACGGCGTGAAAATAGAATTGTTTTATAATATTCCTGATTTTACACAAGCTGTTGGTTTCCTTCAAGAGATTGGGTACAAGAACTTGTTACGTGACGGTCCAAAGTAGGTTCGTAAGATTTTCTTAAAAGCTGCAATTACTTTGTAAATCTTTTTGTTTTTTTTTAAACGAAATATTTTCTAAAGTATGCTTTTTTTTGTATTATTTTAAAATGAGATATTTTCTAAAATATGCTTTTCTTCTTAGAAAATAGTTAGTAATTATTATTCAGACCGGATGAAGCTTTAGTGTTTTCTGCAAAAAAAGCAATAATCGTACGTAACACAATCAAGATGCCCTCTCAACGGGTTTTATATCCAGCCAGTTACGGAAGTCTTAGTAAGGTATTTCCCTGAGCAAGATTAGTTAGTTACACGTTGAGGAAACATGAGGAAATTATAAAACTTTCCCTATCTCTATGAACAACACAACAAATATGAATATGTACTTTAAGACTTGTACCTCGTATTAATTCTGCCATTCTTAACCTATGAAAAAACCAGGAGGAGGTTCTCTATACGTCGACGTCACATATTTTTTTTTATGTACAACCAATTTTGTGAAATCTCCAGCGAAAAATTTTAAATTTCAAAAAGTTGTTCATCCCCTTCCACCAAAAATATATAGTCTTCTAAATACTTATAATGTACATATTGTTAACATTAGATTGACAAAAAGAAAAAGAAAAAGTCAGCTTCACGCTGTATCCCGCACACAGCAGGGTAAGCAGAGGGAACCTAGTGTTAAGACACTCCGTTCCCCACTAAAGAAAGGATTGTTTAATATTTAATTAAAATAGTAAATAATATTTTTATAATCATTTACGTAATACTATATGGAAAGTGTCTCCTTTATATCTTACAAATCTTTCTATGAATAAAATAAGTTTTGTATCATTGTTTCAACAACTAATTGGGGTCAAAACTTTCTTCTTTAATTGAATTCTTATTTAATTATGATAATACTGTGAATATACATTATACATGATATTCTTTAGTGTTTCTAACACAATCGAATATTTAAAAAAAAAATCAATGTTACCGTTTTTAGCTTTACATTTATCTCTTACAACATTAACAACTTCCTTCTTGATAAGTTATTGTACAATATGACTTTATTTACTAATATTCATAGAACGTTATTTGTATGTATATACAATGTGCATATGTCCAGAATTTTATAATATTATAGACAAAACATAAAAAATAAGGAAAAGAAGATTTGGACTAAAAATAGAATTACTAATAATTACAATTAATTCGTACTCTCGTCGTTTTCTCTCAAATCAAATTTTCAAACACTATTTACTAAGATTTCCTTTCATTCCGTCATAAAATATATATATAAAACACTTTAAAAAACGGTAGTATTACTATTCTTAAGTAGAAAAAGCTTTCAAAACTATGAAAAATGACCTGGATATGTATTTTCAGGCTAATCCTTAACCTGCAGAGTGCACTTTAAAGGGGTGGCCGCTCGAGTGGGGTGGGCGTCGGGGAGTATTTCAGCGAGTTCAAAAGGATGTATTTACAGCGCGGCTACGCTTTTTATTGGAAATATCGACGGCCAAAGTGAGCGCGAAATAATCTTCTTTAAATTTAATTCATCAAATTTTTAACGCAATAGCTGAGGGTAAATAAATTGTTTTTGATATGACTTCTCAAGTTTTTTTTTTATATATATTTTATAATAACTTTTGATGTCAGATTACGATTATTCCAATTAAACATAAATACAAAAAACCTTAATAGGCGTGAATATGGTCGTGAGTAGAGTTTATGAAATATTAGCAACCAAAAGCGTATACACTAAGCAAAGGGCTAAGAGTATGAAAATAAAACTAATTTATTTTATTGAAAATTGTTTGTACAAAACAAAAACATTGTTAGCTTTCAAAAATAATTGACAATTATTCTAAAGAAATATATGAAAAAACCATTCTACTATCAAAAAAAAAATACTTGGTTCACTAGCATTATGACCTTCAAAATTTGTGCATGTCATCATAATATATAAAATATAAATGAAATTTTACTCCACATTAAGCTATAGTAATATAAGAATTTTATTTTTATTTAGTCTTCTTTGAATGAGGGCAAAAATATGATATCCAATGGCCTGCATAATAGTAGTCTATTTTTATTCAAATTTATTTTTATTTTATACATAAATCTATAACTATTAATGTCCATAAAAAAATAGAAATAGCCACCTCTGGTGTATATTAAGCGGAAATTAAAATCTCTCAGGTCCTATATATTGTTATAAAGAGTCATTTAGCGTGTTATATTACTTGAAATTAAAGATTTATTAATTTAAACAAAACCAGTAGTTTAACATGTTATTGAGTGCTTGGACCTATGAATGTCTTATCAATACTTAAAAGTAGGATCTCCAGATGAAAGTCCAAGATGATATATCAAGGGCGAAGTGACAATCACAACCTTTTTTTAAGCCACCAAATCCTTACCCTTATAAAAGGGTGAATGAGAAAACACAATGTTCAGACATTACTTATTTTTTATTCATAACACTTAAGAATTATTTTTATATTACGAAAACATAACTATGCAATGAAGTGAAAAGAAAATGTTGATTGTTATTGTTTATCTAAAAATGTTTTATTGAACTTATGTATGATTACTAACATATGATTACATTTATTGTTCATTGTATGAAGTGCTATTTAATTTAATTATATTAAAATATTGATACTTTACAATTTGCTTACTAAAATTATCTTTTTTACTAAGTAACTAGTGTGAATAACATGACAGTGACAGCTGTACCAATATTTTCTGTTTCAGCTATAAACAAACAAATGTTTTTTGCTCACAAAGTGACATTGGCAAAGTGATATGTGCTCTACTGGCATGCTCGGAATGCCATAATCAAAGAACCATACCATACCAACAAACACATGTAGCATGCTTGGTGGAAAGAACATAATATTTCACCTAATATTTCAAAACACTCTATTTTCTGTTTTCTGGACATATTCCAAACATATTATTTGATGGTGGAGCTCAATAATATATTTTGTCTTATAAGAATAAGTCAATGAAACCACTTCACTTCCCAAGTAAGGAAACCAATTATAATCATTTTAACAGTAAGACCCTATGCCACTGGGCCATAAGATCCCAATTAATGGGTTGCATTTAAGCATTTAGTATCTTCAAGTAAATAATCTCAAATGAATTCATTATTTATTTACTTGATTTACCAAAGTAATGTGTTAAGATTTGTCATTTAACACATTCATATTTTGTTACTGATGTAAATCATCTAGCCTACTTTACTATTATTTTTTATATTGCTCTATGATTTGTTGGTAATTACTCCTTGTATAGAGGAATAAGCCAGTCATTTGTTAATCCTAATTATTGTTAACCCAACCAATGTTTTGAATTGCTTGTAAAATATTTTCTAGTTTAAAATTAAAGCATTTTTTTTTATATAGCAGAATAAGTAGAATGAAGTGATTATGCACTGGTCTTTCCAGCCTTATAAAATGTATGTGTGACATGCGATAATTAATTTAATTAATATTGCTTAATGTTTACACTTCTTGAATTCTTTATTTTTAAGGTTGTAAGAAAATTGTTAGAAGAGTACAGCCCAGTTCAAACAAATTAAATAAACTAAATGTTAAGGGACATATAACTAGTCAATTGTACTAATGCTTAGTATTATATATATATGTAATCTTGTTCCTATAGGAATGTAACAATTACTTGCTTGTAATTAGCTTAGTGGTTACAAATAGCAAAAAAGAATATATAATAGAACTTTTACAACTAAGATTTGGTTAAATTGAAGAAAAATTCAAAGTTTATGCTTTATAAGCATGCCTTGCTTCAATTTTAAACTAGAAAATATTTTACAAGCAATTCAAAACATTGGTTTGGTTAGCAATAATTAGGATAAACAAATGACTGGCTTATTCCTCCATACAAGGAGTAATTACCAACAAATCATAGAGCAATATAAAAAATAATAGCAAAGTAGGCTAGATGATTTATATCAGTAACAAAATATGAAATTTATCGAAAAAAAACAGTATTTATATAGTCTATCAGTTGTGATACAGATATAAATGATTCATTAAAATATCATTAAATCATAGCTTTTCTTTACAGTAAAATGTTTATTATTGTGAATACATGTTCTTATTAATACTGACAGTATTGGGCCACATAGGAGTAATAATTATTAGCATTAAAATCATTTCCGTGCCTCGTCTATAAATATCCTATTCAATTAGGCTATATTACTGACAGAATAAAAACTGTGAGCTAGCTGGGTGTGTCGACACAAACAAACACAATCGGAAATGTCAAAGCTATCTATTTGTATCATCCTTAAAAAGAATGATTATTAAGCCGAAGCTTTACTTAATTTCCACACTACATACGCGATCTCGTTCTCGCCTATGTATGTACATGAATCATTCGACATAAGTATAAGTGGACACCAACCTATACATAAAGTTTAACGCTCAAAACAAAATCGATATAAGATGAAATATAAAGGAGTATTAGTTAAATTAAAGTATTATTACCTTATCGCATAACGTTTTCACTTGGTTTTCTGTCAATTGCTTGCATTCATTTAGCTGTTCTATCCATTGATCCAGTTCTTTTAATGACGCCTTGTCCTCCATAATTTGTGTCGGTGAATTAACGCACTAGACGTTAACTTAGTTTAAAGATATTTTTATCTATTTAATGTACACAAAACCATGCGAATTTTGTATTTTACACTGTGCCTAGAAATACTGACTATGGCAGACACTTACAAAATGGCGTAGGTACCAATTGCGTGACGTCAATTTGGTTCAAAAGAGCGACAGTGTGAAGTATCCCCCAAGCGGAAAATAAAAGTACTACAGCATGATGCCAAATATTGATGCATTCAATATTTAGAATTTAATATTTTCGTCGTATTAATCGGATATATGTTTAAGAAAAACATAATAGTAATCAAATATGTAGTAAACAGTAATTATGTTTCTCATATTATTAATAAAAAAAAAGGATAGGCCATAAAACATTTCTTACATAAATAACTTTACCTTTCAAATGGCAACTTTAGTTCTATAATATTGCAACACAGATATCTTACAATAAGATATTTTAAAAAAAATATAAGGTGCAACGGTTTTTATTTTGTTATTTTGTTAAGTTTTGTTATCTTTAAACTAACACTTCTTGATTTAAAATAATATAGTTAATTACAGTGTCTCTATCTTATGTAAACAAAAAAAGAGCAGAATTATTTTCTGATCTGAATGTTCTTTGCTTATGGCGCTCCGAATGCGTGAGTTGACCACAAACCACTTCGCATATGTCACATTGTATGAAACACATATGTTAAAAAGAAATTCAGTTAATAAATTACTTAGCTTTATCCCTAGCGTGGTAGTCACAGAGAACGGAGCGTCAAGCACTACGTTCTCTATATACCTTTTTCGCCTCATCCATTGTCATCAACCTCTTCATACATGGCCTCTAGGGGGTCCTCATGCTTTTTCCCGACTGCTAAGGAAGGGTTATGTTTTTCGCGTGTATCTTATATGTATGTATGTAATATTCTTTATTACCTCATATCTCCAGAACCGCTGAACAGATTTACATAATTGAGATATCGTTGGATTCTTATTAGCAACCCAAGTGTTCTTAGATAGGTGATGTTAAAAAAAACAATCATAGCGGATGTGGGACGCCATTGGACTTAGTGAAAAAAAAAATTTTACATATCACATTCAAGAGCTCAATACGAGGAATTCAAAAAGGTATATCATGATTATCATTACAATAATGAATCCTAACAAAAAAGTGAAAAATAAAAAAATATTTATAATAAATAAACAACCCGACTGCATAAAACTAAAAAGAAAATAAACAAGCCCAATAGTTTATTAGGATTAACAGTGTTATTAGGATTAACAGGGACCTCTTTAATTCATGCGAGGTTCCTAGTAAAGATTTTATTGATTGAAAAATTACATATAGGTCCCGACTGTTAATCCTAATAAACTATTGGGCTTGTTTATTTTCTTTTTAGTTTTATGCAGTCAGGTTATTTATTTTTATTAATATTTTTTTATTAAATGACCTTCCTTCAGTATCTTTGATACTGTGTTTTCGAAGGTCAACCGAGGTTTCCTTCCAATAAATTAATAAATTACCTTCACCTATAATTTTTTTTATCAGCTTCACGCTGTATCCCACACACAGCAGGGTAGGCAGAGGGAACCTAGTGTTAAGACACTCCGTTCCCCACTTTCTGCCGAATTCTGGAGGCATTGCGTGTTGAGTGGCAGAACTCAACGCCGCGCTTTGCCTCGATACCAGAGCGAAAAAATGGAAATATAAATTTAAGTAAATATTTCATCTCTTCGAGTAAGGATCGAACCAGTCGGTTTTACAATCACACTTTGTGCCCCTGCGCCACGACTGGCGTCAAACGAAAATTAATATGTACAATATGTACACTATATTAATAAATATATTATATACACATATTGGGTTATGTGCGTTTAAAGATCTTTTCTCCTATCGACAATTTCATTTACATAAGAAATTAAATAAAAAAAACAGCTTCACGCTGTATCCTGCACTCAGCAGGGTAGGCATATCTACATTTAAGACACTGTTCTCCACTTTGCACCGAATTTTTTAAGGTATTGCGTGTTAAGTAGCGGAACGCAACGCCTTGGTGCCAGAGTGAAGACTCTTGTGACCCTGCGCTAAGACTGGCCTGTAAAATATTAAAATAAAATAAAAAAGTAAAATATTATATAATATTAAAAGACATTAGTAAACAAAGAGTCAATATGAAGTAACATAAAATGTAAATAGAAAAATTATACAAAAAATAGAATAAAGTCAAATAATTACTTAGTGAATTTAAATCAACATACAATATCTTAGCTTAGAGAAATGTTGTCTAAAATTTCTAATTAAAAAGCTAAACCAAACTACCTTCACACTGTATCCCTAGCAGGGTAGTCAGAGAGAACGGAGTGCCAAACGCACCTCTCCATACCTCTTTCACGTCGTCCACTGTCATCAACCTCCTCATACATGTTCTTGTTTTACGTAACCTTCCTCTAATACATTCGATACTGTGTTTTCGAAGGTCAACCGAGATCCCCCTACCTCTCTTACCGCTCACTTTTCCGTCATAATTTTTTTTTGCCATTCTTTCATCATTCATTCGACGTGCCCAAACCAGGTGAGCACGTCCTTCTTCATTCTCACCGTGACATTCTTGCTAGTACGTGCCATTCTGTGTATCTCTTCATTATCCGCATATACTACGAAGAGATCGCATTTCCATAGCATTCATCTTTCTTTCATTCTTCTTCTGTAATACCCACGTCTCATTTGGTGAATGGCACATGAAAATGAGCTAATGCAAGAATCAACAAGTCCTGGGCCGAAATAGAAAATTGACCTAAAATCTATTTATTCTTCTCCCCATTGATTCCATTGAGAATAAATCTGCAGACATTTGTGCAAAATAAGGGATTCGATTTTAAAATTTCCTGGACAATTCAAAATTTTAATCTATAGTGAATTTCCATTCATGGCCAATATGCAGCTTAATGAATTAATACAAATAAAAATTTTCTTTTAATATTTTTAAAGTGTTATTCCACACTTAAGAAAGAAAAATACTTATTTAGAAAATATAAATGGGTGGATCTGCTAGCTTAGACCTCAACTGTTAGTTAGGAAGACTGCTCAAGCATTTTACCCACAAAACGGTCAGAAAAGAATGGTTGCAGATTTATGTTAATATATGTATAATTTATTAAACAGCATGACATGTTTCAAATTTTTTGTCTTATTTCTGTAAACGTTACAAGGATTAAAATATTTATAAAACATTTTTTTTAAAAAGTTGCTACGATACTTATAAATAAACAAAATGAAATGCAATATTCAAATAAGACCTTTTTGTCAGACACATGTTATTTCAGGCAAAAAGCAGTTAATAAGTAGGAATACGGCTATGAGAAGATATATAAAATTATTATTATTATTTTTTGCATGATTTCTTATTTTATTTTATAAAAAATATAATTTATAATTTAAGCATTCGTTCAATTTGAATGAAATTTGTCTATGCCCTTCATATAATTCCATTCATTCGTTCATTATTCACATATTCGGTGAAGCGCCGGACTTTTCTTTCTTTTATCGCCAGCTTGGTGCGACGCAAAGTGGGTTTAGGCTCGTCGTATTAAAAATGTCTGAAACTTTACAACTTAGGGGTAACCTTTATGGGCATAGCGGATGGGTTACCCAAATTGCTACTAATCCGAAATATCCGGATACTATTTTATCTTCTTCTCGTGGTAAGTTTAACATAATTTCAGAATGTGACGAAATAACCTAACACATTACTTTTTGTAATCGTAGTTCATCGCGTATATTACAAAATGTATAACGAACACAAATGTTTAATATACAAGTAAACTTAATTTACTTACCGTTTTATTTCATATTTTACTCTATTATGATGAAATCTATTTTTGCCACGCGATTCCTGAGCGGCAAGCGGATATGGGGCTGATAATTCTTAAATAACATCATAGTATAAATTAATGCCAGCAGAATATTAAGGAAAGTTCATATTTCAGATAAAACACTTATTGTTTGGAAGTTGACCCGTGATGAAACCAACTACGGTATACCACAGAAGCGTTTATACGGACACTCCCACTTTATCTCGGATGTGGTACTGTCTAGCGATGGAAACTACGCTCTTTCCGGATCTTGGGACAAAACTCTTCGTCTATGGGATCTTGCAGCTGGAAAAACCACCAGGCGTTTCGAAGACCATACTAAGGTGTGATAGAACTCATAATTCGTTAGGGTTAGTGCCGATGCGCGGCAGAAGATAGTTTTAAGCGCCTTTGCGAGGCAGAAGATAATGTGTTATCTTAGTGTGTATGTGCCTTTGCGAGGCAGAAGACATGAGGCAATCATCATGTGCCTTCGGTTTCCGTAAGTAGATTTGTTAAAACTATGGATAAAGGTAAAGCACATAACTTAGCTGTAGGATTTTACAACATCGTCTTAAAGTGTAACATTTAGAAAACATTTTCGTGTATGTAGTTAGTTATCACTTACATATAGAATTTTGCACTGAAACAGTATGAAAAGGTCTACAATTATTCAATTAATCTGTTTTTATTTTGTAACAGGATGTCCTCTCAGTAGCATTCTCAGTTGACAACCGTCAGATTGTGTCTGGCTCCCGAGACAAGACTATCAAGTTGTGGAATACTTTGGCTGAATGTAAATACACAATCCAAGATGACGGTCACTCTGACTGGGTATCATGTGTGCGTTTCTCACCAAACCACGCTAACCCAATTATTGTTTCTGCTGGTTGGGACCGCACTGTTAAGGTAACTAAATTACACTTTAATAAGTAAAATTTTGTGAAATGTATAATGATACATGAGCCACTTTAGTTATATTACTGTTGTTATTAACAACTTATATTTTATTTATTTTACAGGTCTGGCACCTTACAAACTGCAAATTGAAGATCAACCACTTGGGCCACTCTGGATATCTTAACACCGTGACTGTTTCACCTGATGGCTCCCTATGTGCATCTGGTGGCAAGGACATGAAGGCTATGCTTTGGGACTTAAATGACGGAAAGCACCTTCACACCTTGGACCACAATGACATTATCACAGCTCTATGCTTCTCACCCAACAGATACTGGCTGTGTGCTGCATATGGACCCCTGATCAGGATCTGGGTAAGTTCATAACATTATGATTTTTTATGTTCATACTGACTATATACATACAGCAGGATATGTAGGAGGAACTTATTGCTAGATAGGACACTGCTTATCAAACTTCTCAATTTTCCAGACAGAGCAAAGTATTGAAGTACCAAAACTTATGTATTGTTACCAGAGCAAGAGAAAGTAACTCTATTCTCATAATTGGGAATCAAAACTCACTACTATTATGTTTAGGATCATACAAGCACCACATTGGTCTCCAATTATGATTTTTTAATTACTAAATGTATAGCCTTATTTTTTGTTCATTGATTCAGTATTGATTCTTATTACAAAACCTATAAATTCAATAGGATCTTGAAAGCAAGGAAATGGTAGAAGAATTAAAGCCCGATGTCATCAAGGACACCAAGACTGATCCTCCTCAATGCCTTTCCTTGGCATGGTCTACTGATGGCCAGACCCTCTTCGCTGGTTACACCGACAACATCATCAGAGTCTGGCAGGTTTCAGTCTCTGCACGATAGGACGTAAAATAAGAAAATAGTTTCATTTATTTTTGTCCTAACATAAAAAAGTATAAAAATAAATGGAATTGACTTGACTATTTAAGTGTTTTTATTATGATCTCCATGTAGATAAGCTACTACTTGCAATACAGTTGTGTATCTGCAATCTTTTTGTATATTCGTTTTTATGTAAATAAACTCTTTGTTAAGTATTGGTAATCTTTAT
Organism: Heliconius hermathena; assembly: GCA_013403705.1. Lineage (NCBI taxonomy): Eukaryota > Metazoa > Arthropoda > Insecta > Lepidoptera > Nymphalidae > Heliconius > Heliconius hermathena. The sequence continues at coordinate 242,709 of JAAIXJ010001859.1, forward strand.
TGCCTACTTCCTTTACTATAAATTAATAACCATAAAATGGTGTGTGTATACATAGAATAACAAAGAACAATTTTGTTTTTATGCATATTTAACTAGTATTGATGCAAATAAGTACTTATATATTTAAAAAAATTGTTCAGTAAAAAACAGTTTTCATTTATATTATTAAAAAAACATGAAGTCCTCATTAGAGTTCCTGTGATAAGTAATTATTAAACTAAAGAACCCTAGTTCTATTTTTAACTTCATGCTTTATCTCTCATGAGGGGAACCAGAGTGAACTTGTTCCGTATTTGGTTAGCCGTGATATAGAAGGCAAACAAGATAATAAAGTTAATGTCACGATTATATGATGGAGTTATTAGAAATGAAAATCATAAATGCATTGATTTTTTTTCTTTACTTTTAATAATAATTTATAAAATATTTAACACCAAAACCACCTTATTCTCAACCTTCGAACACAATAAATTAAGGAGTAAATTTTTATTATACATTTTTATATAATTATAACCATTATTTAAATCAAAATTACATATGTGAATTTATAAATAAGTTTTGTTTCTTAAATATTAGACTGAGAAGCCTATGATAAAACCTACAACCATACCTATTAGTGATGTTCCACAGCATCACAATGGTGTAATTTATAGAAACAAATTCCCTTTAAAAGTGAAATTTTATTTTGATATGACATATCACATCCATATGGTTACTATAATAACCAGAATTTTTTTCCATTATATTTATAAGACTTGGAATTAAATATACATATATTACTCTTGATACAATAAATTTAATTCTTCATAAACAAAAAATCTTCCATATTCCTTTATAAGTATTAAAACACCATTAAAATCACAAATAAAAGAAATTAAAATCTAAAATACAGAATAAAAACCATATTTTTTTTTTAATGTAATGAGAAAGTTTTCTTAATAAGTAATACTGATACTTGATTGAAATAAAGTAGAGACCCAAATATCCATATCACAGTTATATGAATTTGTATACAAACAACCAACAAATAAATAAAGAAGTAGATTAAAATTGAAATATAAGTTCCAAAAATTGCTTCCAATAACAGCAATACACACCAATGTATAGTATGTCCTCAGATTGCTTAATACTTATTTAGAAATCTTTCCTAAGTGTGGAATAACACTTTAAGAATGTTTAAAAAATGCTTAGTACTTATTTGTACAACAATTAGTGTGATAATTTGGATTTCAATAATATTGTTGCTATAAATAGTAAGAAAGAATAATACAATTATAAAATATTTCCTTCATTGTCCATAAGATGTGGACCACTTTCCATAATTTTTGGACCATTGCCAACCTTTGTGTATATTATATATTTTATAAGATCTTTTTCATAGGGTTGCATAGGAAACTCTTTTTGTATGCTTTTGCTTCCAGTATCGGGTATATCTAAGCCCTTTACGAATTGGTCATTAGAGGAAGGAAAGAATTGTTTTATAAGTGATATCACTTCAGGTACATCTTTTTCTAACAAATACAAACAAGCATTAGGACCTGCATCAAAAGTGTAAGCCACTTTTACCTCACCAGACAATTCATTATACTTATGTATAACATCAACTATTCTATGAGAAACATCAGTCATATAAACACATGGTGGATATGTGTCTAGACAAACTGCATGAAATTGGTTACTGTCTTTCATTGTTATTTCTGCAAATTTACCAAAATCTTTATTTGTAATAGCTTCAGTTATTTCTTCAACCCTCTTTGGAACACAATGTTCTACTCTATACTTTAACAATTCTGAAGTTTCTACTGACAATTTCATTCCTTTGGACGAGCTTGTGTGCTTCATTGAATCCTTAACCACAAGGATTAGGATCCTCATTTCTGGCCAATGCAAAGAATCTGTTATTTGGGATGCTATAGAATCGCTTCCGTCACTGTTACTACCTGCGTGCCACCTTACAAAACCACCATAAACACTTCTACATGCACTTCCAGACCCTAGTCTCGCAATCGCACTAATATCTTTTTTAATTTTATACAGCTTAGCCAGGGCTGCAACTAAACAAGCATATCCTGCTGCTGAAGAAGCTAACCCAGCAGCAGTAGGAAAATTGTTTTGAGAGCAAATGCGAACATTCAACTTCAAAAAATTTTCATCAACACTATTTTGTTCTTTTGCTATGCCTTTGATTGTACTTAAACAATTTTGTAAACGTTGATTATTAAATGAATTCTGAACTCCATTTAACCATATATCATTTGCTGGGATGCCTGCGTGAGCACATACAGAAGTTTGCGCACACATTACGCTCGTATCCAAAGTAGCGCTAACGGAATCGTTTAACGGTAATATTAATTCTTCATCACGTTTGCCCCAATATTTTATCACTGCTATATTTACTGGGGCTACTACTGTAACAACGCCACTCATTTTAACAATTATTAATTGTAGATAAATTTAAAACAAAATATTTTATAACTTTTAAACTGACTCTTGTTACCGCGCTACTACGTAAAGGCAACTGCTAGCCAACTGTCACTATAATAATCTGAATTCTGTGAAAAATAAATATACGTCAAAAGTCATGGCTCATGGCCATATCTATTCAGGGTTGCCGTTTGCCAATACCAGTTAGTGATTTGGTATAATATTATTAATAAAATTTTAATATTTGGAAACAAAATATATAGACAAAATATAAATATATTCTATATTTAGATATTATTGTACTTATTATAACAGTTTATTTCAATTTTTATTGTCATATAAATTTTAGCCAAGATTATTATAAAATTCGAAGAAAAACAACAACTTACAAAAATCGCAATAATTTCAATACTTATTACTTAACTTAAGCAATTATCAGTAATAATTAAAAGCCAACATTAAAAAATATGATCAAATATTGTAAATTTTTAGCATTATATAGCTTATTATAAATCGTAAATAGGTAAATAGTAAAATTTATATCCATGTTATAGATGCATTTTAACAAAACAAAAATAAATTCAAATTATAAATTATCTACTAGCCATGCTGTATTATTAAAATTCAATTGTTGTATGATCGAATTATAAGCCTGTGAGATGTCTATAGTATATACAGTCTGACATTCTAAACTTGGTAGAGAGGGCAAAGATGGTGTTGTCAGTTTAAATTAAGCATTTTTTTTAGTTAGAAACATCAACGCTGCCATTTTCGTTTTGTGGCACGGTTAAAGCGGCAGCCGTAGTCAAATATCTTTATATTCATTTTATTTATTTGTAGAATTAGTGCTTAAAATCAGTATATAGTGTTCATTTATATGTGACTATCGTGTAATACATTGAATACGTGTGTTTGAACTATCAAGTAATTGTTGACTTCCTTGGGTGGATCGGGTGAGTACGTCTTGCATCAATATTTCACTTATTTTCCGGCGATATACTTCTTTTTAATAATTGTTACTAATCTTGTGAAGATGAATTCAAATGTAAATTATATTTAGTCATTCAGTAATAACAATGTAGCGCTAGAATGAGTATATGCAATGCACCAAAGAAATGGGCGTTGTGATTTCAAGAGTTCATAATATCGTCATCCTATTTGTAATGAGCTTTATGATCTTATTTTGTGGTTTACGCAAATATCATTATTTAATTGTTATATTATGAGGTGTATTTGGGTACATTTGTGTAAAAATAATGGATAACTCTTTGGAATTAGGCTTTTATCAAAATCTGAAGATATTTTACTAAATGTTAATGTATTGACAAATTTTTATTTAACAATTTATCTTTGCATGGTTACTTAATTTTTTTTAGTCACACAAATCTAATATGAGTCTCTATTATACTATATTGTCTAAGTTATTATTATGAATAAAATATCAATATACTTATGAGAAAATCTGATAACTGTGTATAAGCTCTTTTTGAAATTATAATATTAAATATTTAGTCTCCAAATAGAAATTATTTAATAATTAATATTCAGTTATAAGTCAAAAAACGTGTTTAAAATAGTTGACTGAAATAATTATGGTTAGATAGATAAATATATATATAAACAAAATATGTACATATATACCTACATATTATTCTACACATTTTTTTTTGGATTTATTAGTATTGTTGTATAACTTATAAATTAGATTTAGTAATAATGATGTCCACATACAATTATTTTAATAGGAATTATTAATCAAATATTATGATAAACTACTTAATTTTATCTGCCTAATTTAACCTCTTTAGAAGGTTTTCATTTTGTCAAAATGTGGTTGATAGGACTGTTGTGTCACAATGAGAAAGTGTCTACTATACCTATTATGAATTTGTTTCCACTCAAGGGAATGATTATATTTTAATTATTTCCGTTTCCACGCACAGAAAGACAAATCATGTCTCTGAGTTTGATTACTCAATATGCTATGTCTCAAAAATGGAGTATAAAGTGGAGAATGGAGTGACTTAACACAACCTTCCTCCTACTATTACTATCACTATGTAGAATTAAGTGAGAAGATATTTTTGTGTTTCTTTTCTAAATTTTAATGTTTCTCTTTTATTAAGGAAAATTAAATATTACCTTATTATGAATCATCCAACTGTCCCACGCAGCATATCTATATAATGGTTATTGAGAATTGGCCCAGGTCAAAGAAATGAGCCTCATTCCCCCTTTTGTGTGAATGTTTTGTTTTTTTTCTTTTGAGATTTACTTTCATTCATTGACATCCTCTGGTTCAATAAAACATAGTAAGAATGATGAATGTAGATGGTATGGTATGGTATGGTTCTTTCTGCCCTTTTAAACTCATGTACAAAGAGAATTAGCATTTTTTAATTTAAAACATTATAAAAATTATTGAGTTTGAAATTTTAAAACCTGGCAACTAAATCTTGAATATTCTAAATAAAATTGTCTGAAAGAAAACTTAAATATTTTTTTAAATTATAGTATTCTTGAAACTTAGATAAACTTATTTAAACATTTAAGTATTTTTTGTTCACTTCACGGTGTATCCTATATGTATCAGGGTAGGCATTGGGAGCCTAGTGTATAGTCACTCCACTCCTCACTCTCCGTCGAATTCAGGAGGCATTGCGTGTTGGGTGGCGGAACTCAACGCAGCGCTCTTTACCTTGACACCAGAGCAAAGGAATATAAATATTAAATATTTCATTTGTTTAAGTGGAAATTGAACACACAAGTTATCCTGATTACAGTCTCCTGGCCTGGCCTCGTATCAATATTGTTGTAACATGATATCAAAACATAAATATCTACGAAATATAAAAAAAGTTTACGCAAATAATTAATAAAAACATAATAATTGATTGAAATGTCTGCTCCATATTGACGCATAAAGTGATATCGTGCACGCGAGAGAAAACATGTCGAATAAAATTGGTTCACCAATTAAAAGTACGAGACATTGGTGTTGTTGTCGCTCCTACCTATTTTTAAATTGCGTGTTGTACGAACGTTGGTAACTAAAAATTAATTTCCATAATTTGTTTGAGGGGGACGTTGAATGTGAATCACTATTGGTAGTACTATTTTTTATTAGCTTGCTCGTATATTGTGAACGGATCACAAATATATATATTTTTTTTTATATATGGAAACCATGGGCGTAGGAATAGGGGAGGGTGGTCCGTGCCGACCCCAGAATAGTCTTGTCCCCACCCAAGAAATTTTAATAACCAAAAAATTTGTTCCGAAAAATTAAAAAAACAATATTTTGACGAACGTATCTGTTCATAGCTTAAGTCCAGAAGAGAGTCAGAGATATTCCCTAAGGGGTCCCAGAAAATATCTCTAAATACGGCCCACGACGGAAATGTAGAAAGAAAACTGCAGCGCTCGAGTTCGTATCAAATATTCAGGTTCTTCCACCTTGTCACATAGTTCTAATGAATTGGGTTAATTGGGTTTTTCGAGATCTTTCGATATAACCCGGTAACCCTTTATATAAGTAGAGCACTAATAAAACAAAGCAAAATATTCTTAATTTCATCTTTTTTGTCAATATTGTGTGACATTTTCAATTTTCGGCAAAATTAAATTAAAAAGTATTCTTTGAATATACGTAAATAAGCAACCAAATCAAAAAAAGAAAACGATGACTTCTTTAAACGTATTTTTATAATCTCAGATATGAAATTATAAAAAAGCGTGTGAATGGTCATTCAGCTATAGAAAGAAAGCAATGAAAGTTAGTTATTGTAACAGTTGCAACGATTCCAGTAGGTATATAGCGCGTGACAGATAGCGCAAGGCGTTAAAATGACCCACATAATGAAAGGGCTCTCAGCTTTGATTTTTTTTACTTAGTTACTGAGAAAACTTTTTATTTTATAATCGAAATGTGATTTAAACTAGATCTTAACTGAAAAGAAAATCTATATAGATTTTGAGTAATATTCTAAAGAAAGAGGAATGCAAACAGTACAAAATTTATGGTATATTTCAAATATATTGGCATCTTTTTGCATAGTATAAGTTTATAATGTAACTTTCGTATTTGGTCTTGTAGCAGGAGTCCAGTATGTCTACCAGTTATTGGTAATTTATGTTAATTGTTAACTTATTTAGCTTTAATTTTTTTTATTTCACATATCTCTGTGTTTTAGATGCAAAAACTCCTTACATATGTAGACATCCTTATATCGCAGAGTTATTTGCCTGGATTAACTAATGAGACAGTCCGTAGAGACCTATCATAGATCAAGCGTGCAATCTGTCAACGCGGCTTGTGGGTTCGATTCCCAGTCGAGGAAATATTTAATAATTTAATTTCTTTTCTGGTATAACGAGTGGGGAAGTGAGTGAGACAGTGGTGAACAGATGTGTCTTCTTCTAGTCTTAACATTAGGTTCTCAGGTTCCCGTCCCTGTTATGTGCGAGATACAGCGTGAACCTAAAAAAATCTAATAAGACTTTATAATCTTTATAAGCATCCAATTACGCCAAACGTTAACAGTTGTTAAACGTAACGCGTTTATTATTGAACATTGAATAAAGAGTTACCACAACGGATGTGTCAAATTTGTTCCTCCCACACGCGTCGCCATTGGTTGTGGAGTGTAAGTAAAACTGATAACGCCCTAATTAAAGTCGATATGTTTATTATATTATTCATGTAGAAGTCGTTATGTTTGCTTCAATGATTTTGAATCTCGTTTTTTTTTTCTCTGAATAATAACGGCGTTGAGTTCCGGTTTTCAACTATGTCTCAATACGATGTCGTCTCTTTCTTTTTTGCTGTTTTGCGGGACAGCGTGAAGCTATTTAAAAGATCTACTTTATATATGTTGTAAAAATATTAATGAACAAGTTATGGTTTAGTCAAAATATATCTGATTACAAAATTATGATTGTGTGATCGCAGACTACATTATTGGCAGTATATTTACGTTTAAAATATGCGTATATAAAAGAAATGCTAACTTTTAAAGTTCACTTAAGCTAGCTTTTTTTAGAGCTTCACTTTGTATCTCACACGTAGCAGAGTAGGCAGAGGAAATATGGAATCCTAGTGTTAAGACCCTCCGTTCGTCACCGCCGAATCTCGAGGGGTAGCGTGTTGACCGTCATATCTCTTTAAGTGTAAAGTGAAAAATGGAATTTTATCATGTACATGGATGTTAAATATATAATTGTTAAACTTTCGTGTCAGTCAGTCAGGGGCCAGTTGTGGCGCAGTGCCATGAAGTGTGTCTGTAAAACCGACTGGTTGGGGGTTCGATCCCCACTCGAGAAGATGAAATATTTACTAATTTATATTTTCATTTCTTCGCTCTGGTGTCGAGGCTAAGCGCGGCGTTGAGTTCTGGCACTCAACACGCAACACTTCGTCTTAACACTAGGTTCCCTCTGCCTACCCTGCTGTGTGCGGGATACAGCGTGAATTAATTTTAATTTCGTGTAACAAGAATACATTTTAAGAACAATCTATAAACAACTAACAAGCAAAGCGTTTGTAGGTCGTGAAGTTAAACCATTTGACACCACATTAATCTTATCTGTATGGTCTTGTAGTCTGACGTAATCGCTACTTTTAGGAAATCTAGACTTGTCCACAGAATCGCATATGTACCTATAAGTCGATTTAAACATAAATAAAAAGAAATTCTCAAACTCATAGACTCTCAAACTAATATGTAAATAGAGGTAGGTCTATATCTTGGTGCGACATTAAATATGCAAAATTTCATAACGTTTCATAGATGTAGTGGGTGAAAAACTTTCTTTATGTATATTAAATATAGTTTTAACTGATATTAAATTAACATTATGTTTAGATGATGCTCACATGTTATCTATTAAGTTAATTTTAATGTTTTACTTCCTTACACGACGCAAAGGAGGGTAATGTGTTTGTCAGTTCATGTATGTATGTTTTTACAAACATTTATATAGTGTAAACAAAAAAGCAATCAACGATATTGACTACTACATTTCTTATTTAACAAGGAGGTACGTGATCTAATTGAATCTTTTATGCAATATAAAATTACAAGGTCAATTCGTCTATACGTGCTTCTTACACAAGTGTGAAATCGTTGTATTTCTTTTCCTTTTATTGCCAAATTGGGTAATATGCTTCCTTTAGAGTATTTATTAATAATTAATATATTTATTTAATAAACTTTAGATAGCTTCATAAAAAGATTAATATGTAAAATAAAATAAATAAATAAATCAGCTTCACGCTTTATCCCGCACACAGCAGGGTAGGCAGAGAGAACCTAAGACGTTCCCCACTTTCTGCTGGATTCTGGAGGCATTGCGTGTTGAGTGGCAGAACTCAACGCCGCGCTTTGCCTCGACATCAAAGCGAAAAATTGGAAATATAAATTTAAGTAAACATTTCATCTCCTCGAGTGGGGATTGAACCCACAGCCAGTCCGTTTTACAGTCACACTTTGTGACCCTGCGCCACGACTAGCACCAATATGTAAAATAAAATTTACATAATATAAGAGTATATTAAATGATTATAAATCATATTAAATAATATTTTTTGCCGTCCCTTTAACTCCACGCGTATATCATTATGCTAGTATGATGTCAGATAAACAAAGTTGCATCGTTGATTTGAATACAAATAAATATAGTTCTCGTGGCTATAAGTGAGTTACTTTTGAAAGCAATCGTTTTAGGAACCTTGACATACAGCATAAACCTTTATAAGTTTTGTGCTATATGTACATTCTGCTAAGGGCATTTGGATATTTTATTTATATTTAAATGGACTATTATTATAGTTGAAAACTATAAATTCCAATTATAAATATATTTTGTACTGACGTGAACGTTTATTTGTTATTTTTTACTATTTTAGAAGAAAAATATGACAAAATATTTCGCCTAAATAGAAAGTTAGGAGTTAAAGTGTCTTGATGGAAACGGAGTCACTTAACACTAGGTACCCAATTTCTCTCTACCTACCCAGCTGTGTGCGAAATACAGTTGTAGCTAAAATAAATCAAGAAATCGTACTAATTATAATACAAACGTATAATATTCTTCTATTTTCAACATACATATACGTACATTGCTGTTTCATACAGGATAATCTTATCGAGCACAGGATGAGACCGCTTCGTGTTGCATAAAAATAACTTTGTAAATACTCTTTCATCAAACGTGTTTTTATAACTTTGTTTTATATTATAATTTACGTAAGTTCTAATTATAAGTCATTTACTTCTGCTGTTTCATAACTATACAACACTGCTAACGATGTTACACTCGGATTTATACAGGGTTATACCGTTTTTAGGGTTCCGGTACTTCAAAATGTAAAAATGACACCCTTATAGGATCACTTTGTTGCTTGTCTGTCAAGATCTTCCATTTATCTCAAGATCACGTAGGTCGGTCTCGAGTATTTCGAGATCTCGATATCAAGCTGAAATTAATATCAAATATTTAGGTGTATGGTCCCTAAGGCCACAGAAAAAATCAAGTTTCTAGAAGTCACCGCAATCAAAAGATACGAGCACTTATGCATTGATTTTTCTGTTTTTGTATGAAATTAACCGCGTAATCAAATAACAAAAACGCCGCCCAACTAAAAATGTCTTGTTGCCAGAGCGAATAAATTAAAGTATTATATATTTCCTGGGAGGTAGGAGGCAATGCGTGTTGAGTGGCGGAACTCTACGCCGCGTTTTGCTTTGTATTTTAAACATGTTAATATTAAAACAATGTATACTTTTAGATTTCGTCCATTTCAAAACGTGCAGAAACAAAATTACGTATTCATTTTGATTGATTAAGCCTTACTTTGGAGGCTAGCCATTACAGCCAGGCAGATCGGGTATAATCTAATCACATACTGCTGTGAAACAGGTTTTCTCCTAGTGAGACAGTCTAGTCGTATTATTGGTGTGCTCGAGCTTTTCACTTTATATTAAGAAATTGTTTTGTAAAAAGTTGGTAGGTATCTATGATATTAATTTACAGAGAATGTGATGTAATTTTTTTTTATTTTGTTTTGTCTATTACTTTTTATTTATATATTTCGTTAATTGATGTTTGTATGTTTTTAGTTTTTGTAATAATCTTAGTTAATCTAAAGATTTTTTTACTTATTTAAAGGCTGTATTAGCCACGATTTTTTTAAATTAAAATTAAAGTTTCTTACGAAATTGATTAATTGAATAGATATTGTGCACTGCGTTATGTTACTATTGATATTCAATAAAATTATGCAGTAGGCAAGCGTGAGACTGTAAACACGTCAGGTTGTGGGGTCATTTTCATTTTCCTCATTTTGGTAATGAGGCAACACGCAGCGTTGACTTTCGCCACTCAACACGAATTCAACGAAAAATGGGGAACGCAAGTATCTCTAACTCTAGGTTCCCAAGTTCTCTTTGCTTACTCTGCTATGTGCGGGATACAGCGTGAAGCCAAAAAAATGTAGTAAGTTCACATCTGTTTTACTCATCATTACTCATAAAAAAGTATCTGAGTCTATATCCCAACTATAATTGTTAAATCATAATAATGTTAACTGTTCAAATTACCTAATCAGAACATTTAATCTGTATCTAGTATAAACATGTGTTTGTATTTTAAATGATGTATGTATTATATGTGTGGATTTTGTATGAAAAGTCTAATAATTATTGTATTTATGATGTCACATAAAAATAATACTTATATACTTATAGTTTTTAAAAAACAAAAATTGTACGTAGAGGTATTTGAACCCGCGCCTCTTGGAAAACGTCCAAGCGTTCTGACCAAAAAAGCCATATTAAATATGTTCATAGGTAATTTAAAAAGAATAATTAATTTGTTTGTAGTATATTCAACATCTTAATTCGGCTATTTCTGAATGTATTACAAGTTGTAGTCTCAGTCTGTGGAGATTCACAAGAGGTCTAGCATATTCATTGAAGTCATGAGATTTTAAATTGACAGCTTGCCCAGATCGAGGCAGCTAGAATTAAAAATGGATTCCCTTTTATTACTATTTGCACTAACTTTCGATTGGACGATAAATGTTTAATTAATACTAGATATTGCTCACTTTCTCTTTTTTTCTTCATATTAACGAACCTTTATTTTGTTAACTTCACGCTACTTCCCGCACATAGCAGGATAGGCAGAGGGGTAGTGCTAAGACACTCCGTTTCCAACGAACCAATACACCGAACACAACAATTACTTAAAAAGAAAACTCAAAATTACGAAACAGTGTGAGTATGTATATGTTATATAATTTAAATTTTCCGAACTCACCTTATTATACCTATATGATAAAACTTTCTTATTTATTCAGTGTTAATTTATCAATCGTAAATTAATGCGCGTTTTGTACCAATTTATATAATGTTGTAATGTTATCATATTTTATTCAGCTTTCCATTTTATCATGTTTTGGGTTTCTTTTAAAGAATGTGACACTCTCTTTTTATATATCAAAATAAAGAATGATGAATAAAGAATGAGGTCAATCGTGGCGCAGTGGCACAAAGTGTGACTGTAAACCGACTGGTTGTGGGTTCGATCCCCACTCGAGGAGATGAAATATTTACTTAAATTTATATTTCCATTTCTTCGCTCTGGTGTTGAGGCAAAGCGCGGCGTTGAGTTCTGCCACTCAACACGCAATGCCCCCAAAGCTCGGCAGAAAGCGGGGAACGGAGTGTCTTAACACTAGGTTCCCTCTACCTACCCTGCTGCGTGCGGGATACAGCGTGAAGCTAATTTAATTTAATTTTTATTTATTTTTTTTAAAATAAAGAAACCATGTTGAAAATGATCTAACAAAAAAATACTTCATTAAAGATTATTTTTTTTGAGAAGAATATCGATCGTAACTCTTAAAAGCCTGAACTAGGTTACTGGACCTGAAGTGGAGCGCACGACACTCTTTCACAAACGATCCTCTGCATTTGTTACTTAAATTTTTAAAACTTCACATACCAGACTTCAATAGAAAAATATATTTTTTCTACTATCTACGCTGGTACGAAGGGCAACGTACTAAAACAAAAACATTTTNAATACTTCATTAAAGATTATTTTTTTTTGAGAAGAATATCGATCGTAACTCTTAAAAGCCTGAACTAGGTTACTGGACCTGAAGTGGAGCGCACGACACTCTTTCACAAACGATCCTCTGCATTTGTTACTTAAATTTTTAAAACTTCACATACCAGACTTCAATAGAAAAATATATTTTTTCTACTATCTACGCTGGTACGAAGGGCAACGTACTAAAACAAAAACATTTTGCTGGTTCCTAGATATTAAACATTTTTAAACGTTTTTGTCTATTCAGTTGAATATGTACTACATACTATTAATTATTAGAAATAATTGTACGAGACAGTGGTAGCGTAGTGGCATTTGCTGGGACGGTAAATGTGATGGGTGCAGATTCAAATTTGACTCGGCAGAATTAATTATTTAATTTTTCATGCTCTTGCTCTGGTGGGTAACACGTAATGTCGCGAAAATTCGATGGAAACTCTGGATTATATCTATAATACATAACCTGATAATTGTGAAATACAGCGTGAAACTAATCCTTTTAAAAAATTGTGAAACAGTATTAAATTTGAATTACATTAGTAAACTAATATATAAAATTAAAAGAATTTTACAACATTTCTGGTGACAGAAATAGGGAAACTTGACTAATTTGCATGTTATTTTTCACTTCCACGTGGCGTGCACATTTCACGCGCACTGAACACGGTGGTTTGGAGCGAGTAATTCACTAAATTGCTAGGAACTATGACGGAAAGTGGCCGAGCCGGGAAATCGTCAAGCGTGAATTATTAAATTTACTAAGCAAAGGAAGTAATTGACTTATCAATACCAATCTATCGCTAGGGGCAGTCCCGATCAAATGACAGCTTTATTTTATAATTTTTGTATCGTCTTTATCAACTTTTATCAAATTTATTTATTAAATATATACTTATCTTTTCTGATTTTAAGGCCAGTTTCGGCGCGGGAGCACAAGGTTGAGGGTTCGATTCCCACTCAAGGAAATGAAATATTTTCATTTCCTCGCTTTAGTGTCGAGATACAGCGCGACGTTAAGCTCCGCCACCTAAACACTTCCAGAATTCAGCGGAAAATGAGGAGCTAGGTGTCTTAACACTAGGCTCTCTACCCTGCGAGATACAGAGTGAAGCTGAAAAAAATATCTGTTCTGTAAATTATTACATTATAACTTATTACTGACCTAAATAAAAATGAATACAACGAGTTACGTATATCCTTATACATATTACCAATACTAATATTTGCGTTAAGTAAATTCACAGCAATAAATCGTCAAACTTACGTTACTTTCGTTATTATTTCATAATTGAAATGCCGGTTAATACCGGCTACGAGCCACGCTGCATACATATCCTTTACAAAGTACCAGGAGCAATTAACGGATTAGTATTTACTATCTTATGCTAATACACCACCACCACCACTGAACGCCGGTTCCGGCAGGACGGAAACTGAAGGAATGATTATACGGTACCAGACACATTAAGAGAGATGTTTTACGGATGATGCTTGGGGTTTTACCGGTGGAAATTTTTCGGCGTGTTCTTCTTTAGTTGTTATTATATTTGTTTTTTTGGAATTTTTGTTGTTATTTTGAAGTTAAATAATTTTATGAGGCCGTCGTGGCGCAAGGGCATGAAATTTACAACAAGGTTACGTGATTGTAACGCGACGGTTGTGAATTCGATCCCCACTCGAGGTAATGAATTATCATTTATATGAATACTTTCATTTCTTCGATCTGGCTCCAAAAGCCCAGCGTTTGTTCCGCCACTCAACACGCAATCCCTCGAATAATTCGGCGGAAACTGAGAAACGATATGTATTAATACTAGGTTCCCTGCATGCTTTATGCGGGATACAGCGTGAATCTGATAAAAAATGTATGTAATGGGTGTATAGTGTCTATATAAGATGCGTATTTGTATGTCCTTTGAAAACACGTGTTCGATGGTGCTATATACGTTCACGTATCAATGATTGAAGAGTACCTGAGGCTTAAAGTAATAGAGTATAGGAATGTTAATGACTGGAGTCTATAGAATCTGTAGGCACTAGGTAGCGCTAGAGATATACCATTAACGCCGTAGCGTGGTATAGTTCCCACATCTTGTTATTCAGCCAGCCGTGGTGCAGGGGCACAAGTATGTGACGCGCGTAAACGCGACTGGTTCTGAGTTCTATTCTCACTCGAGGATATGAAATATTTATTTAAATTAAGATTTTCGTTTTTTTTGCTCGGGTGTTAAGACAAATTGCGGCGTTGAGTTCGGCCACTCAACATGCAATGACTTCAGAATTCGGAAAAATGAGGACAGGAGTGTCTTAACACTAAGTCTACTGTGTGCGTGAAGTTGATTTGATTTTAAGCCAGTAACAATTTGTTAAAAATTAAAAAAAATATTCATAGGGCTGTTCGTATGGAGTCATTGATCGGGATGACTTTATTTGATTTACAAATTGATAGCGACTAATCCCTAAAACAAACCCCTATCTTCTCACGGTCTTTACAGTGGAATGGCGGAACTTAAGCATTCAAGAATGTAGGTACACATTTTTTGCTTATATCTTATAACTGTTTGTAGCATTATGGTTGTGATGCGTTCTGTTGATGGCCTCAGTTCAGTGGTCGGCTAATGTTCAAATCTATTACACATTATATTCGATATCTCTATAGTAAACATTGCTGATAAAATGTACGTACCTACTGTGTGTCGAAGTCGAATTAAAAGGAAAAATTGATAAAATGATTTTTTTTGTTGTCTTATCTAATTCTGATATTTGTTAAATACCGTTGTTTTGCATTCACATAGAAACTATTTTATTTATATATTTTTTTGTTTTGCATGTCTTCCAGCATTTTGCGACCCATATAGCAGTTAGCGATATTTATAACTCTACTTTAAGAAACTTTCCTAGTAAATCCTATATAAAATATAATAGTTCTATAATATAATTTTATTTAGTTTATAGTTTGTGTAAGGTCCGTATTTATAAACCACTCTCAACAGTAAGATCGATCTTGAGGTGCTGTTTTTATTGATTATAATTATAATTACGAATGAAAACGATTGCATCTCAAGAGCGATCTCGGAATTCAGAGCGGCTTATAAATACAGACCTGTCTAGAACCATCATGTTTAGTAACTAAGTAGTCTTAATTCTTATTGTTTTTTTATGTATATTTTAAACTTAATTAATAAAATATAAACATTATCAACAGTGATGTGCAGAAGGTAGCCGACAGCGAGGTGCAGCCATGCCGCTGCCCAAGCGTTGCGTGGAGCCGGTGCACGTCTCGCGCGGCACCGTGCCCGAGCGTCTCACCGTGCCCTCGGAGCTGGAGGCCGTCACCAACGGAACACTCGCCAACACTGTCAGGTAATGGACCTCTGTGATGTGACCCCATCATCCTTTTATGTTGGTGCGTGGTTAGTTCTGAATGATATGTGGTACGGAGGATAAATTATATTATGTAGTTTATTCGAGGACAGTTGCGGGGCAGGCGCACAAAGGGCTATAAACGGAACAGATTGTGGATTCGATTCCTACTCGAGGAAATGGAATATTTAATATTTTAATTTCCACCGCTTCGTGGCACGGCAAAGCGTGTCGTTGAGCTTCGTAACTCAACACAAAATGTCTTCATAATTCAGTGGAAAGTGGGGAACGGAAATGTCTTAATGAGAAAGGAGTGTCTTAACGTTAGGTTCACATGTTCCAACTGCCTTCCATGCTATGTACGGGATACAGCGTGAAGCTAATCTTAATATTTAATAAGCAAGATTACTAAGTCTAAGTGAAGAGAGATGCTTAATATCAGAAACGTGAACTGAATTCCAATTGTATTAAATTATTTGCATAATACTGAATTTAAGTTTGACATTCAAACAAAAATATTGTACTAATACAGTACTTTTAATAGCATTGTAACGAGTCGATTTCTGTACATGGAATATATATACACATGTATATAAAAATATTATTAGTGGCGTTTAAAAACGTAATAGAACCGAATACAGTGTTATTTTAATTTTTTGTCTGTTCTATTTTCCACTTTGTCTGTGCGTTTGTTTACGCCAATCTCACAAACGGATCCACCGATTTAATTGCAGTTTTCACTATTGTTAGCAAGCTTCCCTTAATATTTAATGTCGTTGTTTTATTTCAAAATAAATAAATATTTACTTAAATGAAGATGAAGAATATTTACTTAGATGAAGATGAAGAATGGAGATGAAATATTTACTTAAATTTATATTTCCATTTCTTCGCTCTGGTGTCGAGGTTAAGCGCGGCGTTGAGTTCTGCCCCTCAACACGCAATGCCTCCAGAATTCGGCAGAAAGTGGGGAACGGAGTGTCTTAACACTAAGTTCCCTCTGCCTACCCTGCAGTGTGCGGGATACAGCGTGAAGCTGTTTTATTTCAATTTTCTTAAAAATAAAAAAGTTATACCATTTTAAAGAATGTTGTACAACAAATTTACTATAAATAACTGTTTACAGAGTCAGTTGAAACTTTACTTTTCAATATACATATTGTTTTAAAAATTATATTATAATTAGAAAACAAAAGTGTAGATTAGTAAATTAATAATTATGTAGTTCAAGCAGGCGAAGCCGCAAGCGGGTTGTTAGTGTTAAACAAAATGCTTCCCATCGCTTCTAATTTCATATGACCCTCCATTGTAAGAAAATAATCTTGGGACATAAATGTTAATCGCTACATTTCCAATATACTTTTAGATTCCGAAATCATACGTTTATTAAAATATATAA
Source organism: Heliconius hermathena (assembly GCA_013403705.1). Taxonomy (NCBI): domain Eukaryota; kingdom Metazoa; phylum Arthropoda; class Insecta; order Lepidoptera; family Nymphalidae; genus Heliconius; species Heliconius hermathena. Next base: position 260,014 of record JAAIXJ010001859.1, read on the forward strand.
TTTAATATTCGGTCGTAAAACTAAATAATCTTGTAATTTGCTACCTATTTATTAAAACGTTTGTTTTATACATTTTTGTACCAGGTATATTTTTTTTTTAGATTTTTATGTTTATTGGACATTTAAACTTTTTAGGATTTTTATGTTTGTTAGACATTTAAACTTTTAGTATATCTTTACTGCAAATAAATGTTAGATAGTAAAACGTCAATATTGTACAATACAGCATGCATTCTCGCCAGGTCACAGCAAATTGCGCAGTTGTGCCGCATACAGACGGCACTGATTATCTCTTAACAAGTTGATATTATGATTTTTTTTTCTTTTCCCTTTAGCGACTAGATGTAAGTTGACTACTTAGGACTATAATGTTGCCATATAATTTTTACTTTAGATCCGTCTGTGCATTTTACCCTTTTCCTGATTTCTTTTATTGGAAACTACAGAAAAAAAATCTTTATTTAAATTAAAATAACTTATTTTAAAATAACGTACATTCAGAAATTTGACTAAATTAAAATGTTCTTCAGTTGTTGCTATAAACTACAAATGTAAAGTACTTAGGCTATTCAAAAATGAGATTCGTCAGCTTCACCAGGGTAAGTAATGTTAAGACACTCCGTTCCACACTTTCTGCCGAATTCTTGAGGCAATGAGTGTTGAGTGGCAGAACTCAACGCCGCGCTTTGCCTCGACACCAGAGCGACGAAGTGGAAATATAAATTTAAGTAAATATTTCATCTCATATAGTGGGGATCGATCCCACAACCAGTCGGTTTTACAGTCACACTTTGTGCCTTTGCATTCAAAATTCAAATATTTTACATTTAAATAGATCACTCTCAACCTGAAAAATATTTTTAAAAAGTTGTTAATTTACGTGAACTACAATTATATATAAAAACCCTGTTATAATTATGAAAGTTCAAGATTATATTATAATTTCTATATTTTCCGACTGTTACAGGCAATTATCATCGTTATCCAAACATGCGGAGGACATGTTTGGTGAGTTGACGCGGGAAGCGACGGGCTTAGCAGAACGCACCAATGTATTGCAGGCCAGGATAGACAGGCTCGCTATTAAAGTTACTCAGTTGGATTCTGGAGTCGAAGAAGGTAAGGGTGTTATTTTAGAATATTCGATTTTTTTTACTTGATACTGTGTTCCGCACGTAGCAGGATAGCTGGAGGGAACCTAGTGTTAAGACATTTTGTTTCCACCGTTTCCTGAATTTTCGAGACAATGCGTGTTGAGTGGCGGAACTCAACGCTGTGCTTTATCTTGTTACCAGAGCAAGAAAATGATTTACAAAAAAAAAGCATTTCCTCGAGAGAAATCCACAACCGTTGGACTTACAATCACAAGCTTGTGTTATTATTTTAATAATTTGAGTGCTCTCTCGAACAAAATATTATTTCGAAAAACATAGTAACTTGTGTAAAATTTTATAAAAAGAATTTACAAGCCTCAATCATTCTCAAGTTTATATTTTTTTATATTAATATCTCAGTTATTCACCGAAATTTATTTTCTCTTCTAATCCATTTCAGTGTCTCTCCAAGACATACAAATGCGGAAAGCCTTCCGTTCATCCAGAACGTTCCAGCAACAGCTGTTCTCGCGTACGACGATGCCCTCAGCGATGCTGGCGACGTACGCCCGCTGCGATCGACCGCCGCCGTTGGAGAAACTCAACGAATTCAGAGACGACGGAAGGGATGCTAGAAAGTTCTACACAGATCCGGATTACTTCTTTGAACTGTGGCGTAGGGAGATGCTGCAGGATACTGAGAGGATTCAGCATGACAGGGGGAAGAAGGTCTTTATAAGACTATTTATTGCGAATTTTCTAAATATTTGTAAAATGTTTAAAATATATTATTCATTTAACAAATTCACAAGTTGTTTTTTTAACGAATTGTTTATTTGTTAAAAAACCAACTTCACACGTTTTTGCATAGCCTAGTGTTAAGGTGCTTCGTTTTCACTTTCCAACGAATTTTTGAGGCACTGAGTATCGATTGGTGGAACTCAACGCCGCACTTTATCTCTCAGGGTGGTGAATTAAAGATCTTACTTAATAAGAGCATGAATTCATTGTTTTGACCAATAACGATCTCTAGAACATTGCCTGTGGCTACACGGAGATAGATTCCAGTTGATGTGTCATAGTAAAACTTTTTTATGTTCTACTTATCTATTCTTTCTAATTTATTATTCGTAAGTCTTCCAAAAAGGATTAAAAGTAATCCTTGGGCCAAAATTATTATTATTTATTTTTAATATTTTTCTTTGTGCAGGTCCGCCAACCCCGCACTGGTGGTACAGATGGTCGTGGTACAAGGCGAGTTCGAGTCCCGCATTCCACCCGTGATAGGCAGAAGGCGGAAGTAGTGACCCGTGGTGAACACATAATGGCGCCCAATCAGTTGCGACGCTACAATATTGAACAGTACCGCCCAGATCCGATGTATCAGAGTTAGTATTTTTTTAAGTCTTCTTTTTCTTTAAATTATTTTTACGCATGCAGTAGGAAGACACTCTTTTCCCTTTTTTTCCCTTATTTTTTAAGATATTGCGTGTGTTGAGTATTAGAATTCAATGCTGTGTTTTGTCTAGTTACCGAAACGAGGAAATGAAAATAACTCATTCCCCTGAATGGGAATCCAGCCCACAACCACCGCGTTAATAGTCAGATTACTGCACTTCAACGACCTCAATATATAAAATCAATAATAATTCCATAAAATAATGAAAATTTGTGTGTTAAGTGTTCATACATTGCAGCTTAAACATTTTTTAAGTTTAACACTGTATCCCGCACATAACAGGGTGAACAGAGTTAACCTTGACCTAGTGTTAAAACAATCCATTCCCATTAAGACATTTATTTCTGATCTCCACTTTCCGCCGAATTATCTATTTTTTTATTTAATACAAAAAAATGTGCCTCTTTCCATAAAATATAAAAAAAATACTATCTAAATATTATGAATATTATTCAAATAATATTTATTTATTAGATTTGTACCAATTTTAGACTATTGTAGTTTAAAATTGTAAAATTTATGAAAGGTGGAAATTTATGTCAAAGACATTGTGTTCAACATCTGATAAACATGTTAATATTTTTTCTTGCCTTCATAAGAACCAAACTTAGTTCCTGCACAATATAGATTCCTACATGATAATAATAATTTACATTAACACATGTATTGAATAATAAAAGTTAGTGCATTTACAAATATTTCTTTTTACATTATAAGTTTTTGTTGGTAGTTCTTGCCTGTATTATTTAGTAAAGTATTTTATTTTTAGTACAGCTTACTTTGAAAATGTTATCATAAAAATAATGTATAGTTAATAAAAAATAATATATCATTTATATTTAATGAATATCTTTCTCATAGCAACGACAGTGACCGACGGTGGCTATAGAGCGTCTCAAAACAGGCCGCCATCTTCGCAGCCGGCGCGACCAAATTCGATTGAAATAGAAAACCAACAGAATAGAACTCCTAGACTCACTGGAAATGGACATGGTAATTATTATTTACTTTATTGATTATAACTTTTGTTACTTTTTAATTGAAATGCTAAAATATAGAACTGATACAAAACTGCTAAATTAAAAAATAAAACCTTAATTCTTTGAAATCAGCTTCACGCTGTATCCCACACACAGTAGGGAACCTAGTGTTTCAAGGTTATTATATAATATTTTCTTTGTTTGATTGAATTGATTTTGCTTTGTAAGACCATTGGAGATATATAAGCTGTAGATAGAAAATTGAGTGAATGACTTACTGGATATATTGTGATAATATTATTTCTTTATTCTTTAAAAGAATATAAAATATTGATATAAGTAATGTATTGTTTTTATAATTAATTCCCTAATACCAATTTAATTACAGTAATGGGAGAAGAAAGTCCATATGGTCCAATAGAGCCCATCTATGGGGGAAGTATTGCTGGAACTCCCCGGCGAGCTCGACCCTCCATCCCTCCGCCCGCGCCCCCAGCCCCACTGCAAGCTGAAACACCACCCCATCATACTCCTACTAGGTTAGAAATATTTTTTAGCTTTTGCGATAACTCGCGTAAGCTTTAGTGATAACTCAATGCCTTGCTTTATATTATCAGAGCAGTAAAATAAAAATATTAAACTTCTCCAAATCCTTGAAATTTATACAATGAAAAAAAAATACTGTTTGATATCATGTGAATTTTTATTTTTTAATTGTAAATGATTATATGTAATATGTATATTAAAAGATAAAAATGTTTTTAGATCAGCCCTCCCGCCGCCGCCCCCGCCACCAGAGAGCGCGTCCCCACCGCCGATTCTTAACGGAGCTTCGCCCCCGCATCGTACTGCACTCGATGCACATCTCGATCAGATGCATGCTGTTATTGGTAATTAATAATTTTATATAGTTAGCAAATCTGAATAATAAACTATAGCTTCTTATGTAGTAAAATAATAAGATATCAATATACAATATATTATAATAAATATGATGTTGAATAAATTATTAGGTATGATGTCCAATGAGGACCTACCACCTCGGGCTCCAACGCCGCCACCCGCGCCGCCTGCGCCTCCGCCGCCCGAGGAGGACCGCCCTAGGCCTCCGTCACCAGCGTCCCTACTAAGAGGAGCTTCAGCCCTGAAGCCACCTCGTCCAGCGGCTGATCCGGCGCCCGATCCACGATCTGATCTGTTGAAGGCTATACGTGAAGGTAATTTATTATATTTATTTCATGTTAATTTTTTTATTTTTTATGGAAAAGACTAGGCAAACGAGCGTGCGGGTCACCAGACGGTAAGGGATTACCGCCGCCCACGACACCGTGCAACACCAGAGGAGCTACAGATGCGTTGCCTGCCTTTAAGGTGTGTTGGGCGCCGGAGCCCGGCATTACCTGATGCGAAACGCAGTGGCATAAAGCCTCTACTTCACGCCGGTTTTAAATGCCGGGGGTGGTAATGATCCGGTCGAGTCTGCCCATGCGTGCTGCCATTGCTGGCGACGTGACTCTACCACACGTGAAAATTGTTAATTATAATAGAATTAATAATTTACAAAAGTGTTTAATTGAAAATGAATAATAAATGTCAATTTCAATGTAGCTCGTGAAAGGTATTTAATAGATGCGGATATTAGTTCCTCTTCATAACTTTTTTTTATTCTTTTCATATAATTTTTGTTTTATTAAAATAAAATGGTCATCACCGTTATGTTGATAATCTTGTTAAAATTAAATAGCTTGTGAAGTTATTTTATTATTTTATTAAGTTTCATAATAAATATAATGCGATTTTTGTTATATGAGTAAAAAAAAATTAAAAATTAAAATTAAATTAACTTCACGCTGTATCCCGCCCCGCACACTGCAGGTTAGGCAGAGGGAACCTAGTGTTAAGACACTCCGTTCCCCACTTTCTGCCGAATTCTGGAGGCATTGCGTGATGAGTGGCAGAACTCAATGCCGCGCTTAACCTCGACACCAGAGCGAAGAAATGGAAATATAAATTTAAGTAAATATTTCATCAACTCGAGTGGGGTTCGAACCCACAATCAGTCCGTGTTACAGCCACACTTCGTCGCTCTGCGCCACGACTGGCCTCAATATTAAATTTTTATATTTTAAATTTTTATATTTGAACCAAGTACAATTATTAAAAATAAATCATCAATGCGTGAGAAACGTGTTTAATTGCTTTAGAAAGAAAAGATGATGTTTTTATGATTTTCTCAATACATTTTAAATAAAAAAATATTTTCCAGGTATAAAACTCCGCAAAGTAGAAAAGCGAAGCGAAGAATCCACCGGCAAGTACGACACGCTACGAGGCGTGCCCGCGCTGCTCGACGTGGCGTCCATCCTGGCGCGCCGCGTCGCCGTCGAGCAGAGCGACACCAGCTCCGGCAACGACTCCGACTCCGACTACGACGAGGAGTGGCCCACCGACTCCCGCGCGTGACGCAACGCCTCCCCGCGCCCGCCGCGCGACCCGCAGCCCCTGCCCCCGGCGCCCCCCGACACCAAGCACCCCCCCGACGCACAGGACGGTACCCACATAGAGATCAAGCATGCGCCGGCCACCAAGAATGACATAACGCAAGATGAGTGTTATGTGAGAAACTCCTCGTTTTTAAGCAAGGATATTGAAGCGCAGAAAGCGAAATCGGCCACGAAAGCTAGTCCGCCCAAAACGTCCGTACTCGTCGCAGCTCCTCCCAGGAAAAGTAGTTTGATTAAAGAGAACTCAAAGGATGGCTCCGTTTCTAGTCCGTCGATCAAGACTCCGTCTCCACCGGATGTAATAGTGGCGTCCCCGCCTAAGAAGGAAGTGATCAATAAATTAAATCACATTCCGCCATTTAGAAATGATATAAAGCAAACCCAGAAAAATGAAGTTACGTCACCACCAGTTGGTAAGGTCATGTCTCCGCCATTAAAGAAAGTATTTTCGCCGCCGTCGAGTAGAGATTCTCCTACTCAAAGTAAGAGCGAAGTTCTTTCACCACCTTTTAACAAAGGTGTGACGTCGCCACCCATAAATACCTTTAAATTTAACAGAGCAGACTCGAAATCTGATGAAAACATTCTTGCAAGTAAGAAGAAAGAAATTGTATTAGCTAAAGAAGCGCCTATTAAATTGGAGAAGCTTTCATTAACCGCAACTAATGACATTTCAGATAAGATTGCAGAAAATGATACTAATAGTTCTAATAAAATTGAGGAAACAGAAAATGGAGATAAGACTGCAAAGGCTGGGGAATCTAATGGGGTGGGAGATAAGATAAGAAAGTTCGAGAAAGCCGCAGAAGATGCGAATGTCAACGCGGGCAGACTGTCGCGGCCGGGCTCGGTTCGCGGTCGCTCTCGGTCGGAGAGGATTGGCTCTGACAGTAAGGATGATCTGCCACCGCCGGCCACACCTTTCAAAGATCATGTTTTTTTCGACATAGGCAACACAGACAAACCGACTGAACCTCCCGTACAAAACACAGAAACTCAAGAACGACTCGTAACTAAAGGTTTAGTCAGCTCGACCGCTATGAAATGGCAACGCAACGAGGAGGAGAAGATACAAAAACCGGAACCACAAAAGATAATCAAGCCAGAATTCAAACCTATGCCGTCTCCTATCGACGTGACCATACGTTCCCCCAGCCTCGGAACTAAACTGCCAGATCAGTTTCCATCCCACGGGACCGCGTTCCGCAACGTCGCGTCCCCCGACACCGAATGTCCCAAAGCCGACGATGTGAATACTCAAAATAGTTTTAAGTGTAAGCTTAAAAATAAGGAGAAATACTCCGTCAGCAAAGGCTCCAGCTACTTTACACGAGGATCAGAGGAAATATGGCTCGTGAAGAAGAAGGATATAGAGGAAATCGAGGAGCGAGTGTTGGACTCGTTCCGACGTGCCGGAGGCAACATGTGCATGAGAAGTGAGTCAATGCGCCCGTCGTCTGATAGCGGTCAAAGTACAGCCTTTACTCACGCTACTATGGGCAGAACTAAACGACAAATGTACGGTCGCAGTGAATCCCTAGACCCTCAATGGGCAGGCGCCAGAGCACAGACTCTTAAACGACAGTCCTCAGTTGCGTGCACCTGTGGCCATGATAAGAAGACAAGGGCCAAAAGCGTCGACACTGCCCCGCGACCTCGCTCCCGCTCCCACGGTGACGACAACAACCAAGCTCACGTCCTCGATAAGTATGAAACGCTGGTATAGCTGATGTAACATCTCTTACCACTTGTTTGTGTGAGAGAGTTGCAACTAAATTGTACTCGGTGCGCTTTTGTGCTGTGTTTTTGTAATTTAATCGTTTTCACGTAATCTGTTTTGGAGTGATGAGATTTCGCTAGGCATTGATGTATGCGACCATTGATGATGGTGATGATAGCTATAGGATTGAACAGTTTTAATGTAAACCAAATATATTAAATATTGAATTAAACTAGTTTCGAGAGACTAGTAGAGTAGCTCCCCCTAATCGTACGTAGAGTTTAAGAGTTGGCAGATTTCGTATTTTATGTGGCGCTTGCGTTGTTGTTTGTAAGTCTATTTACTTTTAAGATATCAAACCCGTTTTCTTATCGAAGCCCCACCTCAGCACAATATCCGTATATGGTGCTTTCCATGCTTGTTGAAATTTGATCTGTTTCTCGTAAAAAATCTTTAGTGGTTGTGACAATGTGTTTGAGATTTAAATATATTTTAATTTACATCGTAAAACGCTTTAAAATATATTGTTTATCGTAACGTAGCTAGTCCATATTTGGAATGAAACATGGATGATTTATATTCTATTTATCACTTTTTATTCTGCCGATTTGAGTAATGTTTTGCAATTTTAGCGGAGAAAGTTTTCTATAGACATGTTTATTAGATGATGAATATTTGTAATTTAGATGTCTATACAACTATAGCAAGAGTGTGTACGCGAATGTAAGAAGTAAATTTAATATTTCGTTATAAAAAGACAATTTCAAAAGTAGCATAACTTAAATGGTGATACCCCGACTGAATATCTCAATGTTTTTAATTTATATAGTAAATTTACTTCTTATTTTGTACCCTATAACGAGTATTGATTAACATTAAAATAAAACGTAATTATGACATATTGTGACCTGCATAAGTAGTGCCAACAATTAAAGATATCGTTTAAATCAGTAGCTTCCATTTAAAAAAAATATATTCAGCTTAGTCTTTGCAATATTTCCAATTTTGTATTAGAGGGCTAGCGGATAGCGAATGAGATTTTTTATACATTTATATTAAATAAATATCTTTTTTTTTATTTTAGGAACCTTTGGTTTTTTTTTATTTTTATATGCATTCCACAATGTTCAGTTGCTCACTAAGTCCCCGCAACTAATGTTTACTATAATGGAAAAATGAGCAACGAATGTGTACCAAATTTTTTAAATATATAGATGTTTGTATTTAGCTAGGCTTAAGTTGACACTTCATTTAAGTACCTTATAATTTACTTATACATATANATATATATATATATATATATATATTAAGCGGAGTTAAACCGCTTTTTAGATATTGAATTTGAAATCTTATAACATGGATGTAACCTAACCCTCGTATGTATATTCCTATATATACTATATATTTCTGCGTTTATATTTTTATATACTGTGTTCCATTAGTATATAAGTAATTGAAAAAAAATATTAAATCAGCTTCACGCTGTAATCCGCACACAGCAGAGGTTAAGACACTACGTTCTCCACTTTTAACCAAAATCTAGCGGCATTGCGTGTTGACTGGGTGAACTCAACGCCGCGCTTTGCCTCGACACCAGAGCGAAGAAATGAAAATATTTATTTAAAAAATGATTACATTTCCTCGATTGGAGATCGAACCCGCAATCAGTCGCGTTTACAGTCACACTTTGTGCCCCTGCGCCACGTCTGGCCTCCAATAAGTAATTGTATAATCAAAATTTATAATTATACACGTTCATTGTAACCTTCGAAAGTATGGAATCTAATCATCGATATCCACGTAGTCCGTACATCCGCGGACGTATGTTGTAGTATAGTAGTATATAACTTACGTATATGATCCACGGCTAGCGTTAAGAAATGTAAAAATTATAGATTTAAGAAATTAATAAAGCATGTTTTATATTTTGTAGATTATGTAAACGAACGCTCCTTTTATTTTCGGTCGTTCGATCGACAAACCGCTAATTATTTATTTGCATTTTTTACCTTTTAAAGTTTATAATTTTAATGTTAAATTATAAAGCAAGTTGTTATTATCGCTGAAATTGAATAGTCCAATTGAAATATATTGCATTTATTGTTTTGTGGGTTACCGAGTGACATCTGTGTAATTGTTGTTTAATATAATATAACAAATGATATCTTTCATTGTATTACAATATATATTTATTGTATTAATCGATATATGATCTTGTAATGTGATTATTATTACAAATAACTATATATAACCCATATCACAATTTGTGTAAATTAAGCTAAAGTGCTTTGTATCCCGGACTAGTGTCATTTCTATTAAGAAAATATTTTATAACTTGTTTATTTGCTAATACAATAAAATATAAAAAAAAATCTGGTTTTCTTATTTCATAACACTTCTTAACGGTTAAATAATAACAATATTTAATAGCTTCTGCACTATTTTTTTTCTATCTTCAACAATTTGAATAATTAAAATGGATTTATATAATAACTAATTAACCCTATGAGATGTAATAGCAACACTTTCTCTCGAGATTTTTTTTAGATAATATAACAGGCATTAATTAAATATTTACTTCGCACCAAAGAAAGTGAAGGGAATTATTTGATGAGTGATTCTCATTTTGCATATCTTAGTACTTTTGCTTTTTTACCACGCAGCCAAATATATCAACCTAATGGTAAAGCCAAATATATAAACTCCAGTACAAGCGTTAGTTACACCTGTATAACTATACTAGGGACTCGCTCACGGTTTTGTCACCACAAATACTTTATAATGATATAACTTTTTTATTTATGAACCAATTGAAATACCTAAAAATGCTAAATAAAGCTTGCTAAAATACAATAGTGAAAACTGAATTTCAAACGGTCGAGTCGTTTCTTATATAAACGTAAACAAACGCATATAGAAAATTATTCCAAATCCTTGTTTTGATTTCTATTACTGCCCCAAATTATATATATTTTTCGTATATGTTTAGATTATCTTTGTCTGTTAGTGTACATCCCAATTGTATATATACAAACATAATATATCTCCGTGTATGCAAAAAATTACTAGTCAAATTTTAAGCTTGAATTATATATTATATCCCAGTGAACACAGATTTCTTGATTCTTTTATCGCCGAAGTCGATAACGAATTTATTTTTTTCCTAATATTTTTTAGAAATACAACTAAGTAGATTCGTAAGTTACGTAGAATATTATTCTTAAAAAAATCTTTGAAAAAATCTTGCTTTTTTACATAAAATGTTCAAAAATTTCACTTTTCATCGAGAGAAAATTTGGCAACGCTACTATATACGCTTCATTGTTGTAGGATTGTATAAAATTTAAATATTTACAATTTTTAGTTACTCTAATAGGTAGTAAGTTTCGTATACAGTATGTTGGAAAATACTCCATTTTTGACATATCAAATATATATATAATAATAATAATAGTACATTAAAAACCATAAAGATAGACTGAATAACAATGATTCAGTAACACTAACGATTACAGTTTAGTAATAAACAAATATAGTAAACGTAAAAACGTAAAAAACGTAAAAGTTTTTTTTGCCATAAGACTACTAAAATTTATTTAGTTACTAATTAGTAATTACTATATAAAGTAGTACCGAATAACGTTCAGTTTATATGTAATTTTAAATTCATGAATGTATTTTTTATCTGCAATAATGATGCGAAATTGAAAGTTAAACTTTAAACATGCTATTGAAATTCCGTTTTACGCAATATGGGAGCTAGTTTCAGGTTTACTTATAATAGTTTGAGTCCTTATAAGTTTTTCTTCAAAATTTCCCAGTATTTTTAATAAATATTCATTAAAAAAAAACATATAGATATACTATATATTTTTTAAGTTTAACTTTTGGCAAACTGCAAAATCAAGGCTATTGTTCAGAATTTGACACAGGAACGTACATCGTTAAATTTAGTTCGTTTGATTGGCAGACAGTAGAAATTGCTTGTTGTAATGTAATCTTAAATTAATACAAAGCATATTTTTTCATTTTATTTCTTCGATTATTCAATGATTTCGCAAAGTTTCTCTAAAGTATTACACTGTCTGGTTAATGAAAATTAAGTTAGTGTAAATTTAATTAGTATCTTCTTTTATTTTGGCGCGGTTGTATTATATTTTAATAGAGTGGAGTCGTTACAAAATATTACAAAATGACTTCAGCATTATATTTGGAGCATTATCTGGACAGCTTGCAGCATTTACCCATAGAATTACAAAGAAATTTTAAATTAATGCGAGACCTCGATGATAGGGCTCACGGTCTAATGAGGACAATTGATCTTATGGCCGATGAATTACTGCCCAATATTCCCAAAATGGATGAAGAAACAAAAAAAGAAAAGGTAAATACCATTCAAGGATTATTTAATAAAGCTAAAGAATATGGAGACGATAAAGTACAACTCGCCATACAAACATATGAACTAGTAGATAAACACATACGTCGCCTTGATTCTGACCTCGCACGATTTGAATCTGAAATTCAAGAGAAAGTAATGAATTCTCGCGCCGCCCAACAACCCACTGCGGACCAGGAATCTAATCCTGCTACTGTTAAAAAAGGAAGGAAAAAGCATAAAGGCAGTGAAAAAGCTGCGACGGCAACAGGTAAGAAAAAGCGCACGGGCGCATCAAGCGAAGAAGATGCTGTCGCGAGTGGTCGTTCTGCGGCCAAGAAGAAGGCGCAACGAAAAGGTGCTACAACCACAGCCACTGCGGTTAAGGAACAGGAGGAAAATGCGGATCTGGACTCCGTCGCGGGCATGGCCCACCCGAGTGACGTGCTCGACATGCCTGTCGACCCTAACGAACCGACATACTGCCTTTGTCATCAAGTGTCCTATGGAGAGATGATAGGCTGTGATAATCCAGACTGCCCTATTGAATGGTTCCATTTTGCGTGTGTAGATCTTAAAATTAAACCAAAAGGAAAGTGGTACTGCCCTAAGTGTACTCAAGATAGAAAAAAGAAATGATCCACAACTAAACCACCTGTTAAACCCGCAGAAAAGACTGTGACAGTGAAAAAAGAAACAAAGTGATTGTATTAGGTTTTAGGCATAGCATCTAATATAACATATTGTTTTCTATTTAAATATATATGGATTAATATAGAATTAATTTATTTTTAGTGTAAATTGATCAAATTAATCTAAGAGTAAATTAAATTGACAAAGAATCTTATCCCTATATAGTTTATATTCAATAAGCAATATTGTGGTTGAGTGGATGAATGTAATGTTACAAAACATTATTCATAATAAATTAATTAAAGCTACTAGTTTCCAAAATAAAATTCTCTTTGTAATTTATTTTTTATATTACATAGGCAGTTGTTAAATCAACTATATAAATGACAAAACTTGAATTTAGTGCTTCCATTGCTAATTCAATTATACATTATCTTATATTGTATGCAATATTCACACTTTTGTAACAAATAGAAAGATAGTAGAATAGAAAGAAAATTCAGTACTTATAAGTTACTCAAGTAAAGACTGAAATTAATTCTAAATCGAACATGTTTCAACTTGTTTATATAAGTCGGTGAACAGAATAGATGCCACTACAGCTTACATATTTTATGATGAAATTGAAGCTGTAGTTTATTCCATTAAAAAGTAATAAATATGTGACAACCATAAAAGGTGTCTAAGATAGTTAGGATATAGAATAAAATGTATTTATTTAGATTCTGAAATTGTTATTTACAATTTCCAAACAGTTTGATCACTTTAATAATTCAAAAATTATTGATCACATATTTGATAGCATTTTTTTCTTATTAATTGTAATTGCTATATCAATAATATCTTAGCTAACTCCATCTGCATGAACTTTAAAAGAGATGCTGAAATTGTTATGTTATTTTTGACAGAATACTTATGAAAAAAATCTATTTTTTAAATCATATTTTTTAATGAGTGATCTGCAAATAACCATTATGTTTACAGCATTTCTTGCAAAGTTTACACAGACGAAGCTGGTTTGTGAATCAAGGTAACAATATGTTAATCACCCATTTGGTACCAAAAATTATGTTATTACAATAATGATAAAAAAAATGTTCCGAAAAAATGTAAAAATATTTTACAATAAGTACAAAATACAACTGTAATACCACTATTATTCAATTTGAAAACACCAATATATGTATATTTATTAGGTGATCATGTATCCTCACTAACTCATTAATAATTAGCATAAGTGTTCAAAGAGAATGGGAATGGTCAGCGTATGTTGTTTATGTGATTGGAACCTTATATTGTTATTTATCTACTAAATGCTATATTTTAATTGTAGTACATAAAAATTGTTCTCATTGACGAACATTGCTTGTTACTTATTTTAAACGAAATTTAAATGGATTACTGTATTGTCCGTAGAAATCTGCATTTATTAATAATTAAGGATTCTATTTCATATTAATTGACAAATCAAATGTGTTTTTCTTTTAGTTTCACATTAATAATGGAATGAGGCTGTTGAGTCGAAGTGGAAAACAAGTAGATTATTTAGATTTTCTTTATAAAGTTTTTGAAGTTTGCTAGATTAGAATATAAGAAGAATTAAATAATATATTTATTACTATTATCAAACACAAGCCGTAATATAAGTATCAATTGTAGAAGAATTAAGCTTTACATTTTTATATGAGCTGTGTCGCACTGTGCTGCCGATTGTGGTTCAGTGTGATAGATGAAAATTTGCACTTAAGTCATAATATGAAAATTAGGTACCAATTATTGTTATAACATAATAAGTTATACAATGCCAATATCTATATATTATTTATGTTATTTTTATTACACATAATGAGATCACATCTTTGTTTTATTTTCTTTAAGAAATTCTTTTATTTAATAATCATTTCTTCTTCATTTGTTGTATGTGGAAGTTAAAATAAATGGAATACTATACTTAATATAAACGGTATTAAATTTTGTAAATTGAACTTATACTCTACTTTATACAAAAAAATTAAAGCCTCCATGGCTTCATGCATGTTTTTAATTTTGCCAAATTGGTAATCTCTATACTATATCACAATAATATAATAATTTCATATAATAGTTATGATGAACTAATCACTACTTCAAATAAACATAATTGAACAATTCGGTAGATATAAACCTAGTGTAATAACACTTCTCTTTCCGTCCAATTTTGAAGACATTGTGACATTGAAGACATTGTGAGTGGCGGCAGCGCCGCATTTTGTTTGACACCAAAGTATGGAAATAAAATTACTTAAATATAATCATTCTCCCGAACGGCGATCGAACCCACAACTATCGTGTTTACAGGCACTAACACGTTTTTTGTAACGCATAATACAAATAATGAAGTAGACTGGCCTTATGGATACAATATACTTTTTTCAGTTGTATCTTTTACCGCATAGAATTGGGTAAACCTAGACACTCAGTTCTACACTTATCGATCAAATTTAAAACATAATATCTTCAGTTTCAGTTGAATTGGGAAATGATAATAATTTATACACATGAACATTCTTCGGAGTAGGATCGACCCCATGACCGTTAGACAATCCCACCACAGCTCTATTGTCTCAAATATTATCCTGCTTTAAGAATATAGTAAAAAATGTGGGAATATATTTGTGAAAAAACCATCTAGGACATTTTTATATCCAAAACACTGATAGAATCTGATATTTAAGATTTTTGTCCCGTCTGTTTGTTTGTTGTATACGTGTACACTTTTGGGAAGCAGTTTCTACGGACGGAAATTGAATGAAACATTTTTGTTGTATTAGGCTTGGACCGGAATATAAATTGCAGCAATTGCATCTGAATGAATATCTGATGATGAACTATAATACTCCAGGTTATATATCTCTACACATGTAATAAAAGTGTAACTCATCGTTGTCTGTACATGAAAGATATAAGAAAAAATCTAATATTGAGGTATTTATTAATGTACCCAGTACGAATAGAACCCAAAACAGTAATTTTTTTTATGAATTTGTTCAAGCATATCTCAGAAACGGTTTAACCGATTTGGATGCAGTTTCCATTATTTTATTTTGGCAATCTGCTCTCAATATTTAGTCTTTGTCTTATTTCAATCGATTCATAAATAAATACGTTTTGTTAAAAAAATTGCATGCGATAATATTGCTACAAAACTAGTGTTTTATTGAATTAGCTTAAACCTTAGCAATCAATTTATGGATATTGTCCAAATTATTATAAAGTACACAGATTAATTAGACGAAGTAAACAGATTAATTAGACGCAGTAGTTTAGATGACAAAATAAATAATTGGTTAGCACAAGCGGACGAAGCCGCGAGGGGTCGCTAAGAGCAATGAAATGTCGCTCTCGCTAAAGTCTTCCGTGTGGTGGGCAATTTGAATTGACAAATAAATATTATTGAAAATTGAGACCATCGTGGCACAGTAGAACAATATTTGGCTATTATTGCGATGGTTGTGAATCCGATCTACACGGAGAAAAGTAATTTATATTTAACTAGATTTTAGTCCTTTTTAGCTTTCTGTAAGTTTCAATCACAACAGGTAAATGGAATCATGGTCATAATCGATCGATCAAAATCATAAGGAAATTCTATGCAAACGAAGTTGCTGACGGTCACTAGTATATTATGTGATACATATTTACAAGGAGCAATTTTAGTATTTAAGTGTGAGAATTGGTGGGAATGTTCATATTTTTACTGTTTTGGTACTGAAGATGTGAAGTTACAGTGGTGTTGGAAATAACTGGAAATTGGGGAACAGAGTGGTGCGCAGAGCAGCGACACCAGAGCACAAATCACTAAGTTTTTTCTTTGTTATTTGTAAAATGTGAAAGATATGTATGTGAATGTGAATAATGTTTTTTTTATTTTTGATAGTTATAATTTTTTTAGACAATGAAACTATTTTTTAATGAAATAAATAAATATATTTTAATGTCAAAAAATACAAAGACTCATTCTTTCTTGTTAATGGTAAATTAAACTAGTTCAGAGTACTGTCTCCACAATTTTTAGGGGTCCGTACCTTTTAAGGAAAACAGGAACCCTTATAAGATCACTTTGATATCCGTCCGTCTTTCTGTCTGTCTGTCTGTCTGTCTGTCATGAGTCTCTAGCTCAGGAACGCTTGAAGATATCGAGTTGAAATTCTAACCATAAACTCAGATCCCATGATTTCCTGAAAAAATCCGATTTTTGAAAAGCCGTTCGTATTGCAAAAAACGAGAAAAGCAAAATTGGGTATTAAAGCCGCTGTTCTAAGCTAAGCTTGAATATCAGAAAAAAATCGAGACCTCAAATTCTTTGCGGAACCCTCCGTGGGCGACACTGACTCGCGCTTGTCCGGATTTTTTTCTTGTAAGTAAAGTTCATATCATAATATTAATTCGGCTGTTAGGTCATTTATTGTGACCATTTCTCAAAATTTACATATTTAAATTTAATCACTAGATTTCATTTAACAACGATTGTTTATTGACATTGTGATTTAAAATTTTATAGAAATAAAATAAAATTCTAGAAATAAATTTCTACGAATTAAAAATTATTATTTAAAATGAGGCAACAGTTGGTGGTGATCGATCATATATTTTGGTGCAAGAACGCAGGCTTTGCGCGTAAATCGAGTTTTACCTCGAGTCGTTTTTTGCCAACAAATAATTACTTTTCATGCACGAACAGGGTTCAACGTAACCCAATAATTTGGTACTTTTTAGTAATTTTCGTTCCCATAATGATGTTTAGAGAAAACGAGTTAAAATAACATTTGCGTTCTACATTTGTATACTGTACCCATTTATATACATTTTAATAATAAATTTAAAATATTAATTTTATAGTTTTATATAAAAACTAATTTCTGCTCGCTTCGCTCGCCAAACCCCATTTACTATAATAATAAAAATATGTCTTTAAAGGACATCTATGTATTTTTTTGTATTACAGCCCTTACTACGTTTTCTCATGTATGATGTTTTTACACTGCTACATAATAATCACCCACAATATTTTTTTTTAATATAGGATGAACTAATAAAAAACTTAAATAAGGATTACCTAAGAGGAGTATGTATGCATTGTACGTAAATGAAATTTCTTATATTAGCATTATTAGAAATAAAAGTTTCAAATGTTTGGCAGTATTACCTACTTCTAATAGAATAGCGATGACTTTTTCAGTAATAAGTATCCGTTTAGTCAAGGAACGTAGGTACAGTAATTCTTTCTATTTCAAATGTATGTATCTACATATCTTTAAAATAGTAAGAAGTATACATTTTCTTTACCTACCTACCTACTTAGGTAAAGAAAATTAAAAATTATTACAGAGCAACGAATAATTACTTTTCGTCACTCAACTAGGACTATGAGATATGAAATTTAAATACAAGTTGTGTGCGCCTTATCACTTTATTCTACGTATTTACTGGACATTGCTATATTTTTATTTAATAGAACTAATAAAGTGTATTTTATATACATTATTATACTACAACCAATGTCCAATACAAAATTATGTGAAAATTATTTTCATTGTTTATATTACCTTTTGTAAATATCCTGATATTTCAGTAACTTTTAAAATTGAAATACCTACATTTCTAAGGAGAGCAACAGTAACAGCTTTAAGGGAAGCAAAAAATATACTTAATAACGCGAAAATTGTAATTTATAAACATGAAAAAACTGCTTTAATAATTTATGTTATAGCGGTTGTATATCGTGAGTCCATATCAAAGGGTTGTTCGCGGCTCAGTTGCAGTTATCTGCAGAGCGCGCGCGGGAAAAGTTGCGTTCCACATTTTTTTTAAAAATTTTAATAAAAGTTAAAAAGTAAAACTATAATGACAATGTTACTGAGAAAAATGTGGAAAAATCATTCGAAGCACAAAAGTGAGTATTTTCATAATTTTTTAAAATAAATAACTATATAGATAAATTAATTTTAAGTTATTTTAAATAACATGTTACTTTCATATGTTTTATTAAAAAAATGCTATTTCTTTTTTTATAGAGGTTCTTAAAACTAGGCTTGTTATTAATGTAATTTCGAGAAATAAAAATAAAAAGTTGTAGCACGCGCTTTCTTGAACTTCTCAGGATTAGAAAAAAGTTGTCGAGTTAGAGTTAGTTTTCTTTAAAAGTCAGCTGTTGACAAGATGTTTAGATTTACATGATTAAAGAAAATAAAAAATTAGAACAAAATTTTATCTGAATACTATGTAATTTATATAAATAATAAAACTGTAATTTATTAATATTATTTAAGCGGATTGCTTTAACGGCGATGTAAAGTATATTTTTTTGTGTTATTTTATTGTGAAATGTTAATATTAGTACTTGAAATAAATTAAGTAATAGTAGTTTACATGTTTGACTATAATTAAAAGCGTTTTATGAAATTTCACTCTTATATAATGTTATACTATCTATTTACTTAATTTGCTCTGCTTACAGTTGATCAGAAATATATTTTTCCACAAATTATACAAAAAACTATAAAGACTATGGAGTGTGTAGATTTAGTTCGTCCTCTAAATTTTAATAAAAGTCCTAATAACCACATTTTTTCAACGTAGAAGAAAGAACTTTTCAGGTGTACGTACATATATCAATATATTTACTGAAATAGTTGCTAATATTATTTAAAAGTACTTAAAAAATATTGCACCTTATAACTCATTATAATTTAAATCTTTTAGTATTTTATTTGATTTTGCTTGCAAAATATATTTATAAGTTATTTCATATCTAGGTATCTTAGCAAAACGCCGCGCCGTGTCATCTCTTATCTCGCGTAAATTCCGAAATAAAATGTAGCATATATGTTGATCCATAACCTCCTCTAACGGACAATGAATATATAAGTCCTATAAAAATTGTTAAGCTAATCTTTGGATTACCCTAAACAAATAAACAGACAGACAAAATATTTAAAAATGTTTATTTATGTTTTAATATCGTGTAAATAACTATATGCACTCGAAAAAAAAACTGTAATTTTGAAATCACAGACAGATATTTCAATTTAATTTTTGTAGAGATTAAAATTCTCCTCCATACTGAACAGTAATTTCTTATAACAGTACATAATATATATAAATTTTATTAATTCTCATAACTAAGCTAAGCTATCATAATAGCTTAAGCTTAAGATATTATAATTCAATAACGAGGCAAATTGCGGCATGAAGTTCCGCCACTCAACACGCAATGCCTCCAGAATTCGGTGGAAACTTGAAAACGGAAATGTCTTAATGGGAACAGACTGTCTTAACACTGGGTTCTCTCTGTCTACCCTACTACATCTGAAATACAGCGTGAATTCTTTTTTTCCTTGTGAATAGGGCTTAATAAATATTCACTTTCAAGAGCTATTTCGTATTTGCCAATTGCTTGGCACTTGGCTTCACTATCTCCAGGACACACCTAAGTCTGAGCAAGTTTTTTGTTTTGTATCAAGTTGGTTCATGTCGCCATGTACGGAAGTGTCACATACGTAGCTATACCCTGACTTACATATATCTATGTTATACATACTTAGTCAAAGCACGGACTCAAGAGGTTCCGCCACTTGTATTAAAAGTTAAGACCAGAGAGGCCATCGTAGCCCAGTGAGATAATATCAGGCTCTATAACATACATGATGGTTGTGAATTTAATTCCTTCTCAGGGGAATAAAAATATTGTCTCCGTAAAAACAAAAGACGGCTTTCAATTCACGTCCATTCTCGAATTCGGATGGAAAAAGGAAAATTAATTTAGCAAAGCAGGCTGTATGTAAATATTATATATGGAACATATTTCCAAATTTTGTTATAAAATATTATGTAAATTTTATAAAATGTATGCATATAACGGTGAAGTACAGATTCCGCTTCTCTTTTTTTTCGCGATTACGTTAATTTTCCACGACACGTCAATCCGGACGGGGAACGGGAATTTTGTATGACTATATACGATACTATCACTTTAATAAAACTATCATCTTTTATAGTTTTATGCTTACCTACATGAATTTTTGATGTTTTATTAATAATTTTGATGATAAAAAAAATCAGTTTCACGGTGTATCCCGCACACAGCAGGGTAGGCAGAGGGAACCTAGTGTAAGACACTCTGTTCCCCACTTTTTGCCGAATTCTAGAGGCATTGCGTGTTAAGTGGCAGAACTCATCGTCGCGCTTTGCCAAAACCAGAGCAAAGAAATGGAAATATAAATTTAAGTAAATATTTCATCTCCTCGAGTTTGTAATCAAAAATCAACAAATGAACATAAATACATAGTACATAGTATTCCTAGAATTCTAAATTGAACTGACAGCATACACAAGTACATCCTTTCCAAGGCTAGAGAGTCCCAATTTGATAAGAATTGCATTGCATATTGCGTAACAAATGTATGATTTGTAAACATGAATAGAAAATACAAACTATAGATATATAATAATACCTAATACCTTAAATAAATGTCCGTTGTGCCGCAGGGGTGTGACCGTAACGCGACGGTTGTGGGTTCCCCACTCGAGGAAATAAAATATTGCTTTACATTTACACAAATGTTTATTTCTTCGCTCTAGTTTAGCAAAAAGTGGAAAAAAGAGTAAAAAAAAGTTAACAATAGGATCCCTCTGCCTACCCTGCTGTGTGCGGAATGCAGCGTGAACCTGATTGATTTTTTGAATAAATATATTTAAGATAGAATTGTTCAGTAAATATAAAAAGGAATTTACGTATAGCTAAAAAGAAAGTGGCGACTCTATCACTAAAGAGAAATATAATCTGTTACTATTTCTGTCTTAACTATTACTATAAAAAACCAGCACTGAAATAAGGTAATATTAAAAAAAAATCACTAAAATAATTCTGTAACTAATAAATTTAATCTTATATTTGAACAGTTAACTCTATCAAAACTCTACATTATAAGTTTAATATATAAAAAAAACTAATTAAAACTTAAAACACAGTTATTTCTATGTTATCCATAAAGAGAAAAATAATATAGGCTGCGACATATTTGTAACCAGCTTTCTAAGAAGCAAAAAGGTATCCGTTTAGCCCACTGGTACTTTCTAGCGTCAACAAACCTTTATCTAGGGTTTATGAACGTAGCAATTATAACAGTATATTTCTTTTAATTACTCTTATATATCGTTTTGTTTTCAATGTAAAGAGAAAATGAATCAGCATCTTACCAATTTAAATTAATTTGTTCTAATGACATGTTTGATGTAAATCCCCGTGTGAGAGTGGATATGGGAGTTAGACTTTTATTCCGGAGTATATGTAGGTATATATATATTATTATTTTATATAGTTATACTCCTTTATATGTATAAACTCCTTTATATATATAAAGGAGTATAACTGTATTACTCCAGTCGTGGCACGAGGCAGCGGCACGAGGTGTGACTGTAAAACTGAGTGGTTGTGGGTTCGATCCCCAGAAATATTTACTTAAATTTATATTTCGATGTCTTCGCTCTGGTGTCGAGGTTAAGCGCGGCGTTGAGTTCTGCCACTCAACACGTAATGCCTCCAGGTCTCGGCAGAAAGTGGAGAACGGAGTGTCTTAACACTAGGTTCCCTCTGCCTACCCTACTGTGTGCGGGATACAGCATGAAGCTGATTTATTTTAATTTATTTATTTTAACTGTATAACTTATGACCATTGGATGCAATCATATATTTCTCTTTTACTCAATAATACTACGTTCTTTTAAGCTTTCTTGCTTTCCACTAAGTACTTCTCTAAATATAATTTAGTTAACAATAGCAAATAAACAATACCCGTTTATATAGGAAGTAGGAAATTGAAAATTGTGCGTAGTTTAAACAAGTGGAACATCTAGATTCTCAATGATGCGATAGCATTAACGATGCGGGTGCAACGACAAAAATATTTTATATATTAATTGATCTTTATTTGTTATGTACTTTAAAAGTTATGAAACTTAAAAATAGTGTCTCCACAGTGTTCACCCATATTAAGGTTTTTTTTTTTCATGAAGATAATTGACATTTTCAAGTCGAGTCGTGGCGCAGAGGCACAAGGGTGTACGTGACACGCCGCAGGTTGTGAGTTCCATTCTCACTCGAGGAAATGAAATAATTAATTTTCGTTTTCTTTAATATGGTATCGAGACAAAGCGCTGCCTTGAGTTCTGCCAATCATCACGTAAAGCTTCTAGATTTCTTAACACTTAGTCTTCCTCTGCCTACACTGCTGCATGCGGGATACAGGAAGCTGAAAAAAATCAAGTATATCGTTCAAATGTAACCCAATGTATCTGTGGTCAGGGTTACCTCGGTTACTTAGAATGGGTCATTTGTCATAATACAATTAAATACCTCTTAATTTTTTTTTATTTAATTACGAGAGAGAAGCCGCAAATACAAGCTAGTATTTCTAAAAATGGGTTTCCCAATCGCATTTATCAAATCCAAGCACATACCTATTATAAAAAAAATAACTATAAATTCATTCAATATAACTACAAACAAAACATTCATAAAGTAAAGCTTTATTTATGACAAATATGTGTTTCTATAGTTAATTAGTAATTATTACTTATATGAATGATTCTGTATATGTGAGTATAATTGTCATCACAATCACATCTCGTCTCATCAATCATCGCATCGATGATTGTGGAGAGTGGATAACGGAGTGTCTTTACACTAGGTTTCCTTTTCGTAATCTGCTGGGAAAAACGTGAAGCTGTTGTGAATAAAGATTTTTTCGATATATAGAATTTGAGGTGTCGCTTGCAGAGATAAGGTAACGGCTTAGGAAAAAAAGGAAGTTTAGAAAAAATGGGGAACGGAGTGTCTTAACACTAGGTTCCCTCTATTTACCCTGCTGTGTGCGGGATACAGCGTTGATTTCTTTTTAGGAAAAAAAAAGAATATATATTTTTTATTTGTACTTAAATTACAAACGATTAGCTTATTATGAAATTAGATATTGAAAATTGTGTTACGTTCTTTTAGTATAGTAATTGCGCCTAATATCTGACTGACTGACCTATGCCCTATTTCCGTTATCACCCGTCTGGCCTAGATAGTCGATAAATAATAATAAATAATTTAATACGGCAATGGCGGCACCATACGGATTTGCAAATATACTTTTAGGTTTTTATTTTGGATAAACAAGTTTAATAATAGCGTTTGGGTCAGGGTCAAGAATGATAAATATTTTTTTCATGCTAGTTTATCTGTTTACTTTATTTTGTAAACATTTTAAAGAACTTCTTTCTGTTTTTGGAGATATTTAGCGATTTACTAAAATAAGAAATTTATTTCAAACGAAAAGAAAATAAATGAGTAAAAATTAAGTAATACATTTATTTCTCAATTACAGCAATTCAGTTGTTTCAAAATATTAAAACATAAATACCTAAGCAATTTTAGCACATTAAAGAATTATATTTCCGTAAACTTTATTAACTATCTAGGTTGATTATAACGCCGATTTAAACTAATCTTGTTTTACAGTAAAGGAAGAAAAAAAATAGCTATAAAAGAAAGAAAAGGTAATAAATAGATTAATTTTCAATAACAGCTTTTCAGTTGTATCTATATAGAAAAACAAAACTGTCCAAGAAGTTTTAACACATTAAAGAAATAAAAATCAGATTCACACTGTATCCCGCACACAGCGGGGTAGGCAGAGGGAAACTAGTGTTAAGACACACCGTTCGCCACTTTCCGTCAAGTTCTAGAGGCATTGCGCGTTGAGTGGCGGAATTCAACGCCGCGATTTACCTCGACGACCAATATTTAATTTTCTCGAGTGGAGATCGAACCCACAATCAGTCGATTTTACAGTCACACTTTGACCCTGCGCCACGACTCGCTTGCTTTTCAGTTGTTTCAAAATAGAAAAACATGTATATCCAAGTATTTTTAACACATTAAAGAAATATATTTCCATAAATTTTACAAACCGGGTTAATTACAACGCCGATTTAAACTAATCTTGTTTTACAGCATATAACAGCTTCAAAATCGCAATTTGCTCTCACTATTACACCCTGTCGCAAAACACTGTATAAACTTTACCCCAAGCCTTCAATTATGATGGATTAACGCAATAAATTCTAGTTGGGCAATGCAAGCAAATTATTTTCTAATTCTAGTGGCGTTTGAACATTTATGTATGTACC
>JAAIXJ010001860.1:908-18906 GCA_013403705.1 Heliconius hermathena
CATTTCTTCGCTCTGGTGTCGAGGTTAAGCGCGGCGTTGAGTTCTGCCACTCAACACGCAATGCCTCCAGAATTCGGCAGAAAGTGGGGAACGGAGTGTCTTAACACTAGGTTCCCTCTGCCTACCCTGCTATGTGCGGGATACAGCGTGAAACTAATTTTAATTTATTTTAATTCAACACAGAGATAAAGAACGATCTTGAAAGAAATATCAAGTAAATACAAAGATATTTTGGTTGGTTCGTTCATATAATATATGTAACTAATTTAAAAACTGTACAGGAGTTAATATGCAATTATTACAGTTATTTTACAAAGAATATTATGAATCCTTCAAATCAATAATTTAACATTTAAGGCTGTTTCTGAATGAGTAAATTAAATTATTCACTGACATCAGCACATTTAACAGAGTATATTATATAGATAAAAAGAACATAAAGTTACAAAAATATAAACGTGTAATAAATAATTAGCTTTATGTATCTATATTTTATAAATATCAAATATCAACAATAGTCGTATTTTTTTATTTAAAACAATCAAAAATTCTTTGACGATAATGTCGTAAAAAATCATATTAGAAGTCATTATAGTTCTTAATCAATTCTGCTTATTAAATCAATAATCATGTATTTTAAGCGGGCGAAGCCGTGGGCGAGCCGCTAGTATAAAGTATTATATGTATGTACCTGGCCTGGCCGTCATGGCGCAGTGGTACAAAGATGTGACTGTATGTGTGTGTGTGTGTTGTGAAGGAAAGAATTTAATTAAATTGAAACAGCTCTTCATAATATAATAAATAAATCAGCTTCACGCTATATGCCACCCACGGCAGGGTAACAGAGAGAACACAGTGCTATGATACTCCGTTCCACTTTACGTCGAGCTTATCGAGGCATGCGTGTTGAGTGGCGGAATTCAACGCTGGGCATTGTCGTTGGCCCCAGAGCGAAGAAATTAAAATATTATTAAATAACAATGATTTCCTGAGGCCAGTCGTGGTTGTGGGTTCGATCCCCACTCGATGAAATGAAATATCTATTTAAAATGTATATTTTCGTTTCTTCGCTCTAGTGTCGAGGCAAAGCGCGGCGTTGAGTTCCGCCATTTAACACGCAATTCCTACAGAATTCGCCGGTAAGTGAGAAACGGAGTGTCTCAACACTAGGTTCCCTCTGCCTACCCTGCTGTGTGCGGGATACAGCGTGAAGCTGAAAAAAAAACTGTATTTTACATCAATTGTATACAGTGCAGTGTATAAATATAATATGTATATGTCTGTGAAACCTTTCAAGCAACCATATATATTTTATTAAAAGGTCCAAAGAAGCTTTCGATAATAATAACAGTATTTTGATAGCAACAACCACAACAACAAAAATCTCAATAAATACATGGCTTTTAAGCCAAAAAGCCTTAAAACATCAATGCCGGAGGTTATTACCCATCGCGGTAGTAAAAAATAAAGGATATATTGTGGCATTTACAGCGAGGAAATCCAAAATACAATATTAATACTTCACGTGCCCTTGCGACATCCTTAGCGGATCAACTTTGAATATATTTAATTTAAAACATAATTGTTTTTTATCGGGGTTTCCCGTTTATATGAAAAATTGTTGGTATGTGTTTATGTTTGTACATACAATTTATGATGGAAATTATAAGTCAGGTGGCTGTTATTATATCTTTAGTGGTTTTCTTTAGTATAGATTTGCCCACACGTTTACATTTTTAGTATTGTAAAAATTTTATATTTGATCGTCTCTTAGATAGTCGTCGCAGCTTCGCCGGCAGTTTTTATAAAAATCGGTGGCGATTTAAAGACTTTTCAACCCCTTATTTGAACCCTTCGGGGGTGAATTCTAAAATATTTTTATAAAATTTGAAATTCAGACCCTTAAAAATATTTCATTGAACACGTGTTTCGTGGCTTTTGTAGAATTCACCCTTAAGGGTGCAAATAAGCGGGCGAAGCCGCGCGCGCCCTCTAGTGAAATATAATTTTGTACTTGGTTGTATCCTTGTAGTTCATATCTTAAGAACATTTAAAAAAATAATAGTTTTTGATATTTTTTTGATAAAATATACCTATATAAAAATGCAGTTAATTTAATTTGTTACTTCACATTGAGATATATATTATAAGTATTAAAATTTACTTTTTAACAATTTTATTTAAGTAAATAATAATTTATTTTTAATAGCTCCTTCAAATTATATTGAGTCACCTCGCTACATCGACATAAAAGCTCGTGTTGTATTAGGAGGCCACATAAATCACTTTTAAAGTAGATATTTATTACTTTTTTACAACTTCACGCTGTATCCCGCATATATTAGGGTAATTAGGGGTAAATCTGTGTAAGGACACTCTGTTTTCCAGTTTCTAATAAATTTTCGAGACATAATGTGTTGAGTGGCGGAACTCAACGCCGCTTTTTCTTGTCACAATCAACTTCACGCTGTATTCCGCACACAGCAGGGTAGGCAGAGGGAACCTAGTGTTAAGACACTCCGTTCCCCACTTTCCACCAAACGTCCATCGCTGTGCCAGGACGGCCTCATTAAAGAAGTATACAATGAATACCAAACCAGCTGAGCACGTTCTTCTTCATTGTCACCGTGACATCCTCGCTAGTACCTGCCATTCTGTGTACCTCTTCATTGCGGATTAAGCTGACTCCGCATATCCTACGTAGAGATCGCATCTCTACAATATTTCTCAATCTTTCTTTCATTCTTCTTCGTCTTCGTCGTTCGTCTGTCGTATGAACAGGGTTACCAACACTGCATCGTGTACGGCCAAGCGCGCAGCTGTGCTGACATTTCGCCTTTTCATCAATGCAGCTGAGGCTCCATTAACCCTGTTACCGGCAGCAATACGCCTTTCCATCTCTCTTGAACGTACTTCCCAGATATACCAATTCATTCACCTGTTCTTATATCTTACCATGTACAACTGACATTGCATTTGAAAGGACGGAGTCCTTTCCTCATTTCTTCCAAATATTCGGAGCTATAAATAGCAAAAAATTCTAATTATAAAATAACTTTTTAAAACACAATTTTACCTATCTGGAAGAAAAATGAACTCACAGCCGACATATACCTATTACGCTTGTACAATCTAAGGTAGCATTATTGGTTAACGCCCAATATTAATAATCTATCTCCAACGTCAATCTTAGATTGTTTCATATATCTATCCAATCTCTAGATTGGATAGATGTATGAAACAATCTAAGATTGACGTTGGAGATAGGTTATTAATATTGGGCGTTAGTATATTAACGTTCTAAGGATTAGATTTATTTTTTCTTTCACATCGTATCCTGTATATAGCAGGGTAGGCAGAGTGAACTTATTGGCAAGACACTCCGTTCTCAATAAGGCACCTCCGTTTCCCACCGCCGAATCTAGCATTTTCAGGCATTGTGTGTTCGGTAGCGGAACTCACTACCGCGCGCTTTTCCTCGTTACTAGAGCGAGGAAATTGAAATGCCAAATATTTCATTTCCTCACGTGGGAATCGAACCCACAACCGGTCGCGTTTCAAGTCGTACGCCTGTGCCCCTGCGCCACAACTGGCATCATAATCTTTAAAAATATATTTAAAGCGTATGTGACAAAGACTCTATAAATTGTATAATAACAAATTTATTTTAGCTTTTTTTCACGAAAATGCATATGCTTAATATCCTTTTATTTTGAACTACTGACTTACGCATAACAAAATTATAATAAAACTACATTTCTACGTATAAAAAATATCCAATATTTCAATACCACGACATCTATTGACGGAGTTGATAACAAATTTAGCTTTCCCGCCCGCCCAAACTCTATATGCGTCAAAGGTTCACGAGGTTTCTTATAACTTCGTTCCTTCACAGTAGGTGGCACTGCTGTGCTATTCTATACTTAGTTTTTGACTGCACTATTGTTGGATTGGAATCGTTTAGGATTTTAACTTTTGCTTGTGGTCACAAGTTCCAATCAAACACAAAGTTTGTATCGGTATGCTCTGGTATCGAGGCAAAGCGCGGCGTTAAGTTCCGCCACTCAACATGCTTCCAGAATTCGACAGAAAATGGGGAACGAAGTGTCTTAATTGTAGGTTCGCTCCGCCTACCCTGCTGGGTAGCAGCACAGCAGGGTAGGAGGAGCACACACTTTTTCGACTGCGCTATAGTAACTTAATTAGAATCGTTCGAAATTATATAAATTTTTGGTTGCGGTCACAAGTTCTAATCAAACACGAAGCTTATATCGCTATATTAAATCTAATTAAATCTATATATAAAAAAAATCCTTTTAGTTAGAGATTTATTATCATTAGTTTCTAGAATTTTTTTCAAATCTATTGTTATAATTCTTTAAATGAAATATTTATTTAAATTTATATTTCCATTTCTTTGTTCTGGTGCCGAAGCAAAATTGCGGTTTTGAGTGAAGAGGCATTCTGAGGCATTACGTGGTGGAACTCAACACGCAATGCCTCAGAATGCTTGCAATAGAAATATAAATATAAATAAAAAAAAATATTAAATTAGCTTCACGCTGTATCCCGCACACAGCAGGGTAGGCAGAGGGAACCTAGTGTTAAGACACTCCGTTCCCCACTTTCTGCCGAATTCTGGAGGCATTGCGTGTTGAGTGGCAGAACTCAACGCCGCGCTTAACCTCGACACCAGAGCGAAGAAATGGAAATATAAATTTAAGTAAATATTTCATCTCCTCGAGTGGGGATCGAGCCCACAACCAGTCGTGTTTACAGTCATTATTTGTACCACGACTGGCCTCATCATTGTAAACATGGAAGTATTATTGTGTTGTAGGACAGTCGTGGCGCAGAGGCACAAAGTGCGACTGTAAAATCGTCTGGTTGTGGGTTCGATCCCCACTCGAGGAAGTGAAATATTTATTTATATTTATATTTTCACTTCTTAGCTCTGGTGTAGAGGCAAAGCGCGGCGCTGAGTTCCGCCACTCAACACGCAATGTCTCCAGAACTCGGCGGAAAGTGAGGAACGAAGTGTCTTAACACTAGGTTCCCTCTGCCTACCCTGCTGTGTGCGAGATACAGCGTGAAGCTGATTTATTTTTTTTAATTTTTAGGATATGTAAATGAAGTGATTTATATATATAAAATAATTTCTCATATCTTTTACAACTGCTACCCACAAAGTACAATATTATATTGGTTTTATTATCCTATTTTATGTCCCGCAGGCGACATTGTCCTGAAACATCAAAGGGACTCGAGCTTTGTGTAACATGATATTCAAATGTAAGGAAAATATAATTTTTGTAAATTACGCTCGCATTGACTTCCGGTTATATTTCGTTTTTTATATGCTATATAATATTTTTAATATTAACATTTAAATTGTCTTTCTCTAAGTATTTAATATAAGTATTTAATATAAGGAAGAGAGTTGATTAACGTAAGGAACAAATTATTACAGTTTATATTCTTTTTAATATTTTCGAATAAAGAAACATAATCTGATATTTACTGTGCCAAATCACAGACAAATCACAGTTAAAGCTTGAAACATTTGATCGCATACAACGTAGCGTCGTTCGGATCATTAGGGACCCAATAATCTGTGAAAAGCTAAACTGACTTTTCATACAGACGTCTCCTGCTGATAGGGAGAGTTCTGAAGAATTGCTTAAACCGGTACCAGTACCTGTAAGTCATCAGCTGAAATATCATCTTCAACATCTGTATACGTGGCACTTCAATACTGTGCGTATTTGCGCCACGTGCCACACAACCCCGACATGGCCTACCTGCGGCAGTGATTCCTGGTCAATACGACATGGATACTTCCAAAAAGCACGTGTATCTCCACTTTAAAGGCCGGTATAGCATCTGTAGCTCTTGTGATGTGATTGACCATCAGGTCACTCTTACTCTCGCTTGTATTGTCTATTTACTTAAAAAAAAGTACTTGATACTGCTTCCAAAATTCGGCTTAAAGTGGTGATTTGAAGTACTTTAATGGGATCGGAGTGTCATAAAGCTTTCCAGGTTCCTTTTGCTTACCCTGCAATGTGTGGGATACAATGTAAAGTTAAAAATATAACAGAATTGTCTTTTATTTCAGATTTGCGAGTAGGTGCCCGCACTATGCGCGGCGTCACGTGATCAATGGCGACCGTGCACCCTCGCTCCCCTCAAGATGGCGTCCGAAGAAGACGCGACTTCACCAGGTCCCCTGTACCTATTTACAATTGTATTTTACTTTTTTTAATTTAAGATTATATTAGATTATAAGGTACAAGTTTTACAAACTTTTTTATTGAACACTATAGGTGTGGGTTCGAGTCCCGCAAATAAATTTTAAAAAATATTCAATATTGACATTTCCGTCAAAATAGGCGGTGAGTGATAAATAGTGACAGTTCAAAATGCTTTGTCTGACGCGTGGAATGCTGGAAGACAAAAGAAATTTTATAAAATTCACATACTTGATGGAGAAAACACATTTTGCGATGGTTATTTTATTAAATAACAAATAAATATCTCAAAATAATAGGCATATGTAAGTAACGAAGATTGAGTACAATTTAACAATTCTATTTGCATACATAAACCTCACATTCAACTAAACAGGCGGGTGTGAGTCAGTGCAACAAGTATTATTAGTGTTTCAATCATATTATTTTTTTACGTGTAGGCAGCGTGGAGGTGTACTCGCGTCTCCTCTGTTTGCTCTCTCATTAAAAACAATTTGTCTTACCTCTTATCTGTCATCTCGAGTAATTCAAGGAATGCATTAAATATAATAACATAAATTAGTCCCCTGCAACAAGATATGAGATGTAAACATTGTTACGAGGTCGCGTATCGCCGAATCGCCAACGTCCACCTATTTATACTCGAGGCGTCTTCCGTCTGTCTGTCCGCCACCTGTCGTCCTCTGGCGGATCACTAGCATTTTTTGTCTCTGGACAGACGTCTTTGCTCATATAAGTGGTGCGCTTTGAAACTATTTCAAGTTCGCTTCTATACATACGAGTACGTGTTCCGCTCGCGTCCGCGCCGGCTCCTCAGAGCGGGCGCAGATGCGAATCATCCGCTCCGATATAACTCTCCGCCGGAGTGGGTCGCGGGGAATCCTCCCGGAATTCAGCGGCGAGTCGCGCCCGCGGGGGAGGCTGCCCGCTCTAAATCCGGCGCACTCGCCGCCCGACTGCCCGGCGGGCCGCACGTCCCTCACCGTTGCGCGTGCGCAGGTCCCCGTACGTGACGCTGGGCGCGGTGCGCTACACGGTCCGCCGCGCGCCGCCGCCGCGCGCCTGCCCCTGCCGCTGCTGCTCCGAGGAGGCGGTGGCGGCGTGCCTCGGCCGCGCCAAGCCCGACCGCCGCACGCTGGAGCGCCTGCAGCGCCGCCTCGGCCGCGCCGGGCCGCGCGACGAGCGCCCGCGCTCCGCCGCCAGCCGCCACCAGCGCCTGCGCGACTTCACGGAGCGCCTGCTGCCGCGCGCGCCGCCGCCCGCGCCGCTCAGCGCGCCCGTGCTGCCGCCCGTGCCGCCGCCGCGCGCGCGCCACCGCCACAGCCCGCCGCGCGGCGCCTCCGTCGACCGCCTCGACGACTTCGACGCCGACAACATCACTCTGGTCCGCGTGGAGCCACGCTCGATCGTCGGATCGTACGCACAAAAGACTATACCTTATCGAAGCGCGTCTTTCTCCCAGGGTGACTTTACGCAGGAGAAGTACTATCGCGAGAAGCAGCCCTCGATCTTTGATTTCGGTAAACGTAATAAAAAAACAGAGGAGAGTGAGTCCGTGTCGGGTCGCGAGGACACTACCAGTGTCACGGAAGAGAATGTGACGGAAGGTGGGTCCGTTGCTTCCGTAGACTCTGCTGTCGGTTCAGACGAAGGACTTATCGTGCACGCCTCGCCCGCGCCGCGCTCCTCACCTCCGGATGCCTTACACAAGCAGCTAGGAGCGCGTTCGCTGACGCACCCGCTGCCGCGCCGCGTGCCTCCAGTGCGGGAGGAGGAGTCGACCGATGCCGGAGGGAGTTTGCCGGCGTTGATGGCAACTCGTGTTTTACATGAACTACGCGAAGAAAGTGACGGTTCGCAAGCTGATAGTGCGCAGGCACATAGTGAAGGGACGTCACCTCTAGAACCCGCCCAACCATTTGCTTTCCCTCCCCTTCCTGATCCTCCTGCGAATGTGTGTGCAAATGTAGACTGTGAATGTGCTAATTTTCCTTCGCGTAAGGAATCTACTAGTGAACTCGACATTTCTGTTCCGATACCTGTGCCAGTATATGAGTGTATAGTAAAACAGTGGTCTCAAGAACACCCAGCAGAGGATGCGCAGCGCTCAGATGGTGCTTCTGATGGATCTTTAGACCGAGATAAAGAAGATGAAACAATAACCAGTGAACAAGTTGCACATTTGTTAGCAGCTGTACAGAATCCTTGTACAGCGGCGCCAATAGGTGCTAGAGAGAGACGAAGGCCACTAGACAAAACTAAAAGGAGAAAAGGGATATATATTACTACCGCAAGTGATGATGGAGGCGAAGAGGACCCCCCATCTTCCTCAGTAAACGGATGTAAGCGTGAAAGTAGTGACGTATCTCTATCCGATATGCGATTATCTGCTGAAGCCAGAACATCTTCACTGCTTGGAGAAAAATCAGACGACTCTTGTACAAATGGACCACCTAGTCCAAGTGACGCATCAACACCCGTGTGGCCAAGATCTGAGGAATTACGGGCTAGACGCGCCAGATTTTCTCAACAAAGTTCAGATGAGAGAGATGATGAGATGTGTCGAGTCAGAAGTCGAAAATATGGGGTTGTGTCTCGCAGAGAGTCGCCATCAGAGGCGGAGAGTGATTCCTGCTCTCGTGATAGAACAGCCTCACCATCTCCTTTTAGTCCGTCAGATACATCAGATGTGGAAACAAAGCGTCAACATTTTAACAGAGGGCCTTTCGGAAAGACTTTGGAGGCTCCTAATAGATCAACTGAAGTTGGTCGCAGAAGTTTTTCGGACGCAACGGTTCCTTGCAGAAAAATAAGCGCTGGCGCAGTTTCTACGGGCAGCACTAGGTCTAAGGGCCCCACACATGTTAGGGCCACCTCATCACCTTCAAAATTAGCAGGCGTCAAACCTGGCACTGATTTACTTGCTGAACTTCTCCGTGGCAGCTCTGAAGCACTTTCAAATTCTTCAACTTTCGACAACGTTATATTGACCCTGCATCAGCATAATGTGAGTACAGACTTCTTTATTTTATTTTAAACTATAGATATGTTATATGTCTCTATAATAGATATTAAAGTAAACATGATAGACAGATATGTATTTATGTCACGTTAAGGCAATGGCAAAGTCACCTTCACCAACTATTCTCGGAGAACATTGGTGAAAGACTATATAAGAATGAATATATGTGTTTTTATAAAAGAAATGCATCATTATTTATTTTTTCAATTAGATTTTTTATTAAATGACTATGGACTTACATAATACCACTTGTGAAATGCGTAACAAATGCGACTTTTCCACTAACTACAATAATATGAATTTTGCATATAATGGATAAAGAAATAAATAATTTCGTTTACGGTTTCTCTTAATCCGAGATCGGATTCATGGTCGAATGTTAAAATATTCGTGTTTCCCGGCATTTCTCAGGCCAATGTCGTATGATTCAACCAACAGCTGTTCCGAAAACATTCAAATATTAAGGGTGATCGTGAATGTTAAAAGAATGCTGTGTTGATAGTTGCTTTTAAAGTCTATATTATGTTTCTACTGTATGTATTCTTTTTATATACCGTGGTGAATATGAAAAATATAAATAATAGTTTATTTTTACATTTTATATAATCCAGTCGTGGATAGGAGCACAAGCGTGTGACTGAAACGCAGCAGGTTTTGGGTCCAATATCCACTTGATGAAATGAAATATTTAAATATTTTCATTTCTTCGCTCTGGTGTCGCGGTAAAGCGCGGCGTTGAATTCCGCCATGCAACACGCAATACATCCAGAATTTAGAGAAAAAAAAGGAACGGAGTGTCTAAACACTAGGTTCCCTCTGCCTCTGCTGTGTGCAGGTTACAGCGTGAAAATAAAAAACATAATAATGTAGGTATAGAGGTAATTGTGACACAGCATGTAACCGCGATGGTTATTGGTGTAATTTCCATTTGGCAAATGAATTATTTTGATTTGTTAAACAAAACGCGGCTTTAAGTACCTGGTGGTACTCAACAGGCAATATGTCAAATTCATGTTATAAACTTGTAGGCAACAAAGTGATGACAGGTTCTTCATCTTTTGTCTATTGTAAAAGCAGTCCATATGGTATAGCAAAACAAGATCAAGATTTTCCTGATAAAAAAATAACTATATTAAAAATAGATATTCGCTGAGTAAGCTTTAGTCTCATCATTATAAAGAGAGGCTGTTATCATCAGGTCCTCAATGGACCATTCTGTATTAACTCATACAATTTTAAACAAAATAAAAAAAGGTAAGTGCGAGTCGGACTCACCCACCGTAGCGTTCGTATATAATTCAGGATTGTAGGTCAACGGGAACACGACTTATAATAAATTACCAACTTAAGTTTGCATATGTACTTATTTTGTATGAAATTAACTTGAAATAAAAATTTTTTATGATTATTTTCTATGAAATATTTATAAGATTTTATTTTTCGGAATTTTTCCTTTATTTGTGTTGTAAGTTCTCACATTGTGCTAAATTTCATAACTGTAGGTCTATGAGAAGTCACTCTTAGGATTCCGCAGCGAACTTCATGCAAGATGCAGCGAAATCTTTCGATTGTGTTGACGGAATTGATTTTTATAGCTTATTTTTTAAGCTTGATTTTTTTCTGTTCTTCAAGGAACCATAGACCTAAATATTTAGTATTAACTTCAGCTTAAAACTTTCAAGCGATCTCGAGATAAATAGTCTTGACAGACAGGCGGACAACAAAGTAAATCTATAATTGTACCGTTTTTTCCTTTACGGTACTACCTAAAAATGATAAGAAAAAAAAATATTAAATATTTTAGTTTCTTCGCTCTGGTAACTATGCCTCAAGAATTCCACGGAAATTGGAGAACGAAAATTGTTGGGAAGCTAATTGTCTTAATGCTAGGTTCCTATTTTCCCTCTGCCTATTCTGCTATGTCCGTGATACAGGTGAAGCTAAAGACAAAACAAAACATTACTGTTGCAAATTTATTCAATAATTTTTTAGATTTTTATAATTTTTTTTTTCACAATCTCTGTGAAGCTTACAACACCAACTTTACTATATAAGTGTAATGTAAAATTTAATTACAGTAGCACTTTCACGTAATTCACTTGATTTTAATAGTTTTTTTTAACAAAATAAACTTGTATTATCGATTAATTTAATTAATTTATTACTACGCTTTCTCTTTTGACGCAAAAGTATAAAAGTGCGGGTCTGATGTTGTCGTTATTATTGAAATTCGATTAAAATTATTGCATAAAATTATTTAAAACTTAAATTTTGCGTAACTATATGATGCAACCTTTAAAAGGTTAAAATCGTATTATATATTCATTGCTATCATATTAAAGGATGTCGAATTCTTGTGACTGTAACGCGACGGTTGTGGGTTCGATCCCCACTAGAGGAAATGAAATATTTATTTAAATGTATATTTCCAATTCTTTGCTCTGGTGTCCAGGTAGCGAGCGGCGTTGAGCTCCGCCACTCAACACGCAATGCCGCCAGAATTCGGCGGAAAGTGAAGGACGGAGTGTCTTAACACTAGGTTCCCTCTACCTACACCCGTATGTGCGGGATACAGCTCGAAAAAAACTGCTTATGGTCCAACATTTTTTATATATAACTTTAGTATTCCTTAATTTTAACATTTTAAAAACAAGTTGATAATTAATAGGTAATGATATTCGTTAAATAGGATGGCTTGAATAAAGGTAATATATAAATGTAGATGTTACCTCAAAATGTCTCCAGAATATACTGGAAAATGGGGAGCGGAGTGTTTTAACACTAGGTTCTCTCTGCCTACTCTGCTACATGCGGGATACAGCGTAAAACTGAAAAAAAAACAACATATCATATCTGAAAAAAAAACATGTCATCTCTGTGTTATACATACATATAGATATATACATTCTAGAGTTCCCTTTGTGTAGATGCCCAACTTCTCATGAAAACAATGGGTTCATAGAAATACCTTGAAATACTCCCGATATGTTCTACTTGTCTCTTGTCATTTGATTGTATGTCGCTTATTAATAATAATACTGGTTCACGCTGTTTTTCGTATATAGAAGCATATGCAAGGGGAACCTAGTGTTAGAACCCTCCGTTCCTTAGGCACCGCTCAATCTTGGATTGTGGATTAAGTGGCGGAAATTAACGCCGCCCTTTCCTCCTTAACAGAGCGAGGAAAATGGAAATGAATTCAAAATCGAACTCACAACCGTCGCGCTTAAAGTAAGATGCTTACCGCAGCACCACGACGACCTTAATATTTATAATATATTTTTTATATATACTATGCATTTTCGAAAAATACGTCGGTAAGATTCATTGCGTTAACCTTTTATTTATTTTGAGATACTGTTTTGCATGCAGCTTCGTCCGCGCAGACTATTACTAAGGTTATGGCCTTATTTCTCATTTGAAAAAAAAAAATTAAATCAGCTTCACGCTGTATTACGCACACAGCAGGGTAGACAGTGGGAACCTAGTGTTAAGACACTCCGTTCCCCACTTTCTGCCGACTTCTGGAGGCATTGCGTGTTGAGTGGCAGAACTGAACGCCGCGCTTAACCGCGACACCAGAGCGAAGAACTGGAAATATAAATTTAAGTAAATATTTTATCTCCTCGAGTGAGGATCGAACCCACAACCAGTCGGTTTTACATTCACACTTCGTGCCGCCGCGCCACGACTGGCCTCAGCCTGGCCTTTTCCATTAAATTTATATTTCCATTTCTTCGCTCTGGTGTCGAGGCAAAGCGCGGCGTTGAGTTCTGCCACTCAACACGCAATGCCTTCAGAATTCGTGGGGAACGGAGTGTCTTAACACTTGGTTCTCTCTGCCTACCCTGCTGTGTGCGGAATACAGCGTGAAGCTGATTTTATAATTAATTTAAATCAACAAATATGACCTCGCCTTTTTATTATTACAATACAGGTTAATATTATGTTGTTGGTTTTTTTTAATGTTAACACGGCGGCCTCAATAATTTAATTTTAATTATAATAAACTTTTCCCAAAGTGCTTAGGTTTAAAATTTTGTATCTATAATAGTGGGTTCAATTATATAGGCACTGATTTGTAAATTATATTAAATAAAAAATAAATAAATCAGCTTCACGCTATATCCCGCATACTGGTGGGTNGTGTCGAGGTTAAGCGCGGCGTTGAGTTCTGCCACTCAACACACAATGCCTCCAGAATACGGCAGAAAGCTGGGAACGGAGTGTCTTAACACTAATTTCCCTCTGCCTACCCTGCTGTGTGCGGGATATGGCGTGAAGCTAATAATAAATCAGCTTCACGCTGTATACGCGCTTGTCCTCGACAGCAGAGCGAAGAAATGGAAATATAAACTTAAATAAATATTTCATTTCCTCGAGTGGGGATCGAACCCACAACCAGTCGGTTTACAGTCACACTTTGTGCCCCTGCGCCACGACTGCCCACTATATTATATAATTTTCGATATTAAAGATCTGGTTGACAATGTTAGGATAACATTCACTTCTGCAATAATAAGAGAAATAAAAGAAGTCGCTAGTTTATATTGGAATCATTACATTTTTAATTTCTTACCATTTGTAATAAATAAAAACAAAAAAAGACCTTAAAATTAAATACCTGGACTCTCTTAAGAAGTAAATATCTATAGATAATTGTGATCTATAGAAAAGTACGGTTTAGTTAAAATATTTAAAAAAAATCAAAAAGTGAACTTTATTATATGAGACCAGTCGTAGCGCAGGGGCACAAAGTGTGATTGTAAAGCGATTGGTTGTGGGTTCGATCCCCACTCGAGGAAATGAAATATTTATTTACATTTATATTTTCATTTTTTCGTCGTGTCGTGTAGTGCCGTGGCAAAGCGCGACGTTGAGTTCCGCCACTCAACACACAATGCCACCAGAACTCGGCGGAAAGTGGGGAGCGGAGTGTCTTAACACTAGGTTTCCTCTGCCTACCCTGTTGTGTGCGGTATACAGCGTGAAGCTGAAAAGAAAAAAAAATGTTTAATAAAAGTAAAAAAATAAGGATCAATTTAGTTAACTAACTAACATTTTATCAAAACAAGCAAAAAGTTGAAAAAAACTATATTAATTTATGATACTTTCCACGAGAACTTTCCAAAAATCTCCAGAATATTCCACTTAACAACATAATAAATCATAATCGAATAGAATCTTCCGAAACGCACAAACGGCAACATCGAGAAACAACACAAAACTTTCCACGAAACCAAAGCACAACATAAAGTGTTGTAGGCGATTTAAAATAAATTATTTCATACGAATTAAATCCCAACCCCTATATAGTTGTGAGTCATCACGGGAAACAGGTCAGTAGCGTTTCGTCGCTTGTTTCTGTTTCTGGATTGCGTCATGTATGTTAACGTATATAGTAAATAATGTAAACCAAGAATAAGTAGTTCTAATATATAGTTGAGGCCAGTGGCGTAGGGGTATACGCGTGTGTACACGCGACAGGTTTTGGATTCGATTTCCAATCGGAGAAATCAGATCAAATCAGCTTCACGCTGTATCCCGCACACTGCAGGATAGGCAGAGGGATTCTAGTGTTAAGACACTCCGTTCGCCACTTTCTGCCGAATTCTGGAGGCATTGCGTGTTGAGTGGCAGAACTCAACGCCGCGCTTGTCCATCGAAGAAATGAAATATTTTATATTTTCATTTCTTCGGTCTGGTGTTGAGGCAAAGCGATTTGAGTTCCGCTACTGAACACACACAATACCAGCAAAATTGGGCAGAAAGTAGAGAACGGAAATATTTTTACGGCAACGGCATTTCTTCACACTAGGTTCCCAGGTTTACCCTGCTTCTGCAATGTCGCGCACATAAAGAAGAAAATAAATATGTAGTTTTGTAATGTTCGAGTAGATAAGTCGTGTGACCCGCTCACAGCTTCTACTCTCACTAAAACAACATTTCAGTTATATTTACCAAAAAAAGCACATGAACATCTAGGCAATGTTCGATCATAATTGACGATTGTGGGTTAAATTCCCACCTGAAGAAATAAAATAATTCATACTTTCATTTTCTGGCTCTGGTCGGAGACAAAGCTAATGTAATGCCTCAGACTGCGGCGGAAAATGGGGAAAGGATCTGTCTTAATGGGAACGTTATATCTTAACATTAAGTTCACTCTGCCTACACTGTTACGTGCGGAAAAGCTGAACATAGGCCTCTCCTCGGGTGCGCCAGAGCTCCTGATCCTCCGCCTCCCGCATTCAGTCAAAGCCAGCAACCTTCTTCAGGTCGTCGATCCATCGAGATAGAGGGCGCCCTACGCTACGCTTGCTGATCCGTGGTCTCCACTCAGGGACTCGTCTGCTCCAACGGCCATCAGTCCTTCGACAAACGTGTCGAGCCCATTGCCATTTCAACGTACCAATTCTGCGAGCGATGTCATTAACTCCGATTCTTTTCCGGATAACCTCATTTCTGTTTTTATCTTTCAAAGAGATTCCGAGCATAGCTCATTACATAGCACGTTGGGCGACTTGAAACTTGTGGACTAGACCGACTGTTAGATAAGTCGTGTGTCCACGTTTCGGCGGCGTAGGTCATGACTGGTAAAACGCACTGGTTGAAGACTTCGTCTTCAGACATTGCGGATTAGGCGACGAAAATATTTGACGTAGTAACCTAAACGCTGCCCAACTTACCTGAATTCTTCGATCAGCCTCTCTTCAAAGTTGTTTTAACAAGCTAAATAGTTTGCCTTAGGTATAAATGTATATTTTCAACAACTTCAAGAGGAGTGCCGTCCACGTATATCGCTCTCGGAATGACATGCTCGATGAACATGACCTTTGTCTTATTCAAGGTCATACCGAGACCGACACGCCGCGAAGATATACCTAGGCTCTGCAGCATCTCGGCTAGTTGTTCCAGCGACTCTGCTACGATTACGGTATCGTCGGCGAATCTGAGGTGCGTGATGTACTCACCGTTTACATTGAGTCCAAAGCCGTTCCAATCAGTTTCGGGGATATAATATCCCCCTGCTTTCCACCTCTGCGCAGTTGGATCGCCTTGGTTTTACACTTCTAAATTTGGACAGTTAATATAGCAGACAAGAGAAACATAGTGACGCTAAAAAAACGCGTGAAACTGATGTTTTTTTTAATTTACAGGCTTCAATATACCCGATATTTTGGAGACGTAATCGATTTGCTACATTTTCCTTCGCATTAATACAAATATTATTATTAATACTATATGTTATTAATTACGTGTCGTAGCTTCAGCACATGTGTTTTGGACAAACAATGTTAATTTCATACAATGAGTTATGGCTCGGTGGTCTTTTTTTGTAACTGTCCATTGAAAATATCCTCTGAATATCCTCCTCTGTAAGAGTAGGGGGAGGAGTGTAGTCCGTGCCCACCCCAAGATAGTCTTGTGCCCATCTCAGAAATTTAGGTAACCGAAAGTTGAAAGAATAACGTTTCATATCTATTGAAAGCTAAAGGCCCCCCCCAGAAATATATCTACATACGTCCATGCTTCTGAATGAATTGACGATATACAAGTAGTTCTAACACTTTTTTGTTTTGATATAATAGTAGATAGTTTAAAATTACTTTATTATTTTATTTAAATTTAAATTATTTTTAAACGACTTCTGTAGAGGAAAGAGGTTAGCAATATAATTGATGCCATTTTTATTATTTTTTTATTAGGTGAAAAAAATTAAAAACATTTTTAAACATTTTTAAAGTGTTAAACATTTTTAAATTCCACACTTAGGAAAAAAAATACTTATTTAGAAAACATATAAAAATTTGAACGCAGCGGGACTCGAATCCGCGCCTCCTGGAAACCGACCAGGTCGGGTTCCGTTACGTTACGTTTTCTAAATCGTATCCGTTTTCTAAATAAGTAAAATCCGTTTTCTAAAAAAGTAATCGTATACGTTTTCTAAAAAAGTATTTAAAAACATTTGTTTATTTTTAAAGTTCAATATTAGAATACTTATTTAGAAAACGTATAAAAATTTGAACGTAGCGGGACTTGAACCCACGCATCCTGGACTGCTACGTTCAAATTTTATACATTTTCTAAATGTGTAGAATAACACTTTAAAAATATTAAAAATATTCAGTATTAGAATTTAATCAAGTACATATGTACCATAAAATCCTAAAACTACATTTATTTTGGTACCATAATACTGATGGTTCCAACCGCAATGTATCCCTGGCGCCATTTTATTTTAGTTTCGGAGCCAATAAAATAATTAGGCGTGTCATCGAGAGCATTTGAAACAGCACTTTGATGTACCTGACCGTTTGATGCACCATTTTAATGATTTAAATCGTAATTTTGTGTGGCACAGTTTAACAGGGTTTTACTACTATTTCTAATTATAATATAACTTAGAATCGATATGGAATTAAAAAATATTAATTATAGGCCGGAGGCGTATAAACGTTGGACTGTCAACAGGATAGGTTGTAAGTTCGATTCCCACTCGAAAAAAGGAAATATTTATTATTAGATTAAAAATAAAATAAATAAATCAGCTTCACGCTGTATCCCGCACACAGCAGGGTAGGCAGAGGGAACCTAGTGTTAAGACACTCCGTTCCCCACTTTCTGCCGAATTCTGGAGGCATTGCGTGTTGAGTGGCAGAACTCAACGCCGCGCTTAACCTCGACACCAGAGCGAAGAAATGGAAATATAAATTTAAGT
>JAAIXJ010001860.1:22842-66730 GCA_013403705.1 Heliconius hermathena
TAAATTAGCTTCACGCTGTATCCCGCACACAGCAGGGTAGGCAGAGGGAACCTAGTGTTAAGACACTCCGTTCCCCACTTTCTGCCGAATTCTGGAGGCATTGCGTGTTGAGTGGCAGAACTCAACGCCGCGCTTAACCTCGACACCAGAGCAAAGAAATGGAAATATAAATTTAAGTAAATATTTCATCTCTTCGAGTGGGGATCGAACCCACAACCAGTCGGTTTTGCAGTTACACCTCGTGCCGTTGCGCCACGACCGGCCTCTATTTCTAATTTTTATTATTCCTTACTTATTCTAACTGTGGACACACATTCTGATACAGTGGACAATTCCACTCACTCCATTTACGATGTCACGTTAACAATTATTTAAGAACATTTTTTTTACAATAAAAGTTTTTTTTTTTAAATTAGAACCAGTAGTGGTTTGAGATAAAGGCCGGCAACGCACCTGTAGCTCCTCTGGTGTTGCATGGGATCATGGGCGGCGGTGATCACTTACCACTAGGTGACCCGTACGCTCGTTTGCCTTGTCTTTTTCCATAAAAAGAAGATAAGAGGATTCGGCCGAATATACTTTTCCTCTTTATTATATAAGGACAGATAGTATAGATTATCCTTTTGGCGATATACCTGGCTATGCAGAGATTCTGATCATGTAGCCTCATTGTTCACCGAAACGAGTTGATTAAACCAACATATTGAATAGAGTAAACCAGAGTTGTTGTGATAATCGACCTACAAAAAACCTACCTCAAGAGCTTTTTTACATATTTTTGTGTATTTTCTTCAAATTACTATTTTTTTTATAGTTTCATGCTATATCCGTGGCATCGTCGACAGAAGGCGGTCCACACTGTGCCTCGTTACCAGAGTGAGGAAATGAACATATTAAACATTTAATTCCCCCAAGTGGGGTTCGAACTCACAAACTCTACGTGCTTGAGCTCTACGTGCTTAAGCGCCACGACTTGTGTCCAGTCTCAATAGACTGATGTAATATTATTTTTGTTTCAATTACATTTTTTAGTCAAGATATAAGAAGCACAACATCAACATTCCATGTAATAAATAGTCTATATAAATTTTGTAAAACAACCAAGATATTCATCTATTTTTATTGCTTGCCAAATTTCATTGTGTATACAAAATAAGTTGAACAACATTCTTATTGAGTTCAATCAATTCATTTTATCTCTGAGACCGTCGTAGCGTAGGGGCACAAGAGGTTGTGGGTTAGATCCCCACTCGTGGGAATTCTTTATTATTTATAAATATTTTCATTCCTTCGTTCTGGCACTAAGGCGGAGAGGAGAAATACGGCGTTGTGTTCCACCATTTAACACGCAATGCCTCGATAATTCGGCAAAATCGCAAAATAGGAAACGGAGTATTTTAACACTAGGTTCTTACCTACCCTGCTATGTGCTGTATACAGCGTGAATCTCATTTTTTATTTTTGATCTCTTAGACCAATTATATATTAAATTTCATAGATATAAGAGAGATTATATAGATATAAGAGAGATAAATGCAATAATTTGTCGCCTATTTTTAATACTGGCGATCATCGATGGAGTAGAAATGTTTTTTTCATAACGGAAGCGGCTGGCTCGACGCCAGATATCACAGTGCCGCGATTTCGACCACTAACTAACGCACGCGACCTTGTCCGTTTTATATCTATGCACACGTTTTTGTATGCTATTTGAATTGAACCAGTAATTCTTAGTTGAATTTTCCTTTTTTTATAAATTAACTTCTGTAGAAGTTGAAGATTCAATGTGGACTACTGAATTACGTACTGATTTTGATGGGATTTCTTTTTTGTTTAGTTTTTCTTACATGGCTTCAAGCTGTATCCTTCAATCCCTACCTATCAGGGCTGGCCAGAA
Organism: Heliconius hermathena; assembly: GCA_013403705.1. Taxonomy (NCBI): domain Eukaryota; kingdom Metazoa; phylum Arthropoda; class Insecta; order Lepidoptera; family Nymphalidae; genus Heliconius; species Heliconius hermathena. Next base: position 24,740 of record JAAIXJ010001860.1, read on the forward strand.
AAAAAAGGAGTTCTTCTTCGTTTTCCTCTGCGGTCTCGACATACTCTTTCGCTTCGTCCACTGTCAAAAACTTGTTTATATACTCCTTCCGGGAAGTGCTTATGTTTTTTACTTAACCTTCCTCCTGTTTCATCGATACACTGATTTCGAAGGTCAACCCAAGTCTTCCTCTGTCTCTATTATCTCTCACTCTTGCTCCATAAATATTTTTTACCATTCTTCCCCCACTCGGTCTTTCGACATGCCTAAAAGACTTAAGCAAGTTCTTCTTTATTTTCACGATCTCATCTTCTCTTATACTTGCTTTACTCTTGTGTTGTTACACCGGATTCGGACAACTAAACTGACTCCTCATATCCTACGCAGAGTTGCATTTTCACAGCATTTATCTTTCTTTTATTCTTTTTCATAGAATACGTATTCTAGAAGGGCTTTATTGCAAGTGAATTCAGTTCTTCACTTTATGCGTATTTTAAAGCTGTTACCAGTTGGATATTTGAATCTAACTTTGTTTTCAGTTTAACCTCATCACAGAAAAAAATAGATGTATTTGTTATTTCGATTCATATTTTTTTTATTTAATCCTTCTGTAGGCCAGTCGTGGCGCTGGGGCACAGAGTGTGACTGTAAAATCGACTGGTTGTGGGTTCGATCCCCACTCGAGGAGATAAAATATTTATTTACATTTATATTTTCATTTCTTCGCTCTGGTGCCGGGGCAAAGCGCGGCGTTGAGTTCCGCCACTTAACACGTAATCCCTCCAGAACTCGGCAGAAAGTGGGGAACGGTGTGACTTAGCACTAGATTCCCTTTGCCTACACTGCTGTATGCGGGATACAGCGTGAAGCTGATTAATCCTTCTTTTCCTAGGTTTCTTATTTACTAAAACAATGGCTATTGTTACAGCAATTATAAGCTCTTCCTTCAATATATTTTTGAATAAACAGACACGTACATTGGCGTTTTTAGATAGAGGAGTGTTGATAGCTGGTCGGTGATACGGATATTTATAAAACAACGTGAAGCCAGATAGCTACTAATAATATTTTGTTTATACTATACTATAATATGTTATATGGTACAGCCAAAATTGATTTAAGATTTTTTTTTGCTTTTCTTGTCTGAGAAAAAGAATGGAGAACTTAAATAATTTATACGAATCCGGTCAAGTGCGAAACGTTTACCACGATCCACAGCAATTTCAAGTCAACAATCAGCAGTTCAACGGGAAGTATAACTTGTAATAGTTGACAAAGTTTAGTTTGCGGAGTGTATTCATTTATTTTGTATGAAACGCAGTACATTCATACGTAGGAAAGTAACGATTTTTTTTTTATGTGATACCTGTAAATTTTTACTTTTCGGATATTTTCTTTATTATATTGTAATTTATTATTTCGTGATAACTTCGTAATTATAGGTCCACGGAAAGTACCTGAAAGGTTTTGATTACGGGTTTAAAGGATTAAATGTTGTGATTCTCTTACAAAGTGCAGTAAAAACAATGCATAAATGCTTGTATCTTTTGATTGCGTTGACTTAGAAGTTAGATTTTTTCTGTACTGCAAAGGACAATAGACCTGAATATTTAATATTTGACAGACGGAGAGACGGACAACAAAGGTTATAAGGGTTCCTTTTTTACCTATTTAGGTACGGAACCCTAAAACCACAATAAGATTAAAAAACATATACAAAAATCTTTTGAAACACGGAACTTTTATAGTATGACTTTGTTTTTCGTCTGTCTGTCCAGCAAGATCATTTATCTCTCGCCCACGTGGAGGTATCAATCTGAAATTAATATCAAAGAAAGACAAACGAAAAACAAGGTGATACTATAAAAGTTCCCCGTTTCTTTTGACGTACGAAGCCCTAAAATTATACGAATCGATTGTATTATAAAGTAAAACAATATTAAAAAAATCAGCTTCATGCTGTATCCCGCACACAGCAGAGTAGACAAGGGAACCTAGTGTTAAGACACTCCGTTCTCCACTTCCTGGATTTTGTATGTACTATAACTATGAGCTAGCTATACGAATAGAATTATCGCCGATTAGTTAAAATAAGTCTGACAGAGCAGGATGGTTGTAGGTCCACATCAAAATATATTATTTTCATAATATTATTTTTTTCAATAGTCGCAAGTTCGAATCCCGCTACGTTCAAATTCTCATATGTTTTTACTGTACAGATATACTGATATAATATGTTTAGATACTCATAGCTCAATCCAAAATATAGAAGGAAGTCAAAAAGGCATATTGGCAACAAAATGAAATTGTAATGCACATTAGCACCAACGTGTTTTGAATTTATTTTAATTATAGAAATTTGACTTGGCCTCAGTTAATACCTAAGACTCATAGAATTGATTTAGTTTATGGCAATTTATATCCAAAATTATATTCTACTTATTCATTAGTCGTTACATAGTAGTAGTATTTGTATATTATACGTGTTTTTACAAAAAAAAAAATATTAGTGCGAGAAACGCCGCTGTATTTCCCAGAAGTTGTTGATAAAAAGTTTGCATTCTCAGCTGTTCTTAGCTCCAATTTGAGCCGAATTCTTGAGGCAATGTGTGTTTAGTGGCAGAACTCAACGCCGCGTTTTGCCTTTGCCAAAGCAAGGAAATGTAAATGTTAATTTTTTCATTAACTCGAGTAGTAATCGAAGCCACAACCGTCGCGTCGCAGCAGCGTGTAATATGTAATATATACTTTTTTTTATTATTTGTTCAATAATTATTATTTGTTGGTAGAAAACGGAGTGTCTTAGCTCTTAGTTCTGTCTCCCTACACTTATGAAGTGATTGATTTTTACTAATTTTGGTTTATTATATATATAGTCGATTTTGAAAACATGAAATCCCGATTGTTCACGTTCCCATAAGTGACATATTTAGTCACGTCGAAAGGAAAGAACACGAAAAAGATTCCCATACAACTTTTCTTATCAGGATTTTCACTAAGTCTTTTATCATTAAATTTTATTACCCAAATTAATCATATACACAACATAATGTTTTAATTAAACAACAATGTTTAATCTAGCGCACAACAAATTAACTAACTAATTGAGGTCAGTCGTGACGCAAAGGCACAAACGTGTGACTGTAAACGAGACAAGTTATGGGTTCGATTCCCAATCGAGAAAATGAAATATTTTTTACATTTTTCGTTCTGGTGTCGAGGTAAAGAGTGAGTTCTGCCTACAAAATTCGGCGGGAATTGGGGTGTTGTTAAAATTGACACAGCGTGAAGCCATCTGCAACGTAACAGGATTTGAACCCAGGTTTCGATTTTTTATATGTTTTCTCAAAAGTACTTTTCTTTATTAAATGTGGATTGACACTTTAAAAATTTAAAAATAACTATATCAGCTTCACGCTGTATCCCGTAAACAGCAGGGTAGGCAGAGGGAACCTACTGTTAAGAGACTTTGTTCCCCACTTTCTTCCGAATTCTGGAGGCATTGCGTGTAGAGTGGCAGAACTCAACGCGGCGCTTAGCCTCGTCATCAGAGCGAAGAAATGGATATATAAATTTAAGTAAATATTTCATCTCCTCGAATGGGGATTGAACCCACAACCAGTGGGTTTTACAGTCACACTTTGTGCCGCTGCGCCACGACTGGCCTCAAAATAACTATAAATAGTTTAATTTTTTTAATTATAGTATAAATTAGTCCACGTACCATTATCTCATCCATCAATATCCTCATAACGTTCCCATCGACGGACAGATGTCGCTAGCTGTAAGTCTTATTGACGTTTATTAATTTTGGTCCAAGATTAGACGCCTGCTAATTTATTTATATTGTGTGGGACGTTCTTCTATAGTGCGGTTAACGAGTCGTGGCTGTTCTGAAGTTAGCTGTGAACGGCTTTATTTTAAGATTTTTTTTTACATTTTATTGTTTTTTTAGGGTTGCTACTACTGTGTACTGTAACCGTAATGGTACAGCAATAAAAGACTGAAGCGAAAATGTGTCTCAGTTTATGATTCTCCTGAGGTCTTCGTGATGTGGTGTGAGATGTGGTGTAAGACAGAGATATTTGTGGGTTCGATTCCCAATCGAAGGAATCTTATTTTATTTTTTTCGCTTTACCACACACAACAAAGCAAACCACAGCGGTGTGTTTCACCAGTCAAGAAGCAATGCCTCGAGAATTCGGTGGAATATGCAGAAGTCATAATGGGAGCGGAATGTCTTAAAACTAGGTTCCCAGGTTTCTTCTGTCTCCCCTGCTTTCCGTGGGATACGGTGTGAAGTAAAAAATGATTTAAGTTGGTGTTAATTAGTTATCTGCTCTCGTAAGAGGAAATATTGCATTCAAATTCACCATTTAAAACCCGTAATGTCCCGATGAAAAGTAGTGAACGGACACTAGGTTTCGTCTTTAGCCTGCTATATACGGAATACATCATCCAATAATAGAAAAAAACGTAATTTAGACAACAAACTTCTGTCCTCTGAAACAAAAATAAAAATCTAATAATACCCTCATATTGTACTAACGTACTAAAATCTAATTACATCTAATACTGCCAACTTGAGTACGTCATAGTGTATGTTTACGTTTGTTTTCGCCATTCAAATAAGTATTGAAAAAACGTAAGAGGAATGCCGAGCACCTGCTACGTGTTCTCAAATTTTGGTTACAGAGAAATCACCTATTTCATACTAACACACAGAACAACGTCATTGTTCGTGATCTAACATCTAAAAATAGTGTTAAACTCAAAATAAATACTTATACAATGTTGTATGTGGGATGTAAATAAATCAAAATAAATCAGCTTCACGCTGTATCCCGCACACAGTAGGGTAGGCAGAGGGAACCTAGTTAAGTAGTAGTAGCCACTTTCTGCCGAATTCTGAGGCATTACGTGTTGAGTGGCAGAACTCAACGCCGCGCTTTGCCTCGACACCAGTGTGAAGAAATGGAAATATAAATTTAACTAAATATTTCATCTCCTCGAGTGGGGATCGAACCCACAACCAGTCAGTTTTACGGTCACACTTTGTGCCCCTGCGCCACGACTGGCCTCATGTGGGATGTAGATAACCGAAAATATCTATTGCTAAAAGTAACTACTTTGAAATATGCTGAAATATATTAGATAGAAATTTGTTTGTATTGTTTATTGGTCATTTCGTTTTGAAATACTGTGTGGTTTTTTATGGTTTTTTTTTAAATATGACAACTTATCTTCACTCTTGATCCTTTTGAAGACGTCAAGTCTCGATTATTTATATTTCCTGAAAGGTCAAGAGAAATTATTTTTATTTTAATTTTAGTTATAGTGTTTAGTCAAAACGCTTCAATTGTACAACAACATCTACTTTATAATCTGATAATATATATAATTTTTTCTCACTAAGCTTGCTATAACTGTTGAAATTAATTTAGTAAACTCGGCGTACCATGCTGTGTACGGGATACAGCGTGAAGCTGATTTTGATTTTTTATTTATTTCGAATTAACCTTAGTTGACCTACTAAAACATAATATTGATGATACTATGATGATGTAAGAAGATCACGTAAGAAGCATGGAAGACGGAGGACATGTATGACGAGGTTGATGACAGTGGACGAAAGAGACCGAGAGAGATTTTGGTGCTCCGTTCTCTCTGGCTACTCCGCTAAGGATATAATTTTCTTTACTAAGTGTGAAATAAATGAGCTTTAGAAATGTAAAAAATAAAAAACCTTTCCTTTCCCACGTTTCCAATTCCAACACAACAGTTACACAATATTTATTTTGTAAACCGAAATCAAATTAAATTAACACAATTTATTTTATTAATAATGTATCAAGTAAAAAAAAAGATAATTAAATTTGAACGGTAGCAATCAATAAAAAACACATATTCAACTCATTTATACGATGTTTTTATAAAAATGCAATTAATTCATTTTTAATGATGGAAGCTTGTTCTGATTTCCTAATATAAATAACTGTTAAAATATATTATTATATTATATTTACACGACTTCGTAGTCATATATTTATTTATTTTTAATTTATTTTAATGCATAAATTAATTAAAATTAGTCATCAGAAAAGATTATATAAAAACAATATATCTTTTTAACGTCATTTGATTATTATTAGAGATATTTAATAGGAATAGTATAATTATAATTTGGGTACTTTTTTACTTGGACCCTGAAAACCAGACCCGAGTGTTAAGACACTCCGTTCCTATTAACACAGTGTCAAGTGGAACTTAACGCGGCGCTTGCTACGTTACAACAACGACGAAATGAAAATATTAAATACTTATTTAATTTGGGTACTTTTATGACATTATATTGTTGTCTGTAATTTTGCTTGTACGGATTTTATGTTCCTGTTAGAATTTTGAAAAATCTTATCTTTTAGTTGTTTCCTACATACACTTCTTAGTAGAAACTAAAATGTAAAATTTCAACTTTCGAAGTCCAGTAATTTAGTCTGTGTGATGTGTGTACACTCACTAAGTAATGGAGGAGTTTTATATAAATACATCAGCTTCACGCTGTATCCCGCACACAGCAGGGTAGGCAGAGGGAACCTAGTATTAAGACACTCCGTTCTCTACTTTCTGCCGAATTCTGGAGGCATTGCGTGTTGAGTGGCAGAACTCAACTCCGCACTTAACCTCGACACTAGAGCGAAGAAATGGAAATATAAATTTAAGTAAATATTTCATTTGCTAGAGTGGGGATCGAACCCACAACCAGTCAGTTTTACAGTCACATTGGCCTATAAATATATGGCGGTTATATATAAAAGAGAGAATTTATTTAAAAAAAAATAGATCGTATGTTCTTCAAAGAAGTGGACGATAAAATATTTTTTTATATTGAATTAAGTAAAATTAAGAAAGATGTACTGTATATTTCTTATGGAAGATGAATGAAAGAATTAAATAAAAAATAATTTGTTTTAAAATAAAAAAATGCCTGAACAAAGTTATATTGTATGTACTTCCAAAAGAAGTTACCCGCGAAGAAGTCACCCCATTACAGAAAAATACATTTTTATATTATATAATGGAAAAATATACATGTTTAAACAAACAGACGTCTAAATTTTATGTATATATATAAAAGCGTGTCTATAATTTAAGTAAACGAGTTATTGGTAACAAGTACCTACTCAAGTACAACCATAAAAAGTGACATAATATTTTTTTCTCATTAATTACATTTTTAGTTCTCATAAATTACCAAGAAGGCAGGAAGACAAGTTATTTTTTTTTGTAATTTTTTTTTTCAATTAAAATCGCTGAAGATACTTAAACTTTTCTATTTTAATAATTTTGTATATGGTTAAAATCTTAATTACTTTATTAAATTATAGATTTTTTAAATATTTCTCGTGCAATCTAGTAAGAACTAAGAACTTTAAGTTGTTCAATATAAAATCCTGTTTTAAATAAAACTATTTTAACCGGATTAATCGCGTATATTTTGTAATTTTATACATTTTTGGAAACCCGACGTTTCGAACACTCGCAGTACCACGGACTACTGCAAAGTGTTCGATACGTCGGGTTTCCAAAAATGTATAAAATTACAAAATATACGCGATTAATCCGGTTAAAATAGTTTTATTTAAAATGTGTAATAATCGTAAAAATCAAAGAACTTATTAAAATCCTGTTTTTTTTTCATGTTTCTCTTCCCGTAAGAATTTCTAAATTCCACCTTTTTCTTACTTCTATGCCAAATTCATTTTCCGAAGTCCAGTATCGTATCGAAATATACCGTAGTAGGGAGATAGTACTATCCGATAGCGATCATTAATATAACAGTTAGCCTCAAGCCTGATTTCCACCGCGAGCGAAGCGAGTCTATTGAGGACCACGTTGAATTCACAAGAGTAACTTACAGACTTGTATTTCTAATAATAAATAGAGACAGAGAGAGTGAGAGAAAGAGAGAGAGAGAAGAAATTAAATAAAAAAAATCTTTGTTGGTGGAAATGTCCCCATTTTATTGAAAAGGAGTCCTTTCCGACTATGTATGACCCGTGCATGTCTCTTTCGCAGTGGAAATTGCCTTTCCCCGATAAGATAGATATAGCCAGATAGTACCTGGCATTAAGATACCCAAGTCTCCGCTTTCACTTTGTTTCACTCACTTTTCTCTCTCTCACACACTTTCACTCATCTGCTGCGTCTGCAAATGAAAATAATTCTATTAATAAATAAAGAATATAATGCTAATTGTAAGTAAGCATTTTGAAATAAGTATAACTATTTAAAATGACCTTTTCTAATCTAGTTGTAAATCTTGTGTACCGTAAAGAAGAAAGATTATGTTGGTTAACCCCTTTCCTCTTCATGTTCCCCTTTACTCTTCATGTTGTATTCCGTACATTGCAGGGTAGGCAGAGGGACCCTAGGCACCTAGTCATTGTATAAAAAATACTATTCATATCTACACGTGTGCGCTATTTTAGGACTAATCCCAATGCCAAAGAATTTGCACCGTTATGCAATATTTATAGTAAGTTTATAATGAGAAGGAGAAAAAGTTATTTAATAATATCCGCACTTTTATTTTCTTTTAAGAATGCTCTCTTACTAAAGTCTCTCTCTCTCTCTCTCTGATATGGCTTCAGTCTGTACACATCTCTAGCTTCTGCAGTATAGATATGGAGAACCTAAATTGTTCTTGTACCCAAATCTCGGCGAAGTGCAAAATGAGGTTGGTTAAGTGAGGCTGGACTTGAGGTTATGTTTTTATCGCCCATGTATGTTTATCCTTTCCTTTGTTCCCTTGTAACTGTTCAACTAGTGAACAGATTGATGGCTCGAGTGATACTAGATATTAGAAGTTTATACAATCGGTTTTTTTGATTACTTTATAATTCACTTACATGAATTGAATGAATTATTATGATACTTATTTAGAAAACGTATAAAAATTTAAACGTAGCGGGACTCGAACCCGGGCCGGTCGGTTTCCAGGAGGCGCTGGTTCAAGACCCGCTAAGTTCAAATTTTTAAACGTTTTCTAAATAAGTATTTTTCTTTCCTATGTGTGGATTAACACTTTAAAAAAATGATAAAAATAAATTATTATGATTTTTATTAGCTTCATATATGTATGCCGATTGATTTCTACTTTAAGTAGAAATTCAAACATAGCCTAACAATTTTTCCCTAAATATTTGAAAAATAGACAAAAATAATATTATATTATTATTTTAATGTGAACATTTATTCTTCATATGAAAGTTGTATAAAAGAATATAGAAAAAAACATGTCATTTTAAAAAATAAAGTGATTTTATAAGGGTTCCGTTTTTACCTTTCGAGATACGGAACCCTAGAACAACCTATTTTTAATATTTTTAATTTACCTAATGTAACCATTTGAAATATGAAACATCATTATTAATAACTCTTAACAAATATTGAAAAATATTAGCTCGCTCACTGGCTACTATTATATTTAAACAGATTCATATTTTTTAATATACATTATTGACCTAATTCATAATTCTTAGTAGGTTCTTAATAATTAAGCATATTATAATTTTTTTTTATTATGTGTTAAGAAACGGAATTTAAAGCAGCGGTTGGTCTTCTTATCATAGCAAGGAAATGGCAAAACTCTATTTCCCCTAATGGAAATCGAATCCACAGCAGTCGCTTTTCCATATTTATTTTCTTTTCTATATTCATGAACTCAAAACGTTGACTACGCACACTCGACAGATTATCCGTTCCCCACTTTCCGCCTAATTCTGGAGGCATTGCGCGGCATTCAGTTCCGCCACTCAGGCGGAACTCAACCCCGCGCTTTGCCTCGACACCAGAGTGAAGAAATGGAAAAATAAATTTAAACAATCTTTACTTGGTAGTAATCACTTATTTAATATTATTTAACTTAAATTTATGGAATATATGGAATTGGCTAACTGTGAGAGTATTTTGTATTATTTTTTTTTATTCGGGGCCGTCGCGGTGCACGAGAACTGTAACGCGACACGGTTTGAATTATTATTTATCAATATTTTCATTTCCAAGGCAAATGCGCGGTGTTGAGTTGCGCCACCCAACACGTATTACTTCTATAATTCGGCGGAAAGTGAAAATATATGTATTTATTGCCATATCTACATATATAAAAGAACATGTACCTGGCTGACTGAGGTAAGACGCACGCACAGCCGTAACCGCTGTGCGTAGAAATGTGAAGTTAGGGCAAATGTTTATTTTCAAAATCTGGACATTCGCTAAGGAGGGATTTTGAGAAATTTTAACCCTAAAGGGGTGAAATAGGGGTCGAAAGTTTGTATGATTTTTTTTTAAATCGGCACCGATTTTTATAAAATTTGAAATTCAGACTCTTAAAAACATTTCATTGAACACGTGTTTCATGGTTTTTTAGAATTCACCCCTAAGGGTGCAAATAAGCGGGCGAAGCCGCGCGCGCCCACTAGTAATTCATATATAGTATTCATACTGATCATATATGTTATTTATATATTTTTTCTATTTATTTTTATTAACTATTTCAATTGTTGTGCTCTTTCATGTAAAATTCATAAGCTTTTTTATTAACAAAAACCGGTATAAATATATTTTAATATAATAAAGAACTCGAACTTGTAAATGGCAGATTTACGACTAAATATCTACTGCGCTAGGAGGGCGTTAATTTTTTCTACAGATTAATGTAATTTAATATAAGGAAGTACGTACGAAAGATAATATTAAAAGATTACAACTAATCCACATGTCCTGGTCTAAGAGATAAGAAGCGTCCGTTGACTGATTAATCTTAGATGAGCCATTATGATCTCATATGAGTAAAAACTCTTCGTATTATATATATTTGTAATATAATCAAAACGCAAAGCCTCCGTAAATCAGCGAAAAATGGTGAACTGAAGTATGGTAATGGGAACCGAGGTTCCCAGGTTCCCTCTATGTGCGAGATACAGCATAAAGCTAAAAAAAATCTATATAAAAGAACATTTTATGTTCTTATCTTAAGTTTGACGATAAAAAGTAATAAATAATATTGAAAACAAATACATTGAAATATTTGTAGCTTTGATATTTCTGAATGAGGAAAAATATAGTCGATATTAAATATGGTCTATTCATCAAATGTTTGAATTATTAGAGTGTAAATTTTGTGCTTTCATAACTAAAATGTGTCGTAAGTAGATGTCGTGGCGGTAAGTAGAGGGTTGGAGTGTTTTAATGGGAACGGAATGTCTTAACACTAGGTCCCCATGTACCTCTGCCTACCCTGCTGTACGGGATACAGCATGAGGTTAAAAAAAAAGCAACCATAAAAAAAATTGAGGCCGTCATGGCCGAGTGGCACACAGGTGTTACTGAAAAGCGATGGTTGTAGGTTCGATCTCCACTCGAGGAAATTCATTATTATTTGTTAATATTTTAATTTCTTCGCTCTGGCACCAAGGTAAAAGTCCAACGTTGAGTTCCGCCGATTAACACGCAATGCCACGAAAAATTCGGTGAAAAGTGGGGAACGGAATGTCTTATCACCATGCTCCCTCTGCCTACCCTGCTGTGGGATACAGCGTGAAGCTGATTTAATTTATTTTAATAAAAAAAATCTATACCAACCAATAATTCCTGAGATAAACGCGTTCAACCAAACAAACTCTTCAGTACAGATATTAATTACATACTATAATTTTATCTTAATAAATCTTAATACATTTAATACCAAAACCATTTTGCCGTAGAGTTTTAAAAAGGAAATGGTTTTAAATCTGTTCCTGTTTGAGCGGAAATTGAATTAATCAAAATCACTATATAAATTACTTAATTTGCATTTTGATGTATTTCTGCGCATGCGTAGTTCGTTGACTGTTCGAGTAAGGAGTGATCTCATGTACGATTGAAAATTGAATTAGATAATAAAAATCAAATTAAATTAAATCAGCTTCACGCTGTATCGCGCACACAGCAGGGTAGGCAGAGGGAACCTAGTGTTAAGACACTCCGTTCCCCACTTTCTGCCGAATTCTGGAGGCATTGCGTGTTGAGTGGCGGAACTCAACGCCGCGCTTAACCTCGACACCAGAGTGAAGAAATGGAAATATAAATTTAAGCAAATATTTCATCTCCTCGAGTGGGGATCGAACCCATAACCAGTCGGTTTGACAATCACACCTCGTGCCACTGCGCCACGACTGGCCTCAATTAGAATATAAATAAAATTTATTTTGTATGTAATACAATTGAGCCCGTCGTGGCGCAGTAGCAAGAATATGACTGTAACGAGATGGTTGTTGGTTTGATTATTAATTGGGGAAATAAATTATTGTTCATTAATATTTAAAGTTAAGGCCAGTCGTGGCGCAGGAGCAAAAAGTGTGACTGTAAAATCGACTGTTCGTGGGTTCGATCTTTACTCGAGGAAATGAAATATTTATTTAAATTTATATTTCAACACTCAATGCCTCTAGAATTCGGCAGAAGGTAGGGAACGGATTCTTAACGCTACGTTCCCTCTGCCTACCCTGCTTTGCCCGGAATACAGCGTGCAGCTGATTTTTTTTTTCATTTTAATATTTAAAGTGGGGAATGTAGTGTCTTAACACAACGTCCCCTCTGCCTAACCCCACTATATATGAGATAGAAAGTAAAGCTGCCTAAAATTATTGTTTAAATAAAGATTTGAATTTTTACGCTATTTTATAAGCGGACACTTTCAAAAATGTAAAATTTTTGAACTATTTTTTTTTTGGGCTTTGGCTTTATGTCTCGAATTAGGGTATATTTTGAATTGACACTAGATCCTTTCTGCCTGTATTTTCATAGTTCGTCCGTAAAAATAATTGTAATAGTTTTTCCTAAAAACATAAAATAAAAAACAAATAAAAAATAAAATATTTTTAAATACGAACGTAGCTAAAGACGTTTTTCTAGAAAAAAAAAAAACTAATTTAGTTCCTTTGTACTTTAAATAACATTATGATAACCTTTTTATGAATGTTTTACGGCGTATTCTAACGTTTTCAGCAGTAAACTAACAAAGTAGGTCAAGCTTAAGGAATCAAATAGTATAGGGTTGTTCAAAATTAAATAAATCAAAAATAATATTATCAATATCATTAAACTATATATGTGTATGTTATGTATGTTTAAAAAACATCTGTATAATAACACAACAGTAAGTACGGCTGGAACCATATTCAATACATATCCTTCTTTTTTAATTCGGTTGAAATATATTGATGGTAATCCTAATATTATATTATCATTAAATATAGAAAAGTAAAAAATAAAAAATCTAATCAAATCAGCTTCACGCTGTATCCCGCACACAGCAGGTAGGCAGAAGGAACCTAGTGTTAAGACACTCCGTTCCCCCCTTCAGAGGAGTTCTGGAGGCATTGGGTGTTGAGCGGCGGAACTCAGCGCCGCGCTTTGCCTCGACACCAGAGCGAAAAAATGACAATATAATTAAAAATAAAAATAAATCAGCTTCACGCTGTGGACACGGCAGGGTAGGCAGAGGGAACCTAGTGTTAAGACACTCCGTTCCCCACTTTCTGCCGAATTCTGGAGGCATTGCGTGTTGAGTGGCAGAACTCAACGCCGCGCTTAACCTAACACCAGAGCGAAGAAATGGAAATATAAATTTAAGTAAATATTTCACTTCCTCGAGTGGAGATCGAACCCACAAGCAGCCGATTTTACAGTCACACTGCCGTTGTCCCTCTGCGCCACGACTAGCCTCGGTAAAAATAAATATTAATAAATAAATAATTAAAGTATACAGTGAGTGTATTTATGTATATCTGTAAAAGAAAAGATATACCTATGTATATCTGTAAAAAGTAAGAAGAAAACCTAGTGTTAGGTCCGGACTCCACCAAAGCGGAGATGTGCGGAGACTTCAAAAATTCAAATAATTTTGTTCAAAATAAGAAGTAACATACTTCATTTCTTGAACATCAAACAATTTACCACCAGTTCACTAAAGTTAATGCCTCAGACCTGAGAAGAACGAAGAAACGAGGCGGGACTTTTTTTTTAAATCTATTTTATACAAATAGATATTTAATTATTTGTTTATCATCAATAAAATCATTAATTTTTTAGTAACCTTTAACACACAAACGTATTTTCACAACTCTTTTATAGATGTGTGAATAACGAAATTATTTTGGTTATTAAGAAAAACATCTCTCCGCTGGTCTTTCCGTCCGTCTCGTCTATGCTTTGGTGGAGTCCAGGCCTTTAGAGATAAGACACTCCGTTAGTCTCTTCTTGTTCAACTTTTGAGTCATTCACGCGTTTGATAGTGGAACTCAACACCAAACAACCCCTTTTACGTATGATATAAACTAAATGACAACACTTATAAATTAAATTCAAAAAATTAAATAAGCCTCACGTTGCCTCCCGTAGAGGGAACCTAACGTTATTCCGTACACTCCGTTCCCCATTTTCTACCGAACACTGGAGGCATTGTGTATTGAGGTACTTAACACTGCGCTTTGACTCGATACCAGAGTGAAGAGCGAATAAATGACAATATATTAAATATTTAATTACCTCAAGTGGGACTCCAACCCACAACTTGCCATTTACTGGCTGATTGTTAGTTTATACCCAGGAATTAAAATATTTAAATATATCAATATATTTAAACTTTTATTTTACGCACACCTATGTCTGTATGTCTGTATATAACACCTTTGACCCGTTTATCTCCGCAACATCTGTTGTAGATCGTTAATATCACAGCGCAGGTACATAATCTAATGTTACAGCGCCCTTGGTCCGTTCGTGTTGGTTTGTTACGAAATATCTTGTAAACTATTGATCGCTATCAGCATTTTACAAAATATTTAGTACTGACTTTCTGTTGTATTTTGATTTTGATTGTAATATCTGATAATAAAAGACTAAAGTCTTTTTATATTGAAGTATTAAGTGTGGATGTTCCTCTTAGAGTAAAAATTTTTATCATTTCCTCGCACTAGTGAAACAAGTGCGGCGTTGAATTCCGCTACTCAATACGTAATGTCTTCAGAATTCAGCAGAAAATGGGGAAGTATTTTAATGGTACCTAATGAAGAGTCAGTAACACTAGGCCCCCATGTTCCCTCTGCCTAACCTGCTATAAATGGAAGAGAAAATTTCTAAAAAATATTTCTTATATAGTCAGATATATATACTACAAAATACAAAGTTGAACTAATTAAAAGTCGTAAATGCAAGTAAGAGTCTATAAAGTATCAAATAAGACAACGATAGTCGTATGTTCGTTAAAGCTGCATAAAAGTACGCTACAAATAGTGTAGAAAATAATATAATTTTGTAATTACTAACACTGTATCTCGTATATTGCACCATTACGTTGTGGGAACCTAGTATTAGGACCTTCGCGCTTCGGCCCAATTCTCGAGATCATCGAGAAGCTTGGTCTCGCTATTAAAGTGAGAATATTTTTCTTCACACTGTATCCTACACATAGCAGGGTAGGCAGAGGGATCCTGTGAATCTAGTGTTAATATATTCCATTCTCATTACGATCCCACTTTCCGCCGAATTCTGGAATCATTGCGACAGAATTCAACGCTTCATTTTGACTCCAGATACCAGAAAAAAGAAATAAAAATAATTTATTCCCTGGAATGAAAATCGAACCCTCAACCATGCGTTTCTAGTCAGTCGCTATGCCTCTGCATAACACAAAACAACGGAAGGCGTTTGACCGTTGAAAATTATATAATTTTAAAATTTATGAAATGTATTATTATTTCACTCTGGCACTAAGGTAAAGGTCCGGCGTTGAGTCCCGCCACTCAACACGCAATGCTCGAAATGTTAAGCGAAAAGTAGGAAACGCGGTGTCCTAACACTAGGTTCCTGATGCCTATCCGGCTACATGCGGGATACAGCGTGAAGCTGATTTATTTAAAGCCTATTATAAAAATGAAATATAAACAGCTTGTTAATATAGTGTAAAGGAAACTCTTCTTCCTGAGGAAATGTTTCCAATACATGCGGTTAATAGATCTCGAGTGTCTTAGTTGTCATGTTGTTGTATGATTTAAAGTTTTTATTTATTAGCTTTTATTGTGCTTTTTGTTCAATAGACTGCTGTTAAAATATTTTTTAAAATCAGCTCTACGCTGTATCCCGCACACAGTCGGGTGGGCAGAGGGAAACTAGTGTCGTTCCCCACTTTCTGCCGAATTCTGGAGGCATTGCGTGTTGAGTGGCAGAACTCAACGCCGCGCTTTTCCCTCGACACCAGAGCGAAGAAATGGAAATATAAATTTAAGTAAATATTTCATCTCCTCGAGTGGGGATCGAACCCAGAACCAGTCGGTTTTATAGTCACACTTTGTGCCACTGCGCCACGACTGGCCTCAAATATTTTTTAATTATTTAATTATTTTTTAAGTTAAATCTCTGGTAGGCAGAGGGAACCTAGTGTTGGGATACTCCTTCCCTCACTTTCAGCCGAATGTTTCGAGGCTTGTTCAGTTTAGTGTAAAACTGAAAAAATAATACATGCAAGTATTAATCTCAAAAGTGTTTACACATTAAATAAAAACGTTACGACAAAATTTGAAGACCACGACGCAGTCCTGACTGCAGTTGAGCTTTACCAGAAAATTTATTTATTTGCGGGAGAAAAAAAATGTTAGATATTATAAATGTTTAGAAGGAGATTACGTTGAAAAATAAAATAAACTTGTTTATATTTTCTCGTATTTTCATAGAAACTCTCTAAGAACATCTAAGAATTCTAAGTTCAGAAGTAAACTGTAAGTCCTTCTAAGAATTCAAAGTGTTATAATAGTTTTAAAATAACAACATTTATAAAATGATATTTAAAAATGATTGCCTTCATATATTGTATTATTCTTACATATCGATCAAATATAGATCTTATTCAAGTTTTAAAATATCGTATCCCGCTTATAACAGGGTAAGTAGAGATTATAGTGTCCGGACACTTCGTTTTCCACCTACTTCAATATCTACTCAATACACAAAGTGTTGAATTTTGCGTATTCAGTAGATATTTCAGTTAGTGTTCAGATACTTCCGTTCGCCACTTTCCGCCAAATTCTTGAAGCGCTGCTTGTTGAGTTGTGAAGCTCAACGTCGCACTTTGCCTCGTTATCAGAACGAGAAAATGGAAATGCTAAATATAACATTCCCCCGAGTGGAAATCGAACCCACAACCGTCGCGTTTACAGTGGCACGCTTGTGGCCCTACGCCACGACTGTCTCAGCCAGTCAACTAGAGAAAATATTATTAATAATAATAATAAATTAGCTTCACGCTGTATCCTGCACACAGCATGGTAGGCAGAGGGAACCTAGTGCTAAGACACTCTGTTCCCCACTTTCTGCCGAATTCTGGAGGCATTGCGAGTTAAGTGGCAGAACTCAACGCCGCACTTGTCTTCGACACCAGAGCAAAGAAATGGAAATATAAATTTAAGTAAATATTTCATCTCCTCGAGTGGGAATCGAACCCATAACCAGTCGGTTTTATAGTCACACTTTGAGCCCCTGCGCCACTACTGGCCTCATTATTAATAATAATTATCTATATACAATAAATACATTCTGGTTAGTCACTTTTGTTTATTTAACGATTGATTCGTAAAATTCACAAAAGTACACTGAAATGCTTATATACAGAGGATGGTTGAGTTGGTGCCAAGATTTTTGGGTCATGAACACCCTTCCTACGGTTAAGTAAGCAAGTTAACTATACGATTTTAACTATGCAGTCTTAAAACTATATTAGATGCTTTTGTTTAAATAAATCAGCTTTACGCTGTATCCCGCACACCGCAGGGTAAGTAGAGGGAACCTAGTGTTAAGACATTCCGTTCCCCACTTTCTACCGAATTCTGGAGGCATTGCGTGTTGAGTGGCAGAACTCAACGCCGCGCTTTGCCTTGAAACCAGAGCGAAGAAATGAAAATATAAATGTAAATAAATATTTTATCTCTGTGAGTGGGGATCGTACCCACAACCAGTAGATTTTACAGTCACACTTTCAGATACTTTTGTTTCTTTTCAATTTCTATTTATTATAAAAAAACAAATAAAAAAAATCACCTTCACGCTGTATTCCGCACACAGCAGAGTAGACAAAAGGGACCTAGTGTTAAGATACTTCTTTTTCATTGTGTGCTACTAAGCACAGCAGAACTCAACGCCGCTATTTATTATAAGAATGTAAATTTAGTGAGAATTTACTTCTGTTTTCCTATTCTCTTTTGTTGTAATTTAACGTTATAGTTTACCCGACTGCGCGACGCAAGGTAGGTTAAGGTGTTTATCAGTATTTTTAAATATGTATGTTTGTTCCTATGTGGCGTTGCAGAGATTAAACGAATTGACCTATTTAGATGATTCTTACGTCAAACGATTCATGTTAACCTTGTGAGTGTAACAAAAGGTACTATACTCAAAATTTACCACAGCAACAACTATATAATATATTGTGAATATGATTTCCAAAATGTTTTAAAGGTTCCTTTCATATTTTTTCTATTAACTGTTCCTGAACTTTTTCTTTGTAATTTTTGTGTGTCAACACTAAATTATTATTTCTTGGTTTTCTGCTATCGAATGTTAGGTATAAGATAACGAAATGGATCATATAATAGTATTGTGTGTTAAATGGCGTTTTGCATCGTATTAATAATTTATAATTATTAATTAAACTCTTTTCACTTAAATCGCTAACAGATGCTGCACTTCTAGATCAATTTCCGTAGCGCCATCCGTTATATAACTACTCGATCAACGTCGCTACAAGCTATTGCAGTTTATTGTTAAATATATTAGTATTCATAGAAATAATGTTATATTGAGAGGTCGTCGTGGCGCAGTGGCACAACGTCGGACTGCAAACGCGAAGGCTCGTGGTTTGTTACTCACTTGGAGCAAATGGATTTTAAATTAAGATTTTTTTTATTTTTGGTATATTTTTTTTATTTGTGGTATGGATATGACGAAGAAAGCTGTGTCAAATTGTATCAATATACAATAATTATGGGTTAGAGTCAATCTCAGAGTAATCATTTTATGTTATGTAAACTAGCGGCCCACCCACGGCTTCGCCCGCTTAAAATACATGATTATTGATATAATAAGCAGAATTGACTGACAACTATAATAACTTATAATATGATTTTTTTATTATTTTAATCTGTAATATTCTAATATGATTTTTTTACGACATTATCGTAATTTCTACAAGAATTTTTGATTGTTTCTAACTAAAAATACGACCAATGTTGATATTTGATATTCATAAAATATACATAAAGCTAATTATTTATTATTCGTATATATTTTTGTAACATTACGTTCTTTTTACCTATGTTATGTTTTTTAAAACTCTATTAAATGTGCTGGTGTCACTTAATAATTTAATGTACTGCTTCAGAAACAACCTTAAATGTAAAATTATTGACTTAATCAGCTAAAACGTAGTCGTTTTATTTGTTGACATTCTTATTCGCTATAAACAGATGTTCACTAGGTAGATGCTCACTCGGTTTAGTTACGTCAATAGTTTTAGCTATCTATTCATTAATATTCGGAAGTATGCGTGAATGGCTGATACAGATAGGAATCTTCCAGTGTATAGTACAATTTTTTTATCAGCTTTACGCCGTATCCCGCACACAGCGAGGTAGCCTAGTGTTAAGGCACTCCGTTCCCCACTTTCCATAGCTCGAGGCATTGCGTGATGAGTGGAGAAACTCAACGTCGCGAAATAAAGAAAATATTTAATATTTCATTCCCCCGAGTGGGAATCGAACCCACAAGCGTCGCATCTCTCATCTCATCAGACACACGCTTGTGCCACTGCGTCGCGGGGGCCTCAATATAATTAATGCATTTTCTTGTTCTAGTAAGAGAAAGAGCGTTGTTGAGTTCTGTTACCTTACGCAATGTCTCAACAACTTCCAGCGGAGTATTGAAAATATAGTTTCTTTACTTCTAGATAGTTAGAATTGGAACTGCTTACTTACTATGGTTGTTGATTAAAAGAAAAATTTCGCTTCGTTAAATTATATATGTATATATTTTAATATTATATAATTACAACGAATTACTTTAAAAATCTCCACAAAAAATAACATTTTGAAAAGTTATTAAAGAAATCTCATCTTTTCTCCAAATTTAGACTTTTCCGAGTGAAATAATTAACATTACATTACGCTCGGGCATAGACAAAAATAACTTAATTTATGTTTTTGAAGTAATAAAGTCAGTCACGGATATAAAACCACAAATAGCCACTGGAAGCTTCTATAAATAACATTTGGATTTGTAAACTAGATGTATAAAATAAACTTTGCTCTTGAAATAGAGGGTGTGACGTCATTGAAAACAGTCTTAGATCATGTATTCTAGTAATTTGCGATTTTAACGCATTCCTCACTGAAATGACTGACTGACTCCTGGTGGAATGCTGGTCTTTTTGATATTTTACAGTTGCTTTTTACCGCAGAGCTGAGTAGGCAGAAGTAAGCTAGTGGCTTAAAGTCAACACAGTTCCTGATTTCCACCCTGTTTTCCAGACGTTGCGTGTTAAGTGGCAGAACTCAACATCGCGCTTTATCTTGTTGCCAGAGCGAAGAAATGAACATATAATTAAATAATTATTAATTTCCCCGAGTGGGAATCGAACCCATAACCGTCGTGTTTACAGTCACACGTTTATGCCACTGCGCCACGACTGGTCTCTGATCAATTCGGATTGATAGGATCTAATTAAACACACGTATGAACATACTTCACATATTCCGAACCTAAAATGAAATTGGTATGTAACATATCTGCACTGCTATGTTGATTAAATTTAATGAATAAAATTGATTTGTATAAAATATTATTTATTATGAGAGAGAGAGAGAGAGAAAGAGAGATACCAACTTGAATAAAGTAAAGGCGAGAGTTAAAGCAAATTTTAAAGCGTGTCATTGTTTGTTGTTAAGTTCCGCAACGCAATACTTCCAGAATTCGAGGGAAAATAGAGATCGAAAGTCAGTACTTGACATTAGGTTCCCTGGTTCCTTTTGCCCAACCTGGTATTAAATGGTGACATATTGCGTATTGAATGGCTCAACGCCGTGCCTTTTGTCACCAGAGCGATAAAATTAAAACAGTGGGACAAACAGAAAGAAACAGTAAAATTAAAACCTCGAGTGGGAATCGAACTCACGATATATACGTTAACAGTCAGACGTTGATCTGCCGCGCCACAAAGGCGTTTATTTAAATCATGCTCAGTGAAATATTTACTATTATTGACGCGATGCAAGTAATGAACAAAGTAAATAAAATAAATAAATAAATCAGCTTGACGTTGTATCCCGCACACAGCGGGGTAGGCAGAGGGAACCTAGTGTTAAGACACTCCATTCTCCACTTTCCGCCGAGTTTTTGGAGGCAATGCATGTTGAGTGGCGGAACTCAACGTCGCGCTTTGCCTCGACAGTAAACAAAGTAGGGTAAATATAAAAAATAATTTGAATGCAATATTCTTAATGTAAGAAAGACGCTATTCCCTTGACATTTAAAATGCTCTTTTTGCAAGTCATAGTAACCTTAATAATATTGTAAATTCAACAATATGTTATATTATTCATGTAGTTATATGAGTCCAGTAGTGGCACAGGGCACACGTGTTTGATTCCCATTCGAGGAAATAATATATTTATTATTTTTATTTCTTCGCTTTGGATGTTAATTCTGAATCACTATGCTACGGGTGGGTCTTAAGATGAACATGGACAAGACAAAGATCATGTCTAACGTCCATGTCACACCCATGCCGGTCGTTGTTGAAGGCGTACCTCTGGAAGTTGTTGACGAGTACATTTACCTGGGACAAGTGATCCGAATGGGTAAGTCCAACTTTCAGAGAGAGGTCACTCGTAGAATCCAACTCGGCTGGGCAGCGTTTGGGAAACTACAAAAGATCTTCTCGTCTAGTATCCCTCAGTGCTTAAAGTCAAAAATTTTCAACCAGTGTGTGTTGCCAGTGTTGACTTATGGCGCTGAGACGTGGTCCTTCACCGCAAGCCTTATCCACAGGCTCAAAGTCACTCAGCGAGCGATGGAGAGAGCTATGCTTGGTATTTCTCTACGCGACAGAATTCGAAACGATGAAATCCGTAGACGAACGCAGGTTACCGACATAGCTCTCAAAATCTGCAAGCTGAAGTGGCAATGGGCAGGCCATATTGTCAGGAGGACTGACGACCGATGGGGAAGAAAGGTCCTCGAATGGCGACCACGTCTCGGCAAAAGGAGTACAGGCCGCCCTCCAGCCAGGTGGACCGACGACTTAAAAAAGACAGCGGGAATCCGCTGGATTCAGAGGGCGCAGGACCGGGCGGAGTGGCGAGCATTAGGGGAGGCCTATGTCCAGCAGTGGACTTCGAAAGGCTGATGGATGATGCTAGATTTGGAAAGGGTATAAGAGAGAAAATAAGATAATTGTCTAATAAAAAGCAGCTTCACATCGCTTCTGATACGTTGCGGGGTGGCCGGAGAGAGCTTAGTGTTAAGACACTCCGCACCCCGCTTTCGCCAAATTGTTGATACATTGCGTGTTGAGTCGGGAAATTCAACACCGCAAATTTTATATTTAAACTAATATTTATCTTAAAGCCAGACATGGCGCAGGGGCACAAAGTGTGACTGTACACGCGATTGGATATGGCTTCGATTCCCACTAGAGGCAATTAAATATTTATTTAAATTTATATTTCCATTTCTTCGCTCTGGTGTCGAGGCAAAACGCAGTGTTGAGTTCTTCCATTCAGCACGCAATGCCTCCAGAATTCAGCAGAAAGTAGGGAACGGAGTGTCTTAACACTATGTACCCTGCAGTATGCGGTATACAGCGTGAAGCTGATTTATCTTAAATCCTAATTGAGAACTTCAAAGAAAGACTGAGCCGTAGCTTATGCATATTGTATAAGTAAAAATTCCGGGTATGTCTAGAAAAATTAATAATTCACATTTCTCCGCTTTGATCGATCACAAAACGCGTCGTTTAGTTCCACCACTCAACAAGTACCTACAAATAATTAAATCGCAAATCCTACTTCCAAAAATCGGCGGTTATCTGCATTGTTAGAGAACTAATTAAATTATCAATATATTTTATTTGAGGGAACCAAACAAAAATATAATAATACTACAAAATTATCGACATTAGACCCTGTTGTATTTGACTGGCTTCCTACGCCCGCGACCTATGTACGAGTACGTGCCACGACTTAATATATCGACTCTAATACTATGTAACATAATATGTGAAAATGATCTGGAATACGTGTTGGAGTATATATTCAATAAGACTTTTTAAATGGAGATTTGTTCTAACAGATTTTTTTATATATGAGTTGAACTATTAGTTAGGCCATTCGTGGCGCAAGGGGCACAAGTGTGCATGTGTAGACGCGGCTGGTTGGAGTTTCAATTAGTACTCGCGACTCTGGTGTCGAAGCAAAGAGCCACTAATTTAACAAATTCTGACACTCAACTCGCAATGTCTCCAGAATTCGGTGGAAAATGGAGAACGGAGTGTCCTAGTCTGCTGTTTACGGTATGCAGCGTGAAGCTAAAAAAACAGTTGTTGTAAATCACAGATTTGAAGAACATTAGCCCGTCTATCCGTGTCAGGCTAGTAGTGTTCTCATAAATGTCAATTAGATGTTACGTATAGTCATTTCCTGTGTTTGAATATCCTGCGCTCCTCCTCATAGGTTGGTGGTCGTCAACCATATTGATTTTGGTGTAGTTAGAGTTGGTCTTGCCTCATCTCTGTAGGAAGTTTCATTTTAGATAGTCATTTTGATAGTGTGTTCCACTCTGTTTTTCACTGAAGCTTAATTTGTCAGGTTATTTTTTTTTGGTTTTTTTAGACAATAATAACTTTTAAAATAACATTGTAACATTTTATTTGGGGCTTCAATTTAATAAAGTGAAACCACCAGCGAATGCTCTATGCGCTGCAATCTTGAGGCTCGCTCGAAGGAAAACTTTAAAATCTCCTAGGAAATGAATGTTCTTGTAATTTTCTTCTAAATAAAAGTCGACGGAAAATTCTATAGTGAAATTATTATTAAAAGTAGAAATAAAAGTTACTTCATTTAGATATCCTTTGGGGTTTGGAGCTGGGACGTGTCTGATTAAACTTGACAGTCGTGTGTTTAAATTTCACTAGGTGGTTTGTATTGTATTTATGAACAAGACAAACCGCGGTGTTAACTTTCTCTACTCAACACGCAATGTCTCGAAAATTTGACGGCACATGAGTTACAGAATTTCTTAACAGGTCCCCTCTGTCTACCCTATACTATACGCGGGATAAAGCGTAAAGCTTAAACAAAAAGATGTGATAAAGAAGTAGCCATAGTCATGACAGTAATCCAGTTGGGGAAAGCCGCGGGTGAAAGATATATTTATAATTAAAATATATCATGTCACAATCAAAGCTAATAAATAAATATATAAATAATTACTTCTCGTGGACCTTTATGAAATTTGGCACGAACCGAAAACTCATAGTTCAAATACAGGAAAAATCCGGCAAGTAAAAATTTGTAGGTATATAGAAAAAAATAATCACAAATTTATATATGTGGTTCATTCCATATAAAATGAGTACATATATCCGCAAACTTAAGATTGTCGACTGTTATAAATTGTACTTTTCGTTGACCTATAACCCTGAAATTGGCACAGAACCCTTAATGAGCGAGCGAGACTCGACTTGACGGTTTTCTTTTTGATTAAAATGTGCATCTAATAAGCGAGATGTGATACCTACGTATAATATTCCAACATGTATTGTTAATATCTTAAAAGCAAGTTCGGCAGATCGAATCTAGAGCTATGATTCTCCGTTTTCTTCTTCAATCTAAGTCCTTTGTTCATGTAAAATAATATAATCGAGTTCTTGTGGTAATACCAATAGTAATCATTATTTACCTGCTGTTTGACCTACTGTCGCATTTTCCAACGTCACAAACTAAAATATGTGGCACTCCACCACTTTGCGGTTTCGTATGAACTTCCTTCCACGCCCCACGAAACTGTGGAATGGTCTACCTGCGGCAGTGTTTCAAAAACGGCGCCCATCTCCACCACGAAATCCGGCAACGCAACCTGTAGCTCCTTTAGTGCACGGGGTCGTGGGTGGCGGTGATCACTTATCATTAGGTGACATGCATGCTCGTTAGGCTTGTCCCCTGTCGACCGTAGACGTAAATATCTAATCACTATTTTACCTAATGGGAACGTAAAGTATTTTATTTTACGGGACTGCTCCCAACTATGTAGAGTTTCGTTGTTTTTATCTTTTCAGTCCTATCGACTCCTCCAGTCCTATCTCAAAGCACGTCCGCGCGACGGGGCCCAATAGTCGAAACTCCCCCTGAATAGCGTACGCAGGGCTTTCCCCGTGTAACCCTTCACGTGTGTCCATCAAAGCTTGTACTTTTTCTTCAGGGGTGAGCTACACTCGCCCCTCCCCGCCCGGTGACGCTCTCAAGACCAGTTCAGGTCTTGACAGCGTCTTCAGCAATAAAGCCAAGTCGAAAAAAAAACTTTTCAGGTACGGAATCCTAAAAATGGCAACCCATGACCATCTTTCAGTGTAGACAAACTGAAAGACGGAACCCTTATATAGTCGTGGGCAGCCTATATGGCCATCTCATAAAATAAGAAATATTCTTGAAAATTTTCTCAATATCAAAGTCAATAGTCTTACAGAATTTACTATAAATATTGAATAACTATAAATATTGAACGCTGTCAATAAATGCACCCGGGAAGTAGGTCACAGGGCCTTCGTGTTCGATATTTCTCTTTGAAACTCCACAATAAAATTACCATGAAGGATAATAAACTTATCGGGTGATCCGGTACTAGCTGTGATTTTATAGCTGTTCCCTTTGACAATTGAAAATTTATACGGGAAAAGTTATACGGTGAAGATAGAGCGGTTTTAGAGGATTATAGATTTTAATAATCGAGACCAGTCGTGGCGCAGTGGCACAAAGTGTGACTGTAAACCGACTGGTTGTGGGTTCGATCCCCACTCGAGGAGATGAAATATTTACTTAAGTTTATATTTCCATTTCTTCGCTCTGATGTCGAGGCAAAGCGCGGCGTTGAGTTCTGCCACTCAACATGCAATGCCTCCAAAAAATTTCGGCAGACAGTGGGGAACGGCCTACCCTGCTGTGTGCGGGATACAGTGTGAAGCTAATTTAATTTTTTTTTTTTTAGATTTTAATGAGAGGCCGTCGTGGCGCAGTGGTTGTTGCAACGTAAGACTGTAAACTTGATGATTGTGGGTTTGATTCCCACTCGGAGGAATGAGTTATTATTAATGAATATTTTCATTTCTTCGCTCTGGTAACAAGGTAAAGTGCGGCAGAGGCATAAACGTGCAAATGTAAACGCGACAGATTGTGGGTTCGATTTTCAACTCGCAATGCCTCAAATTGTAAATATTTGGCGGAAAGTCGGGTACGGAAGTAGTTTTAATGTGAAAAGTGTGTCTTAACATTAGGTTCCCAGATTCCCTCTGCCTACCCTGCTATGTGCTTGTTAAATATACATATATGTATATACATATACTTTATTTGCTATTCTAAAATGACTTCCTCTTGTTATAGCATAAAACCGACTGTAATTCAATACTAGTAAAATAAAAATATAATATTCTCCCAAAAAGATTCGATGGGGCAGCTTGTACAAGGTCAAGATAAAGGCAAAAGACGCCGACAGGATGGCTGGCACGACCAAGAGAAAATTATAGCTTTATATAGCATGGTATTCTTCTTATATTTTTATATATTAAAGGAATATTTAATTAAAATTATTAGAAGTTTTTTTTTATTTTCGTGCGGCAACCTCATTTTTTTATTTCTACGTTCTGGTATCGAGGCAAAAACCGCGACGTTCAGTATCACTACTCAAAACGTAATGCCACCAGAATTCAACGGAAAGTGGCGGCGGAGTGTCTTAATACTAGGTTCCCTGTGCCTCCCCTGAAAAAAAAACCAAACAAAAATCAACACATAAGCAATCAAAACAAATAAACAACATAAATATCGATACAAAACTCCTATAAACTAATTAAGTCCTTACCCCTAGTAATGACAGTTAATAACGATTTTGTACGTAATGAAACAGAATCCGTTGGAAGGAGTGGAGCAAACGTGTTCAGAACAAAAGGGACAGCCCTACAAACACATATATTAATAGTATATAGCAAAATATCCTTTATTCCTATAGCAATAAGGCTATGGTTTTGGGATATTCTACGGTGCTAGCCAGGTTTGAGCCAGTGCCGCGCGTGGCGCCACTGTACGTGGCCGTCGCGACGCTCCCGAAATTTTCTATAGAAAATGGACTTCGTGTGAGAAACTAAATTTAAATATATTAAAATATAACCTGTTTATTATATTAATAATATATTTTTTTGATGTAAAATGAGTTCGGTTCGTAATTTGTCGCGATTTTTTGTGATTTTTGACGTGTTTTCGCTATATATATTTATTATCGGCGTGGCGTCTGATGCGTGCGTTTCGGGATATAGCTCCCATCCTATTTTGTTTACCAACTTTTCCGGTGGATTTCCTTTTGATTATTTTCTTTTAAAAGCGTTTTTTTTGTTTTTGTTATATTCATAGTTACTATTGTTTATTAATTTGCTTATC
The DNA here is from genome assembly GCA_013403705.1 of Heliconius hermathena. Taxonomy (NCBI): domain Eukaryota; kingdom Metazoa; phylum Arthropoda; class Insecta; order Lepidoptera; family Nymphalidae; genus Heliconius; species Heliconius hermathena. Next base: position 52,504 of record JAAIXJ010001860.1, read on the forward strand.
TATTAATAAGTTATATTTTTTAATAGGTACATTATTTTATTTCTGTATGTTTCTTATGAAAATTTTAATATAAAACTATGTATTTATTTTACTTAAACAAAATATTTTCTGTTAGAATTTTTTAAAGTGAAATTAAAATAAGTGAAAATAAAAGCGGCAAAAGTTGCATTTTCAGTTAATAGGTGTATGCAAAGGGTTCCTTTTTGCGTAAGATTTAAGATTGGTTTTTGTGTGATTTTTATTATTTTCAGGAAATATAAAGAATTTCAGTTGTTGACATTTTTCATTGATATAATAGGAAAATACATTGAGAAATGGTCGACTGAATAGATATGTATAGGTTCAATTAATTAGCTTAAAAATATTTTTGCTTACTCATGCTAAACAAAGTGCGTCGTTAGGTTCCGCAACCGTTCTGGTATCAACCGCATTTATTATGTCAAATCACCTTTAAATGCAAAACGGAGAGATTTATCACTAAATTCTCTCTGCTCACCCCAATAATGCGAGAGATGCACGAAAATAAAAACATTAAGAAAAAGAAAATATATTCAAAACGACGATTTTAGGCCAAAAAGGAACAATGAAATGAAATGCTTTGTTATAATTGCGTTTCCCTTAGCGACCGTAACGGCTTAAATATTTAATTTCTTATGGGGTTAAGAGACCTTTCCCTACATTCACTGGCCACAGACAGTTAAATAAATATAGTTTTACTCCTGAAAACAGTATGTCATTATTAAAGTTAGTGCTACGTTTTTTGATCTTCACGTTGTATCCCGCATAGAGAGATATAGGCAGATAGAGAGTTAAGACTCTCCATTTCCCCACTTTCTGTCAAATTTTTGAGTGGCGAAACTAAACACCACACTTTGCCTTCTTAACAGAGCAATTAAATTAATGAATATAACGAATTATTTCCCTGAATCAAAGCCACTACTGTAGTTTAGTATAACACCTTTTGTTCTCCACTGTGCCAGGAAGGCCTCGTAACTAAAACGTTGCTTTCCGTTTTATTATTACACAAATATGCTCCTGGAAGTGGTGTTGGCTCTGTCTTCGAATGTCTGCGATCCTGATTGGTTTTGATGTTAGCCAGATGACTCGAGTACCACGGAAAACGACGTATTGTATAAATTCCGGTACATTTTAGTATATTTATAAATATATATCCTTGAATTTCAACGTTTATTATAATATATATAGATAGATATATTCAATACTTTTAACATTTTTAAAGTAATTCTACATTTAGTAAAGGAAAATACTTATTTAGAAAACGTATAAAAATTTGAACGTAGCGTAACGTAGGACTCGAACCCACACCTCCTGGAAACCGGCCAGGCGCTCTGACCACTAAGCCATACGTTCGGTTTCCAGGAGTAGCGGGTTTGAGTTTCGCTACGTTAAAATTTTTATTAAATTAAATCAAATTAAAAAATTAAATCAGCTTCACGCTGTATCCCGCACACAGCAGGGTAGGCAGAGGGAACCTAGTGTTAAGACACTCCGTTCCCCACTTTCTGCCGAATTCTGGAGGCATTGCGTGTTGAGGGGCAGAACTCAACGCCGCGCTTAACCTCGACACCAGAGCGAAGAAATGGAAATATAAATTTAAGTAAATATTTCATCTCCTCGAGTGGGGATCGAACCCACAACCAGTCGGTTTTGCAGTCACGCCTCGTGCCCCTGCGCCACGACCGGCCTCTATATATATATAAAATTTTTATACGTTTTCTAAATAAGTAGATATATTCAATATTCGGTTTGTAGTAATTTTAGTATATCAATATAATAGCGCTATCTATTATATTTAATTTAATTGAATAGTATTTTTTTATTACTTTTCAAATTTCAATTAAATACTTAATAATTTAGATGTGAAATAAGGAAATTCAATTTATTTTGAAAACATTTTCATAGATGCTATGCTTATTTGTAATAAAAAAAATACTATAATGCTGTAATTAAATATAATTATATGGAATAATTTTAATGAGTAAACACACAACACATCGCTTTTAGATTCATGGAAGAGTGTAAAGAGCATTTCTATAACTTTCTTTGGAAACGGGAAAGAATGGGAGTTTCTATTTTACGTCTTTAAGTATACCACGCAAAGTAGTGTTAACACACTGCGTTCCCCATTTTGGAGTCATTGCGAGTTGAGTGGCTCAACACCGCGATTCGCCTCGACACCAGAGCTTTTTGTTTTCATACGAAAGTAGAATTAAATTAATTATTCAATAATTAAATTGGATGGTTACTGCGCAGGGGCACAAGAGTGAGGCTGTAATACGACTGTTGTGGGTTCGATCCCCACACGAGGAAGTAAATTACTATTATTAATAAATAATTTTCATCAACAGTGTTAAGTTTTGCCACTTATTACACAATGCCTCGAATAATTCGAAAGATATTCAGAAAGTTGGGAACAGAGTGTCTTAACACTACGTTTCCTCTGCCTAGCTTGCTGCACGCGGGATACAGCGTGAAATTGTTTATTTTTTTAATTATTTCATGTAAAGAATATATTAATATACATAAAAAATCACATCCTAAGGGTATATACAGGTAGCTGAAGGGCAACTAGAAATATGATAACACGCGTCCTTCTCGCGATACAATATCACAATATTGCGTGTTCGATGAAACAGTCTGCGTTTTATTGTTCTTTTCCCATTACCTTTTACCCGACTGCGGTGAAGTCTCAAGGGAGGGTTATGTCTTTAGTGCGTATTCATGTATGTATGCCCGTTCTTTTGTTCCTTTGTAACTGTTAAACCAGTGAACCGATTATTATGGTAAATGATACGTCCCGTTTTGACCCATTTAAAATGACTAAATTATGTAATTATAAAAAACCTTAGAAAAAAGTAAAATAGAGTGACGTGTCACTAAAATCACTCAAATAGTAAAATACTATTATATTTTCTTATTTATTTAGATGAAAGATAATTTTTTCTTTATATCTTTTATTGCAGTTATCATTACTTTAAATCTTGAAAAAAATAACTTTTAAATATGTTTTCGTTTATAAGCCATTTGAAAATTTGCTTACAATTTCATTAGCCTAGACTACAAAACATAAAATCTTGTTGGTACCAGTTATCGTTAAGAAATTCGAGAAATCCCCCTCTTATTTCTCCTCTACATTCTCCAAGGAAGCTATAAACCAAATTTTACCTTCTTAGTAATTTCGACTGTGCGTTGTCTATCTACCATTCAGTAACAGAATTTTTATTAAAATCAGCTTCACGCTGTATCCCGCACACAGCAGGATAGGCAGAGGGAAACCTAGTGTTAAGACACACCGTTCCCCACTTTCCGCCGAATTCTGGAAGCGTTGCGTGTTGAGTGGCGGAACTCAACGCCGCGCTTTGCCTCGACACCAGAGCGAAGAAATGAAAATATAAATGTAAGTAAATATTTTATCTCCTCGAGTGGGGATCGAACTCACAACCAGTCGATTTTACAGTCACACTCTGTGCCCCTTCACCACGACTGATACACCATAAGGTTATAATATAACATAGTTATTATGCAAAGCTTATGAGTAAGCAAGCAAAGCTTTGCTCTTCCCGGGATAAATTAAATAATAATTTTAGCAATTTAGATTAAATTCTACGTAGAAGCTTTGGGAGAGCAACAAAAAGTTCCTGATATTTAATATACGTTTTAGGGTTAAAAATGATGTCTTCCTTAAATACTTTTTTATAATAAATAATCAAAAAACATTTAAGTTTGTTATTTTTATTATATTTTCAATAATAACAACTGCATACATACATACAAAGTATGAAATTAACTCAAAAAATATTAACTCTAATTAAAAATTTATTAGTTCATTTATCAAGGAATACATTACGCTAATAATGTTACTCCACTATACTTATTTTTTTATTATTAGATACTATTATTCATTTATTTATTTAATTAACTTCACGCTGTATTCTGTACATAGCAAGGTTGCAGTGGGAACCTGGGAACCTAGTTTTAAGACACTCTGACCCCTTAAGGTACTTTCTTTACCCGCTTTCCGCCGACTTCTGGAGGCGTTGCGTTGATTGGCGGAACTCAACGAAGCGCCTAGAATCGAACCCACAACATGCTGTTATTACAGTCACACTCTTGTACCACTTTGCCACAACTGGCCCACTGTACATACACAACTCTTAGTTCCAATCGCCCACGCGGACGAAGCCGAATGTAAACGCCAGTTATATAAAAAACGCAGTAAAGACAAGACCGATCGAAATCCTTAAACCAATAAATTATACTAAAACATCCGAATTAATTGAAATGTAAACTGATCGATGTATCGAAATTGTTTACGATATCGATTATACTGAAGGTTGGATCCAATGGAATGTCTTCAGACAGACATAAAACACATTGGTTTTGAGATTGGGAAAAATAAAATATTTTTTGTGTGATATTATAGGCCGTAGTGGTGCAGTGTAACAGCGTGTGTAAATGGGACGGTTGTGGGCTCAAACCCAACTAGGGTGAATAAATTATCTTTATTTCGGTATTCTTTTGAATTCCGGTATTCTGTTGAACTCCTTCCTATGTGCGTGAAGCGGATGTAGTGTGATGTATTTAAGATTTCTTCCTGTTTTTCTTTAAATGTTTAAAATTTTTTTTTAGGTCATTTTAATATTTGTGTTAAGGAGCTTATATATTTTATACCTAATGGTAGGTGATGAAAGAGAAATGATAAATGACTAAACGATTTTCTCATTTTTCATGATTCAAGAGATATACCGCTCGTGGCTTCGCCCGCTTGAACTGCACAATTCCTTATTTAATAATCTGAATTACTTTAGTGTTCCAATAAATTTAAATTATCATTTTAAAGGTCTAGACATCAAATTTCAAGTTTCAGGTTAGTCAATTTAAAAAAATGTAGCAATTTATATTGATATAATATTTTCCTTTATGAATCGATTTAAATGAAACAAATCTATGCTAAATAGAATTGTGACGACTGCACTTAAATATGTCAAGTAGTTTCTGAGATTAGGGTGAACAAAGACAAACAAAAAAAATCATTATTTTGTGTTCTATTACTTTTTTAAATGCTAAATAACATTTATTCTTATTTAATATCTTTCATGTAAGGGCCAGTGGTACAAAGTGTGCAAACACGACTGGTTGTGGGTTCGATCTCCACTTGTAAAAGTGAAATATTTATTTACATTTATATTTAATTTCTTCGCTCTGGTCTTCGCTTCTGGTCAGGCAAAAGCGTGGCGTTGAGTTCCGCCATTCATCACGCAATGCCTCCAGAATTCATCGGAAGTGGGTAACGTGTCTTAACACTAGGTTCCCTCTGCCTACCCTGCTACGTGCGGGATGCAGCGTGAAGCTGAAAAAAAAAATAAACTAGTAAATTTGATTTGAAATCTAATATCAGGATGACAGAACCAATGCGGACATAAACACAAAATTCCATACAGATGAATAAGAAACATAACGTTTACGCACCTACAATAAAATCGGCAAGGACATTCTAAATATAATGTCAATCGATTCTAGTTCCCTTTAATTTTGCTGCGCTATATCTTTGTCATTTCTAAGTAATATTTATCACGTGCCTTATCATGTATTATTATAGTGTTAATTTTGTGTTTTAAATTAAAATTTTCTTTAGTTATTTTTACTTTTGCAGGCCCTGCCTCTTTCACCTCTCGTCTTCTATTATCAAACTCTTTGTACTGGACTTCCTCGGGGAATCCTCGTGGTTTTTACGTTATTACGTATATACAGTTATAAGATCTTAAGTTTTTAGTTATATTTTTCACTGTATTGTTGTTAGAGGCAATTAACTCCAATAGTCCATATATAAGTTTATATCTATATTTATATATAACATTTTATTTTTAAAAATTGTTAATATAATCACTTAAATCTGCATTTTCAAAGCATTTTTACTTGAAGATTTAATATTTTGAATTCTTATTCCCTTTTCGGCTGCCTTTCATACAGCGATGGCGAGGTGTACTCGGTTGAAATATTTTAAAAATGTTTACAGAAGATTTTTAGAAATATGTAAGTAGGTACTAACATGTATGTTGCTTATATTTAAATTTTCTTTGAAAAGTTCTTAAAATATATCTTTAATACTTTATACCGTTTTATATGTATGGGAATTTCATAGTGTCTAAGTGCTTTTACGTTCTAAAAGATATGTACTTTTATGTATTCAATTTTTGCATATATTTTTGCTTTTTTTAGCTTTCACGCTGTATCCCGCACATTACAATGCAGACAGAGGGAACCTTACGTTCCGCATTTAGCATTTTTGATTTGAAAAAGGAAGTAATAAAAATATATTATATACTAATAATACAAATAAAACAAACTTTATTTTTTAACAATTTGTCTGAAATATATTAAGGCTAACATATCTTGATACGTTTCGTTGTTTTAAGTAGGCGTAAGGTTCAAATTTCTTGCCAAATACTTTTGCTAAATACAATAGATTGAAGCCGTCGTGACTCACAGCATTTGACTGTAAATGTGACAGTTGTGGGTTCGATTCACATTCAGGGTAATTAATTATTTGATTCTTTTGGCTCTGGCAACATGAGAAAATCGCGGCGTTGAGTTCGGCCACAACTCATAATCTCTCGAGAAATCGGGGGTGTGTGGTGAATGAGGAGTGAGGATTGCCTTAACACTAGGTTTCCTCCTAGACCTAGGCCTCCTAGGAAGCCTAGGCCTACCCCGCTATGGACGCGATACAGCGTAAAGCCACCACCATCTTATCATCGCTTAGATACATTTACATACAGATTATTCTAATTTCCATCAAACCAAACCATTATTGCGTCATAATCACGCGATAAATCATCATATAGCTAGCGTCCATATTCATAAATTGTTATAATAATGACTAATAAATAACTAATATTATATAAGCCATAGAGGTCCAGCCACAAGGGTGTAACTGCAACGCGACGGTTGTAGGTTCGATCCCCATTCGAGGAAATGAATTATTATTTATTAATATTTACATTTTTTCGCTCTGGCATCTAGGCAAAAGCCTGGCTTTGAGTTGCGCTAGTCAACACGCAATGTCTCGAAAAATTCTGCGGAAAGTGGAGGGAGTGTCTTCTAGGTTACCACTGCCTATCCTGCTGTAAGTTGCGGGATATAGCGTGAAGCTGATTTAAATTAATCACGCTATAAATGATCAATAGCTTGTATCAATATTCTTAAATTATTATAATTATGGCTAATAAATAACTAATGTTATATAAACAAAAAGTAAAAGCCGTCTACGTCGTGTTATAAAGTCATCACGGAGACCGTTGCGGACGCGCTAAGACCCAAACTGTCTCGTCCGAGCAGTGTAAGGTTACGATGTAGGTTCACCATTATTTATGGTTTTTTATGGAATTTCCCACCCAATAAGTAATTCTTTATCACATTTTTTTATTAGCTTCATGCTGTATCCTGCACACAGCAGGATTGGCTGAGAGAACCTAGTGTTGAGACACTCCATTCCCCATTTTCCACTGATTTCTGGAGGTTTTGCGTGTTAAGTGGCGGAACTTAACGCCGCGCTTTGCCCTGACACCAGAGCGAAGAAATAAATTCAAGTACATAAATTTATATTTTCATTTCTTCGAGTGGGGTTCCTACCCACAACAAGTTGCGCTTATAGTCACACACTTGTACGTTCATAAAAATATATCTATTATTATAATATTTTAGATTCAAGTTATCATTTTATGTTTATACATTTTTTCATATAAAAATGTGCGCATTTCCTACTACTTCTATAGTAGCCTGAAACATATAACTGGAACTTTTTACTTGATTAGAACTTCGTTTATATACGAGATATGTCTCACGTCCAATTTTAGTTAGCGTTATAATTGAATTAGACTTTGTAGGCGTTTGTTTATAAATTAATATTAAATATTTTTCCACTGCCAGTCGTAAGACAGTTAAACTTTTTTAGAAACAGACAAAGATTTTAAAGTATTTTAAGCTTTTCATTATGTTTTGTTAATTCCTTATTACTTGGAGAACAATCTTAATGTCGATTCTATTATAAATTGAAATTAATTTATCGATATCTGATAATAAACTAAAAAATGACCAAAGCAAATTAATTAAAAAACAATAATTTCAACCATTTTTAATTGTATAATAAAAAAAACAAAGCTAAAAATCCTGTTTTTTACCCAAAAAAATATGGGAACCCTATGCCTTAGTAGTTATGTTCGTGACAACCGAGGCGAATAATGAACACTGCGTAATAACAAACATAATATATCGAATTATAAACCATAATGCTTTGTATCAAAACGGATAATGCTTTAACAATGTAATTAGATATCAATTTGCTGATATTGATTGATGGACTAACTTGGCGACCCGGGTATTTCGTGAATTTACTACCATTAGCACACAGCTGTGTTTTCGATGAAATTTCAATTAAAATTAAATTGTCAATAAGTGGAAACGCGGCGTTAAGTTCCGCCACTCAACACGCCATTTAAACATGGAGAACAGAGCGTCTTGATACTAGTTTCACTCTGCCTATCCTGCTATGCGGGAAAGGATGCTTTCTCTTGGATATGACTTATCTGGACTTAGATGATCTAAGAGGCGCGTTTTATGATTCTGTCATTATAATAATATTACGTTACTTTGTATATCACAAAGGCTGTATTTCGTATATTATTTCCATTTAATTAACTTAAAATGCAAAAACTTAGGTGAAATATATAAAAATTTAATTGAATTACTTAAATTTTATAATAACAAATGTAGAAAACTATATAAATATTTTTGTAATGTTTTTTATAGTCTGCCTCATATAGTATGAAGTGGAAACTAAATCCAATCGAACTTCCTTTTATCACATACATACATAGATATGGTACAGTGGATACTTTCTAAAAATAATCTTGCTTTCAATATTAAAAATACTTATATCCTCGAAAACCACGCAGAAGACGTCCCAAATAACCTAATTCTCATCAACAAATTCCTAGATAAAAAATAAAAAGAAAACAAAAATCAAATAACCAAAATAAATTTTCCCAAAGTGAAACCAAAGAGCAAACCTAAGAAAATAATATGTTTAAAACATGACAATAATATAAATCTCTTTACAATGCGTCGTGACTGTTTGAAGTTGAAGCTTAGTGACCCGCACTCGGTGTCTGTCAGCTCGTTCCACTCGGAATCTGAGGATGAGAGCTCAGACCGTGGCAGCCGCAGCTCCAGGAGTGGCGATGATGCCAATATGATTCCAGCTGCCATATCTGCTGCCCAAGTGAGTATTCTAAATAGATGACGCCTTTTGAAGGTTGACACAATATGCTAGACACAACTTTTTTTTTATCAGCTTCACGCTGTATCCCGCACACAGCAGGGTAGGCAGAGGGAACCTAGTGTTAAGACACTCCGTTCCCCACTTTCTGCAGAATTCTGAAGGCATTGCGTGTTGAGTGGCAGAACTAAATGCCGCGCTTTTTTGCCTCGACACCAGATTGAAGAATCGAACCCACAACTGTTGTGTTACAGTCACACACTTGTGCCTCTGCGCCAAGACGGCCTCCATCTATGTTACGCCATATAATTTTATCCCGCACTTTCCGCCAAATTCTGGAGGCACTGCGTGTTCAATGGCAGAACTCAACGCCGAAATGAAAATATGTATTTAATTTTATATTAAAAAAATACTTGTGAATTGTACAAAATTGTGACTTAAATTGAGCTCTATATAAGTTAATCTCTCTTACAAAACAATAAGTGGAAGAAATGTATTGAAAAGTTAATCATGTCTGTATATTTTGACTATTTTAAAAGGCAAATGATAAAGGAACCTAAGTCTATTTAGACTATTTTAAATACAAAATAAAAATATTTTAGAGACAGCGCTTTGCCGTGTTATCAAAAAGGTGAAATGAAACTAAACTAAAATATCCCCGAATTGGAACCAAACCCACAAACGTCGCGTTCACAGTCAAACGCTATAACGCTTCAACTCAACGACCTTGGAACTTAAAAATAAAAATAATACTAAAACAATTCTCTAAGAAATATTTATTTTATACAAAGTCAATGCCTTTTTCTAAGTGACATTAAGTAAGTTATTAGGAAACCTTACTCGTAATTCAAGAATATCAGTTAAGCCGATTACGACGGTCGCCAAAATAAATAACATTTTAAATGTAATAGTACAATTTATTTGAGGCCAGTCGTGGCGCAGTGTACAAAATACTGTAAGCGCCACAGGTTGTGGGTTCGATTTCCACCATTTCGGAAATTTAATATTTTATATTTTCCGCTACTCAACACATAATGCCTTTAAAACTTGACGGGAAAAGGGTAGCGGAGTCTTAACACTAGGTTCCCTTACCCTGCTGTGTGCGGGATACAGCGTGATGCTAAAAAATACGATTTAAGCAAAAAAAAATATCAGCACTTTATCTTCTTAGCTACTTTATTAAGGAAAATAGATAATAATAGATTACTAAAAACCCCCGACACAACAAGCAATAAGAAGTAAACAAACAACTAGAAAAAATCTGATAATCATCAAACGGCTAAACTACATCAAAATCGGTTCATTCCTTTGGGAAGACCGATGCCACACACACGACTATATGAATTAAAATCCCGCACACACCAGGGTAGGCAGAGGGAACCTAGTGTTAAGACACTCCGTTCCCCACTTTCTGCCGAATTCTGGAGGCATTGCGTGTTGAGTGGCAGAACTCAACGCCGCGCTTAACCTCGACACCAGAGCGAAGAAATGGAAATATAAATTTAAGTNTTGATAGAAGTCAATTATTTAACAAAAGTACATAAAAAACATAGAAATAAATAAATATTTACAGAATAAGTGAACAAATCTCTTTTGGCAATCCTGTAAAATAGAAAAAAGAAAGTCATATTTCTAGTACAATATTTTAAGGATCGTTAACTTTAAGTATGCTGTGTCATTACTTATAATAGTTGAGGCCAGTCGTGGCCCAGGGGCACAAGGTGTGACTGTAAAATCGACTGGTTGTGGGTTCGATCTCCACTCGAGGAAATGAAATATTTATTTAAATTTATATTACCATTTCTTTGCTCTGGTGTCGAGGCAAAGCGCGGCGTTGATTTCCGCCACTCAACACGCAATGGTTCCAGAATTCGGAAAGTGGGGAACCGAGTGTCATAACGCTAGGTTCCCTTTACCTTGCTGTATGCGGGATACAGCGTGAAGCTGACTTTATAAGAAAACGTACAAAAATTCCCAAGCGCTCTGACCAACTAAGCCTCACCAATCGTAACAAATCCTGTTACGTTCAAATTTTCTACGTTTTCTTAAGAAGTAATTTAGCTTTTTTGAGTGTGGAATAACAGTTTAAAAATGTTAAAAAATAATTGTGTAGCTCAAGCGAGCGAAGCCTGGATCGAGTCCCTAGTAAAATATATATTTTTTTCGCTAAATAAAGTTTCGGTATCTATCTATATATTTTGAACATTTCCTTGTGTCAATATGATAAAATAATCATAAAAAAAATCAATATCTCTAGAATATTCTTAGCTGCTTTTATACATTTTTTTTGTTTAATTATAAAAATATCCAACATTATCTCGTGAACTATATAAATTTCTTATATGCATCCAGTATATTTATAGGAACATTAAGTTAAGAATAGGTTTATATACGTAGCTTCGTTAAGTTTAAAGAGAGGCAGTTCACGTCACTAACACGTACGCCGGCGGCGGTACTTGTGTTTTAGTAAAATTGTTTTTGTCGATTTATTAAGAAAAGAAATGTAGGTATAAAGTAGAATAAATTCTACTTATATATTTATATATATNTTTAAAATGTCTTCGTCTATACATAAAATCAGCTTCACACTGTATCCCGCACACTGCGGGGTAGACCCCACTTTCCGCCGAGATCTGGAAGCAGGCGTGTTGAGTGGCGGAACTTAATACCACAGCGAAGAAATTGAGATATAAATGTAAATAAATTTCGAATGGGGATCGAACCCACAACCAGTCGCGTTTACAGGCACACCTTGTGCCCCTGCGCCACGACTGGTCTCAGTCGTGTATATTTCTGTTGTTATACTGAAAATCGACGTACTGGTTAGTGCTAACTGAGCAACGGAACTAAACGTCGCGCTTTTATTAGAGCGATCCGCTTCTTACCCACAACCATCGCGTTCCCAGAACATCATTCGCGTTCCAAGAAAATATCATACACCAATACTATTCATAATTAAAAAAAAATAACTAATCAAAAATTTAAAAAAAAATTACACTCTCATATAAAGCTGTTCCAGAGTTAAAAGTTGTTTCGAACTTTTATAGAGTGCTTTTATTTTGTAATTACGATACTATCGCTTCGCTGGTTAGTTCCTAGCTTTAACACGATTTATATGTACGTGTTTTACATTTCATATTTAATTTTTCATACGTAAACAGTTTATTGCAGAATTTTTTTTTCAATTTTCATTGGGATATACCTATCTTTTTGTTTTAGCTTTACATTGTTTAGCAGGGTAGGCAGAGGGAACCTGGGAATCTAGTGTTAAGATATACTCTTTTTATTAAGACACTTTCGTTGTCCAGTTTTGGCCGAATTCTGCGTTTTGAGGTGTTGCCAGTTGAGTGGCGAAACTCAACGCCGCGATTTATCTCATTACCAGAGCTAGGAAATTAATTAATCAAATACTTTATTTCTGCATTTATAATTAGCAGCGCAGATGACTTTCTATTTTGTATTTTTTTAAAGGTTTAGTTTTAGGTATCTTGTAGTAAATAAATCAAAATCAGCTTCACGCTGAATCCCGCACACAGCAGGGTAGACAGAGGGAACGTAGTGTTAAAACACACCGTTCCCCACTTTTTGTCGTATTCTGGAGGCATTGCGTGTTGAGTGGCAGAACTTAACGCTGCGCTTTGTCTCGACACGAGAGCGAAGAAATAGAAATATAAATTTAAGTAGATATTTCATCTCTTCGAGTGGGAATTGAACCCGCCGGTTTTACAGTCACACTTTGTGCTCCTGCGCCACGACTGGCTTTGTAGTAACTATGTATAAATAATAAAAAAAGAAATTAATAAATAATTTCCTATAAATATTATGTAGGCTAGGCCGAGGGAACCTGGTAATATAGTCTTAACATACACTTTTTTTATTAAGACACTTTCGTTGCCCACTTTTCGCCGAATTCTGCGTTTTAAGGCGTTGCCAGTTGAGTGGCGAAACTCAACGCCGCGATTTGTCTCATTACCAGAGCTAGGAAATTAATTACTCAAATACTTTATTTTTGCATTTATAATTAGCAGAGCAGATGGAACCTAGTGTTAATACACTCCGTTCTCCATTTCCCGCGGGATACTGTATAAATAATCATCATTTTTCTATGAGCAATGAGCAAAATCGAAACATAACAGTTGTTTAATAAAATATAAACTAAAAGCTTTCTAAATTATAAATAAATTAGCATATAAAGTGTAATCAAATAAACATTTCTGAGAAAAATATTCCTTTCCTTCCATTACGGCGTTATTAAAGTGAAAAATTGGAGTTAGTACCGCTGCGTTTACTCAGAATGTCATAACAATACAATTTATTGTTATATTTTGATGTTTTTGTTCCTTTATATTTTTGTATGGCTTCATGTTGTTTCCCGCACATAGCGGGGTAGGGAGGATGGGAGGAACTTGGGAACCTAGTGTTAAGACACTTTGTTTTCCATTAAAACATTTCCGTTTCCCACTTCGCCGAATTCTGTAGGCGTTGAGTGAGCGTTGAGAGATCTGAACGTCGTGTTTTGCTTTGTTACTAGAACGAGAGAGTAAAAAATACTCCCCCGCTTTGGAATCAAACATAGAACCATTGTGTTTACAGTCGCACACTTATGCCATTTGCGCTTGCGCATTATGCTATTGCGCTACGACGGCGCGTTATATATTTATATTAGATCCTTGAATAAATTATCGCTGTTTTTTTTTATTTAAAAAAAAAATAAAATATAATGCTTACAATGACATTACTCAAAGTATTGTCCATCATTAGAGACCACTTTCTCCCATCTCTCTGGTAGCAATTGAATCCCCCGTCGGAAAAACGACTCATCTTTCGAGGCAATCCAGGAATCAAGCCATTTTTCGGCTTCTTCAAAAGAATGGAAGCGCTGCTCGCTTAAACCGTGCGCCATCGACCGAAACAAGTGGTAATCGGAGG
>JAAIXJ010001860.1:66980-124381 GCA_013403705.1 Heliconius hermathena
CAGAGCTCTCCTTTTTTCCCTGTATGCCTCCATCAATGTTCTGAGGGCGAAAACGGCGTCCATAGTGCCCGATCCTGGCTGAAATCCATATTGAGACTCAGAGATAGTACACTCGCGGCGGAGCCTGAGGTCGATCATGCGCTCGAAGAGCTTCATGGTATGACTCATAAGCTTAATACCCCTATAACTACCATAATCTTGAACACTGCCCCTTCCCTTGTAAATAGGGGTAATGAAACTGAGCAGCCACTGATGTGGCATCTTTCCAGTGTTCAAGATATGGTTAAAAAGGACAGTAAGCATGAGCACACCAAGAGAGCCCAACGATTTCCACGCTTCGATCGGATGTCGTCAGGTCCAACCGCTTGTCCGTTCTTCATGCGTCGAAGGCAATTACGAGTTTCGTCAAGGGTTATTGGGGCAATAAGTCCGAGGTTAGGCGGTGGGTCGTGATGAAGATTGCATGGGTGCTGAGTATTCAGCAACTCCTGGAAGTAGCTTCTCCATCTCTCCTTCACAGAGGCATGACTACAGAGCAGCGTGCCCTGGGAATCTCTGACGCAAAGACATTTTGTAAATGAACTTCTGCCCCTCCACAGTTTCAAGTTTATCATATAATGGTAACAAACTCTCACTGCGGGCTCTGGCTACAGCTCTTTTACAGGCACGCTTAGCTACTATGTACTCCAGTCTGTCTTCAGGAGAGTTGGATTGCTGCCACTTCTTAAAGGCATCCGTCTTTTCACGAGTCACCTCCTGCACCTTGTCATTCCACCACCATGTCTCCCTGTCGATGACACGTCCTCCCCTGGAAAGGCCAAGAACTCGCCTGCCTGCCGCAATGATTGCCGACTGAGCTCGATCCCAAGCATCCTGAGCAGTCTCGGTGTTAGTCGAAAGATTATGACTTTTCACCTCTGCCAGGAAGTCGGTCTGCATCGGTCCATTCAGCAACCACCACTTGATCCGAGGCTTACGTTTCTCGGTTACTTTCTTCTTCGGAGTGACGTTAAAGTCCATGACAAGAAGACGATGTTGGGCCGTAAGGCTTTCGCCTGGAATGACCTTACAGTTAGTTACCCTGCCCATA
Source organism: Heliconius hermathena (assembly GCA_013403705.1). Lineage (NCBI taxonomy): Eukaryota > Metazoa > Arthropoda > Insecta > Lepidoptera > Nymphalidae > Heliconius > Heliconius hermathena. Next base: position 68,071 of record JAAIXJ010001860.1, read on the forward strand.
TGACACCGTCTGGTCAATAAGTAGTCTATTTGAGTTGAGTGGGACCCGCTCTTATACGTGATAAGGTGCTGAGGATTCTTTTGGAAGAACGTATTCACGACGGCCAGATCTGACGCAATACAGGTTCTGAGAATATTTTCTCCCTCTGTATTGCGAAGACCGTGCCCAAAACCCCCGTGAACACGTTCATACGGCTCAGCAGCCTTACCGACGTGACCGTTCAAGTCCCCCCCAACTAAGACCACTTCGGTAGACGGTATAGTAAGTAGCACCTCTTCATACTGCTCCCAGAATGTCTCCTTTTCGGACGCGCTACATCCCGCCTGGGGAGCATAGGCACTGATTAAGTTTGTGGTAACGCCCTCAATCAGTACCTTTACTCGCATCAAGCGGTCGCAGCGACGGTCAACTTCAAGGAGCCCATTCTGAAGCTCTTCAGAAAGCACTACCGCCACACCGTTTCTACCGGAAGGTGACCCAGTGTATATAAGCCGGTAACCCTGTCCGATGTTACGGGACTTATTGCCCTTCCAGCGAGTTTCCTGGAGGAAAGCGCACTGGACCCGACGTCTCATGAGTACATCTGCGAGTTCTCTGCATCGTCCGGTTAGAGAGCCAATATTCCACGTTGCAAAGCGGAGTTTCCGTCTGGGTACTTGCGTCTTTAGCCGTGCCCGTACTTGACACGGTAGCCCTTGCCCACTTATCGCAGGTGTAGGGCGATGTGCCTGCGCGTCGTTTAGCGGCGACGCCCTAGCCGTACCCAGTTTCAAAATCGAACTTTCCATTATAGCGGCGAATATCGGTTTTTAAATGGAGCGACTGCCATCTGACCTCCAAAACCCCTTTGTGGGGGGAAACCGGGGGGATAGGAATAGGACAGATAGACAGGGGGGAGGATGGGTAGAAGGAGAGGGTAGGAAAAAGGAGGGGGATTAAAAGAAAGGGACACCACATTTATGGACTGGACGGAGGTTATAATAAGTGGTGGCTCGAGGATCCGGGGTCGCGTACCCGTATGCCCAAGAGCAAATGTCGGACAGATATTAGTCAGGGCACCCTCTGAATAAAGGGCACCCTCTGAATAATAATACATATAGAAATAAATATAGAACCGTAGTGTCCAGCTAAATTATAAGAAATCATTAAGTGTGTCCAAACAGAAAGTTGTTGAAGGTGATTAGAATTTTCTATTGACATATATAAGAATTAAAAATCTGGAACATCTGATGAACGACCTTAACAGTCCAGCTAAACTATAATAAATTATGAAATGCCGTCTTAGCAGGAGCTATTAGGCTTAGTAGATATTTTATGCTGACATATTTAAAAAAAGATCTGGAACGTCTGTTGAGTAAATAATTATAACAGTCCAGCTAAACTTTAAAAATAATGAAATGCCGGTTTAGTGGAGATATTGAATGTGTCAGGCATTTTCCACATATATAAGAATTGAAGATCTGGAATATTTTTATTGATTAACTGATTTTCTTATTAATCCTTAGCCGTATCCCGCACATAGCAGGGTAGGCAGATAAATCTAGTGTCGAGACACACCCTTTCGTTCTCCACTTTCCGCCGAATTCTAGAGATATTACATATTGAGTTAAGCTGAACTTAACACCGCGTTTTGCCTCGACACTAGAGCGAAGAAATGAAAATATTAAATATTTGATTTCCGCTGGTGGGAATCGAACCCACAACCTGTCGCGTTTACAGTTATATGCTTGTGCCCTTGTACTACGACTGAACTCGGTAGAAAAATACTATAGCCCACCTAAATTATAAGAGTTAATTAAATATCACCTTATCAACAGATTTTCAGAATGGTAGTCAATTTTAATCCATACATCAGTACACCTATGGATATAAATAAAATTGAAATATCATTTTGTGATTTGAAAACCGTGTTTTTTCACGTGCATATAGCTACTTACACGATACTATAAAACAAATAAACATTTTTGTCTATCTATCTCTCTGTCTTATTGTTTATCCGGGCTAATCTCCGGAACTGCTGAACCGATTTTTATGCGACTTTTGTTGTCCTATGGCGCATATACTTATAGACGTTAAATTACTAAGATTTGAATAACAAAAACATTGTAGGTATATTATTATTAAATACTACAATTTTGCAAGCAAAATCAAACAAAATCCAAAAAGAATTTACAATTTATCAAATGTAATAATAGTATAGATAACATTACTAAAATAACCAACCAATTTTACCTGAATATTTTATTAATCTATACTCTACATATGGTAGAACTGCTCCTCGCTGTCTGCACATCTAAAGTATATGAGATTTGGGGGCCTTTATTAATGTAATTGAAATAAAATAAAATATTTTTTAATTTTTTGTCTGTTTATCTGTGCCTTTGTTCAAGCTAATCTCAGAAATAGCTTAACCGATTTATGTAAATAACTACAGTTTACTACAGTGTCAACTACATATTTATTTTCCCTTGGTGAAAATGTGTACTTTTGTGCCGAATAAAGTGTTTTTGCGGGGAATTTTATTGCACTGCTTTATTCAGAAAAAATCGACAGCAAAAGCACACAGAATTCTCGTTGAGACAATGCTTTGTCGAATACATCGTGCAGAGACTGGTTTAGGCGCTTCAAAAGTAATAATTTTGACCTTGAAGACAAAACAGCGATAACTTATTCAAGGACTTAATATATATAATATTTTTATATTAATTATAATATTCTTTTTATTTTCAATATAGTCTAAAAACGTGGGGAACGGAGTGTCTTAACACCAGGTTCCCTCTGCCTACCCTGCAGTGTGCAGGATACAGCGTGAAGCTGATTTGATTTGATTTTTTAAAAACGTATAATAATAAAAAAATAAAAAAAGTAAATTGAGCAAATTTCCTTATATATGTATGTCTCTTTAAGGCTTACCTTATTAAATTCATAATACGAGGTACCCTTCTCAGGTAATTTATAAAACCACTAATACCATACATTCATCAAGATTCATCCATTCATCGTGAAGTTCACGAGGGAAATTAGCGAAGTGGGCCATAATCTTTTAAATTATCATATTGGATGAAAAGGGCCAGTCATGGCGCAAAAGCACAAAGTGTGACCGACGCGACTGGTTGTGGATTCGATCCCCACTCGATGAGATAAAATATTTAATGAAATATATAATTTAGTTTTTTCGCTTTGGTGTCGAAGCAAAGCGCGGCGTTGAGCTTCGTCATTCAACAAGTGGGGAACGGAGTGTATCAAAACTAGGTTCCCTTTGCTTACCCAGTTGTGCGCGAGATACAGCGTGAAGCTGATTTTTTATTTATAAAATCATTAACTTAAAGTAATGAAGCCGTCGTTGCGTGCAGAGTAAGCGCGACGGTCGTGGGTTCCATTCCCGCTCATGGACATATCTCTGCACAGTGTTTTACCACTTGACATACAACGTCTCGAAAATTGAGTGACAAATGGGGAACGGATTATTTAAGTCAACGTTGCGGAAAGTATGGAACTGAGAGTTTTAATACAAGGTTCCCAGCTATATGCGGGATACAGCTTGAAATTAAATAAAAAATCGAAAATGACCGTGTGAAGTGTGGAACAAAAGAACGAGATACGTAACGAGTACTTGTGAAGCAGTCTGACACGACTTTTAATTACTGCCTTTTTCTTATTCTAAAAGGATTTATTGTAGAGACAAAAAAATCTAGATTTTATCTAGTCTTTTTGGTTTTGACATAGCTTTTCTGTTTATTTCTTATTTTAGTAAATGAAAGCTGAGTTTTTCTTAGTATAAGAAAAACTGAAACTTTCACATGTCCATGTCTATATAATAATGTAGATGCGCGCATATACTCGATAACCAAATAACTAAAGTATACACTATTTTAAGATGACTTTTTAGTATGTTTTTTTTAAGGTCAGATTTAGGTATCTTATAGAAACTACATGTGTATATAATAAAAAATAAGTTATAATAATAATTTAAAAAAAAGCTATAAAAATAATAATAATAAATTATTATTTCGTATAAATATTATTAAAATAAAAGAAATGCTTAAATTTTGAATCACGATTATAAATAACTTAAAAAAATATGTTTTAACTATAGCAATATAGATTTAAAAGTTACAGATTACAATTAATAAACCTCAAACATTCAAATCCTATTTTCTATGACAATATTCATTTGAGACCATCCTGGCGCAGTGGTGCAAGAGTGCGACTGTAAATGCTACGGCTGTATGTTTCATTCCCATTCGGGAGATCGAAATATTTTAATATTTAATTGCGTTCTGCCACTCAAAACGCACTGCCTCGAGTATTCAACAGAAATAGGGAACGAAAGTATCTTAATGGGAAGCGAAGTGTCTTAACATTAGGTTCCCAGATCTACCTATCCTGCTACACACAACACACAGCGTCAACCAAAAAAAAAACAAACAAAAGACAGGCAATTAAAAAAAATTAAAATGTAAATAACATCTACTCCACACCTTTCCATGTTCATACAACGAATATATACATATACATATATAACCATATTTATTTGTAGCTACCAAAGACCAAACGAGAAAGCGGACCCAGTTTACTTTATTATGTTGTCTCACCATTGTGTTGACTTCCTTCACAAACTATAATAAAAATGTTGGTAACATATGTACTTAACAACTACTGAGGTATGTATATTCAAAACCGTGTAGGGTTCTCGGAATAATGGGATGCTACTTCCATACTTTTCGACCTTGGATGCATGAGAAACGTTTTTTGTTTGACGTTAACGGTGTAAGTTTTTTTTGGTTTTATTTTTTTATTTATGGGTGATTGGAGAAGAGGGAAAAAAGCTTGTCTATATTTGGTTATGGGTTCGATTTCCACATGAGGAAATGATTTTTTTTATGTTTTCATATTTTCGCTCTGGTGTCGCAGCGAACCGCAGCGATGCCTCAAGAATACCTCCAGAATTTGTAGGATCCCTACCAATCCTGCTACAAGCGCGATACGTGAAGCTGATAAAAACACTTTTGGTTATACTTATATAATCAATAGTTTTAGGCATAGCTGCGCTTTGTTTAGACACCAGAAAATATTAACAAATATATTTTCTCAAATGGAAATCAAACCCATAACCAAATGGGAAACCGAAGTGTCATAATGGGAACACGCTGACACTACACTAGGTTTTCATGTTCCCTTTGCCTGTGAGCGGGATTCAATGGGAAGGTAAATCGTAACAAAAAACAAATACTAGTACATGTAAGCCATTATAAAATATGTATATGCTAATTTTAGGAGGCATTGCATTTTGAGTGGCAGAACTCAACGCCGCGCTTAGCCTCGACACCAGAGCGAAGAAATGGAAATAAAAATTTAAGTAAATATTTCATCTCCTCGAGTGGGATCGAACCCACAACCAGTCGGTTTTACGGTCACACTTTGTGCCCCTAAGCCACGACTGGTCTCAATAAAGTATACATGTAGTAATTTTAACCACAATATATACAAAAATACCAAATAACAATTTTGCTTTCGGCTACATTATAATTGTCGTCTGTCTGTACGTTGAAATTGATCACGTTTGACGTACATACATACATACATCGAACGTATGAAATGTTCAGTGATGCATTACATAGTGGTCAACGTGACTGGAATGGTGTAGAGACTGGCCAATATATTGTTTAATAAACTGGGAGGCTTCAAAATATGGCAAAATATTTTAGTTTGTGACAATTATATGTATGTGGATTCAATTATTTTTGTGGATATCACTTGTAGTGCTGGGGAATAAGCGATTGGTTGTGGGTTTGATTCTCGCTCGAGGCAATAAAATATTTTTTTTATTTTCTCGCTCTACTGACGAACCAATGCCTCCAGAATTCAATGGAAAGTGAGGAACAGAAATGTCTACCACTAGGTTCCCCGGTTCCCTGTGACTAGCCTTACATTGTGTGGGTTACAGGTTACTTTGGTTGTCGCAATATCTTTCTCTCTTTTTATCTCAACTACTGTCAGACGCTGCCTTCATTTGCCTGTACAAATACAAAGATATTCTTACAACATAATTTACAAATATATTACAAAAACTGAAAATGAGGCCAGTCGTCGCTCAAGGATACAAGCATGCGCCTATTAGTGCAACAGGTTGTAGGTTCGATTTCCACTGAAAGAAATTAAATATTTATATTACAATTTTCTCGCTCTGCTAACAAGTAAAGTGCGGCGTTTAATTCCGTCGCTCAACACGCAATGCCTCAAAAATTACACATAAAAAGAAAAAGAACGGAGCGTCTTAACATTGGATTCCAAATTTCCCTCTACTACTACAGAAACTAACAACAAAGATATCCCTCTCATTTCATCTAGTTAATTTCGTAGTACAACACCTACTTCAACTAATGAGGTACGGGAGACGTCACCTTGCCCCAAATTGGTTTGATACTCTCATCAACATCATTTTCACCTTGGATAGCAGATCGATAGTAGATTACAAGGCTATGGGGCTGGTATGTCGATGTTTTTTTTATGTTTTGGTTTGGCTTTTTTGTATTAAAATAGGATGTATGTGTACGAGGTCGCGTGGCGCAGGGGCACAAGTGTGTGACTGTAGTCAGGACTGGTTGTGGGTTCGATTCATACTCGAGGAAATAAATATTTAATATTTTAGTTTCTTAGCTCTAACGTCAGGGCAAAGCGTGGCGTGGGGTTCCGTCACACAATACGCAATGACTTCAAATACGTGAAACGATTCAATATATTTATTAAATAATTAAATTAGCTTCACGCTGTATCCCGCACACATCAGGGTTAGTAGATAGAACCTGTGTGAAAGTGTAAAGATATTCCGTTCCCGTCGAAGTTTTTCGAAGAATTGCGTGTTGAGTGGCGGAACTCAACGCACCTTTTGCCTTGAAAAAATGAAAATATACATTTAAATAAGTAGGGATCGAACCCACAACCGTCGCGGTACAGTCACACATTTGTGCCCTAGTACCACGACGGTCTCAATATATTCAATATATTTATTGAGTTATTATAATAAAGTTATTATAATTGTGGTTTGAGGCCAGTCGTGGCGCAGCGGCACAAAGTGTGACTGTAAAACCGACTGGTTGTGGGTTCGATCCCCACTCGAGGAAATGAAATATTACTTAAATTTATATTTCCATTTTCTTCGCTCTGGCGTCGAGGCAAAGCGCGGCATTGAGTTGTGCCACTCAACACGCAATGCCTCCAGAATTCGGCAGAAAGTGGGGAACGGAGTGTCTTAACACTGGGTTCCCTCTGCCTACCCTGCTGTGTGCGCGATACAGCGTGAAGCTGATTTAATTTTAATTTTTATAATTGTGATACAACCCTATACTATAGCACTTTGATTACCGCTAAGCTCATGTGCTAACCTATAATAAACCTGGAAGTGCTACCAAGCGACGCCATTACAGGCTTTCAACATTTACAAACAATTATCGACTCTATTATATATGTTATAAAACTTAAATTACCCTAACTTAATATGCAACAATATTGCAATACCTATTTGGACATTGTTAAGATTTTATTATTTTGCTTTCACCAGATTGGGATTAAGATTGACATAACAATATGTTTTACTAAATTTTATGTTTGTTTGTACATTTATTGAAATGTTAATATAGTTTAAAACGTGGCAAAAACGTGGCGGTTGTGGGTTCGATGCCATTGAAAAATTCAATATTTTATTATTTGCCACGTTGAGTTTTGCCATTCAACGCTTTGAGAATTCAGCGGAAAGTGGGGAACGGAAGTTTCTTAACGGGACCGGAGTGTCTTAACACTAGGTACTCTCTGTTCACCTTGCTGTATGCAAAATACAGTGTTACATATTTAATATGGTATAAATTTGCAATTTGTACCATATTAAGTTTGTCACTAAATTTTACTGTAAGTAAAATAAGTAAGGAAAAAAATGTAAGTCATAATATAGTAGAATCTTAATGTAGTAATCCTCAATATAAAGATTTCCTCGATTTATCGAAATTTTCGAAATCCCCTAGAACTTTCCGTAAGATCTAATTCAAAACCTTTTTATAACGAATTTTCAATATTGCAAAATATAAAAAGAAAGTACTATTTACCTCTATATAACGAATTTTGTTAACTTACAAACTTTACATAACTTATCCTATCAGCTTACTACATTCAATTACATATTAAATTTATGTCTCGACAGATTCAGACAGTTATTACAGGCCAGTCGTGGCGCAGGGGCACAAAGTGTGATTTAACAGTCAACAACAGACAACCGACTGGTTGTGGGTTCGGTCCCCACTCGAGGAGATGAAATATTTACTTAAATGTATATTTCCACTTCTTCGCTCTGGTGTCGAGGCAAAGCGCGGCGTTGAGTTCTGCCACTCAACACGCAATGCCTCCAGAATTCGGCAGAAAGTGAGGAACGGAGTGTCTTAACACTAGGTTCCCTCTGCTTACCCTGCTGTGCGCGGGATACAGCGTGAAGCTGATTTGATTTAATTTTATTATTTTTTTTTTTATTTATTTTTTTTTTTATTATTGTATGGCTTCAGTAATGTAAATATTGCTGTTTGACAATGTCGTTTTAGAGCCATTGCAATGGCTGATAAAGAAAAAACCTGAGATCAATATTTTTTTTTAACCTTGCTAAGACGAAAGTAGACAATTTTTAACATTTTTAAAGTGTTAATGCACACAAGATTATTATTAAGAAAGAAATATACTTGTTTAAAAAACGTATAAAAATTTGAACGTAGCGGGACTCGAGCCCGAGCCTCCTGGAAACCGACCAGGCGCTCTGACCACTAAGCCATACGTTGTCATCAAGCTACGTTGATTTTTTTATAATATACACTTGTTACAACTTATTTATGTTGTTAGCATCTCTGTAAAAAAATTTTATATGTTTTCTAAATAAGTATTTTTCTTTGTTATGTTAAAAATATTTAATAAATAGCATTCTCTCCTCTCGTGCCAGACGATAGTTCTTAGTAATTATCTTTGGGTAACGGAAATTTGTAAAAATCTCTCTACAGAGACGCTGAAATAAGAATAGTAGACCATCTTAACCTGTGTATAACGAACCTCGTAACAAATTACTTGATATAACGAATATCGTCTGATTCCCTTCAGTATTGTTAAATCGAGGTTGTACTGTATAATATACAATTAAATAAAATAAAAAAAATCAGCTTCACGCTGTATCCCGCACACAGCAGGGTAGGCAGAGGGAACCTGGTGTAAGACACTCCGTTCCCCACTTTCTGTCGAAATCTGGAGGCATTGCGTGTTAAGTGGCAGAACTCATACGCCGCGCTTTGCCTCGTCACCAGAGCTAAGAAATGGAAATATAAATTTATGTAAATATTCCATCTCCTCGAGTGGGGATCGAACCCACAACCAGTCGGTTTTACGGTCACACTTTGTTCCGCTGCGCCACGACTGGCCTCAATACAATTATTATCTATATTAATAGTTAAGTTTCCATTACTATCTATCTATAAATTTCAATAAAATTAAAAATTGATAACAATGATAGCGACAAATGTACATGCTTATATCATATTGATATTTGAACCCCCATTCAAATCAAATACAAAAACAAGTTTTTTTTGCATCTTATGTATCTCGCAATATAGCATAGTAGAAAGAGGGAACCCGGGACCTTACCTTTTTTTTTTTTGTTTATATTCTCGTTCTCCTCCGGCTTAACCGGAGACTTTGTATATCTTAAGTTTTTATTTTTTATTGTTATATTATTAAGGCTGCCGATAAGGCTTTTGTTAGATATATATACTAGTCATACCAACGATTTGAGGTTCCTATTTGCTTATTTTGACGTTTCCTATTCTAGTTTTAACTTATTAACTATATCCTTTACTTAATTTTAATTTATTGTTCTATTCTATATATTTACTAAAATCAACTTTCTGTCGCTTATGTATTACTTCTATCTTAACTTATGATTAAAAACTATATTACATACTATATAGGGACCTTACCGTTAAAACACTACGTTCCCATAAACAAAATATAATTTTTATAAAAGACTTTTGTAAGTTAAATAAAAAATGCCAAAAATACTCGGACAATCTTAAGTGGGCCTCCCAATTTAAGCAATGAGGAAAATCCAAAATAAAATGAACAAATCCACTGACACCCAACGCTTACATCGTGTAGTACTCCTCGCTTTAATTTTAGAGTGATGACGAGTGCTACTAAATTATATACTTAGATATTTAACACCTCGTCTAAAAAGAGAAGAATGTAAAATTTATAAGGAAAAAATAATTTAATTATTTCTGTTATACATATCTACTATGTGGAAGGAGTTGAAGTAAAATACATATTTTCAAAATATTAAAATATTCTTTTCAGCTTCCCGTTCAATATAAAACACGCATAGCAGGGTAGTGTAAGACATTTCAATTTTCGAAAATATAACAAATGTCCAGGCCAGTCGTGGCGCAGCGGCACGAGGTGTGACTGTAAAAGCGACTGGTTGTGGGTTCGATCCCCACTTGAGGAGATGAAATATTTACTTAAAAAATGTATATTTCCATTTCTTCGCTCTGGTGTCGAGCGCGGCGTTGAGTTCTGCCACTCAACTGTGGGGAACGGAGTGTCTTAACACTAGGTTCCCTCTGCCTACCCTGCTGTGTGCGGGATACAGCGCGAAGCTGATTTGATTCTGATTCCATAACAAAATGTGAATGTAAACGCGACGAGTTATAGGTTCAATTACCACTCGAGGTAATGAAATATTTAATATTATCATATCGAATCCACAATTGTCGCGATTCAAATCAGATGTCAGACCACGGCGCTACTCAGAAAAGAAAAAGAAAAGAAAGTTCGATCCTATCCCGATAAGTTCTTTCAATGAGAAAGGACTAGGTAACTTTAAAAAATTACTCCTTTGAAAAGAAATATTTAGTCAAATTTAACCACTGCAACATAATATAATAAGACAAGAAGGAGAGTGGGGAACGGAGTGTTTTAAGACTAGGTTCCTTCTGCCTACCTTTCTGTATGCGGGATACAGCGTGAAGGTAATTTGTTTTTTTTTAAGAAAGATATTTTTTTTATTATTAGTTGGTGTGACCTGCATTTAGTTTTTTATCAGTTATAAAAATCATAATTTAAGATTCCAAGAGTGTTATCTATCTCGACCTCGACTCGCGATCGATATCTCATAAAATATTGTGTCCACTCAGTCTAGTGTTGAATAAGGCGAGAAACACATGCATTTTTATTACTCATATGTAATACTTAACACTAGGTTCCCTCTGCCTACCCTGCAGTGTGCGGGATACAGCGTGAAGCTGATTGATTTTATGAATAATTGATTTTATGTAATATATTACATTTAAATTACATTTTTTTGTATATGTACCAACAGAATTGAATTCTATTTATGAATTAGATATTTTTTTTTATTTTAACGCTTTATAATTAAACAGATAGAACGGAGCGCCAAACGCTACGGCCTCTGCGTACCTCTTTCACCTGGTGAAAGGGGACGAGGGGACGAGGTGAAAGAGGTACTAGGTAATAGGTTACTTCATACCTCCTGATATTTCTTCATACTCATAAATACCCTCTGTGGAGGCCCTCTGTCTTTTAAAGTAGGGGGACTCCCTCAACTGAGGTATCTCCTTGCCTTTCTTACCGCCCATTCACTCTCTTTTGAAACATAAATATTTTTTTTATTACTAATTCTCTTGACATGTGTAAACGTTTTGAACTTATGAACATCTTATTCATTTTCACTGTGATATCCTTATTTACTCTAAACTATATTTGAATCCAGGCCAGTCGTGGCGCAGTGGCACGAAGTGTGACTGAAAAACCGACTGGTTGTGGGTTCGATCCCCACTCGAGGGGATGAAATATTTACTTAAATTTATATTTCCATTTCTTCGCTCTGCTGTCGAAGTTAAGCGCGGCGTTGAGTTTTGCCACTTAACACGCAATGCCTCCAGAATTCGGTAGAAAGTGAGGAACGGAGTGTCTTAACACTAGGTTCCCTCTGCCTACCCTGCTGTGTGCGGGATACAGCGTGAAGCTAAAAAAAATTAAATCCATTCAGATCAGCTTTCGTTTATCAATGTTAAAACAAAATTTAAATGTAATCTAAAACTTTTAAAATCTCGCTTCTTTTTCTATCGACGCTTTTCCCAATATTGGAAAATTTATAGAAAAGTCATAAGTACAGTGTGTACTAGCGACGAGAAACGATGTATTTTTTAAATGTATTACTATTAAAGTGCTTTTCAGTCTTATTCGAAATAACAGCGTTAAGCTCTGTCAACTAAAAAAAAATTAAAGATATTATAGGCACAAAATTTAAATAATTAATTTTAAGGTAGAAATCACTGGCTTCACATTGTAAAGGCCTTATCTCGCCTTTGGCGTTTAATCAATACTTTGTGTAGTGTCCACTTCTGATGTCTGCTACCGAATAGGGCGTTTACACGCTTGCGTTACACTATGAATATTCATTTTATACATTTGAATAGTTATCGGTAAAAAAAATATTATTATGACTATAAAGAAAAATAAAAATGTTATTTTTTATGCTATTAATATCAATAATACTATTAAATTTAAGTTTTTTTTCTGTGTTATGTCACGAAATGTTATATCAAAAAAATACTTTTTTTAGTAAAGTTTTCAATCGCATCACGTTAAAATTTTTACACGTTTTTTTAAAAAATAACATTATAAAGCAGTTTAACAATGTTTCAAAATTCCAGAATCGAATTGAGTCAAATTAAAATCTTTAAAAGGTTTATATATGTTAAATAATTCAAATTTTAATCCATTTATTATATACAAAAAAAATTGTGTATTACAAATATGTAAAGTAGGTATTTAACGCCTACTAGAGACCACGATACGGCGGTGAGTTCCTCCACTCAAACCTCGAAAAATTCGGCGGATAGTGGGGAACAGAGTGTCTTAACACTAGGTTCCCTCCGCCTATCCCTCTGTGTACAGGATACAGCGCGTGAAACTGAACTAAAATGCTTATAAATAATAATAAAAAAATACACAAATAACACATTCATATAAAATATTATATTTTAAAACGAACAAGCAACTAAAATGATCACCGCCATCTCAGCATCCAGTACAGATTATGTTATCATTAAATGTCGCTATCCACTAATATCAGCTAAGGCGGTAGTTACTGTTGTTGTTTAAAAATAAATAAATCAGCTTCACGCTGTATCCCGCACACAGCAGGGTAGGCAGAGGGAACCTAGTGATAAGACACTCCGTTACCCACTTTCTACCGAATTCTGGAGGCATTGCGTGTTGAGTGGCAGAACTCAACGCCGCGCTTAACCTCGACACCAGAACGAAGAAATGAAAATATAAATTTAAGTAAATCTTCCTCCTCCTCGAGTGGGGATCGAACCTACAACCAGTCGGCTTTACAGTCACACCTCGTGCCGTTGCGCCACGACTGTTTAGTGTCTATAATAATAAGCCAGTCGGGTGCTTAACTTATGTGATTAATATGTGAAATTATGATCCCGAGGCCAGTCGTGGCACAGGGGTACTGTTTTGTAAATGCGGTAGGTTGTAGGTTCGAATCCCATTTCGAGGAAATAGAAATATTTAATATTATTATTGTTCTTCGCTCTGGTGTTGAGGCTCGCGGCGTTCGTTGATTTACCAACACGCTGTACCTCCAAAATCTGGCTGGAAATAGGGACGGAGTGTCTTCACACTAGGTTCTCTGGCTACCATGCTGTGTGCGGGATACAGCGCGAAACTAAATTTGATTTATTTTAACTAATCCAAATTCTATTATAGTTACGGGTATGATCTCCACATGACAAATTTTAATTATTTTTATTTCTCCACTCTGATATTGCAAATATATCGAAATCGTGGCGTTGAGTTCCGCCACTCTAACTCCGAAATGGCGGGGCGAATCAATGTAAATATTTAATATTTCATTTCACACTTTCACCAGTGGTAATCGAACCTACAACCATACCGTCATGCACTTGTGCCACTGCGTTGCAACTGCTTTTTTTATTCTTTAAATTTCAATTAACTGTAAAAAAGCTGTTTGCTGCAAACTCACTTGCAGAATTCACTTCAATTTAAAGTTTAAAATGTAGTAAGAAAATTGATAAAAACATGATATTATCAGAGTCCACTGGAAAAATCGTAACTTTACTTATTTATTAATCTTTTACATTTATATGTATATTTTTTTCTTCTATTTTTTCACGTTGTATCCCGCATATAGCCGGGTAGGCAGAGGGAGCCTTGTGTTAAGACACTCCACTCTCCGCCTAATTCTGCAGGCATTATAGTTGCGGTAGAGACCAGAGCGTAGAAATGAACATATGACATACTTCATTTCCTGATGTGGGAATCGTACCCAACAACCTGTCGCGTTTACAGTCACACTCTTGTGTTCCTGCGCCACGACTGGCCTTTATTTTATTCTTATATTATACAAATAATTTATTATTTTGTTACAGGACACAAGGACGCACGTCGTGGTCGAACTGTACGAGACTGAAAAATCGTATGTGGAGGCATTGGAGATTTTAGTTAAGGTAATTTATTTTAGAAAAACATTAGTTATTCGTACTAAGGCGAATCGAAGAACGAAAATATTTTGAATATATGATCGTTTGTATGTATGTATGTATATCTATACTAACATTGTAAAGATCTAACATTGTAAATCTCAGGAATCTACTCCTTTTTTGTGTTAAATACTGCATTTAGCTATTTTACAAGATACTTATTTAGAAAACGTATAAAAATTTGAACGTAGCGGGGCTTGAACCCGCGCCTCCTGGAAACCGACTAGGCGCTCTGACCACTGAGTCATACGTTCTCATCAAACTACTTTGAAATTTTTATACGTTTGTTACAACTTATTTATGTTGTTAGCATCTCTGTAGGGAGATTTTTACAAATTTCCGCTACCCAAAGATAATTACTAAGAATTATCGTCTGGCAAGAGAGAATGCTATTTATTAAATATTTTAAACATTTTTCAAAGAGTTATTCTACCTTAGGAAAGATAAATACTTATTTAGAAAACGTATGAAACGTAGCGGAACTCGAACCCACGCCTCCCGGAAACCGACCAGGCGCTCTGACCACTAAACCATACGTTCTCATCAAGTGATTCGAGTTCCGCCACGATCAAATTTTTATACGTTTTTTAAATAAGTATCTTTCTTTCCTAAGTGTGGAATAATACTTTAAAAAAATTTAAAAATATTTTAATAAATGTTAGTCATGTAGATGCAACCCAATGTAATGGCAGTCAGGGTTACCGCTGGCGTTTATAGTGTCACATATCAAACACCACTCTCAGGTATTTTCATTTGACAACGTGGCCAAAGCCGCAGTTAAAAGCTAGTATACTTGAAAAAATCATATTTACGTATTTATGTTAATATTTTGAATACATCCTCCTACTTTTTGTTACCCCAAACGACCAGAAAAGTACCAATTTTAAACTGAATATAATTGGAACAAGTCATGGAAAACTTCAGCTATATTAATATTTTAGTATGGCATCATAAAATTATTATATTAATAAATCCATCCGTCCGTCCATCCGTTCTAAATGAAGTGGTTGACAAAATTATTATATTTACGCTACCCTCGAATCACCAGCGCTGGCGATGGAAGGATATACTCGTACATAGTGACTGATTTTCCTCCATATTTCACAAAGAAATTTGATTGAATAATAAATGTTTGATGAAATGATGTGGAAATATTGGTCCGTTTTGACAGCTAATGATTTATGGTGACGGGAAATATTTTTAGTCAGCTATATTTTATACGGTGTCGGTGCAGTGAAAACATTATGTTTGTTGGAACGTGTAAGATTTTTTTTTATATGCTTGCGGGATACAGAGTGAAGCTGAAAAAAAGTCGATTAAAGGGATCCATTAAGGCACGCCTACCCTGACTGAGTTCCTCTCTCTGCGTAGCAAATTATAAAAATATCTTAAAGTTTAAGATCATTGTGGTTGTATAACATTAACATTTGAATATGAAGTTTTAAATTTTGATATCAACGAAATTGAGACCAATAGTGGCGCAGAGTATGACTGTAAATTCGAAAGATTGTGGGTTCGATTTCCACTAGACGAAGTAAAAATTTTATATTGGCATTTCTTTCCTCTGGTGTCTGGCGGTGGTGTTGAATTCCACCACGCAATATCCCCAGAATTCGGCGGAAAATGGGGAGCAGAGTGTCTTAATTCTAAGTGTCCGGGTTCTCTTTGCTAACCCTGCTATATAATATACAACGTAAAGCTAAACTAAGAAAATATGCAAAATAATCTTTCTTTAAAAATACATTCTATAACTGTTTATGCTACAAATTCTGAAAACCATTATTAGAAGTATCACACACCCGTCTCAATCAAAGTGACATTATTTATGACGCCACAAATCAGAAATTCGATTTAAAGTCTGTACGAATTGTTTGAAAACAACCGTGGCACAATATTTACTAATATTTTTGACCGACTTTTTAAAATAAGGCCTTTTTAAAAAAAGCCAGTCGTGGCGCAGGGGCACAGTGTAACTGTAAATCGACTGGTTGTGGGTTCAATCCCCACTCGAGGAAATGAAATATTTTTTAAATTTTTTACTTAAATTTATATTTGCATTTCTTCGCTCTGGTGTCGAGGCAAAGCGCGGCGTTGAGTTCTGCCACTCAACACGCAATGCCTCTAGAATTCGGCAGAAAGTGGGGAACGGAGTGTCTTAACACTAGGTTTCCTCTGCCTACTCTGCTTTGTGCGGGATACAGCGTGAAGCTGATTCTTTTTTTTTTTTATATATATTTTATTTTGTTTGTCCGTCGATTTCTCCGTTTCTATTCCATTATCCCTTATCTGCAGACGGATTTCTATCTATATAAATATCTTAATACTTCTTTTTTTTCTGAACGCGCATACTTTTTCATTTGTCCCATTCCCACCAAGTCAGGATCTGATGATGGAATCCCATGGAAATTGACGAAAACCCCCGAATTTTATAGGGACGTACAATACGTTTTATATATGTCTTATAATAATCTTGTAATGCAGATTAGTAAATTGATAATTACGTAAGTTCAAGCGGGCGAAGCTGCGAGCGGGTCGCTAGTCTTAAAATGTATTCATAATACATATTTCTTGACGAGAATTGAACCAACGTACTTTTCGTATACCTTAAGACAAGGCTCAAACGGCGGTATGATAGAGCTCAGACCAAATTTACTTTTAAAACTCATCACGTAAAAGCATAACAAAACTATATAAAATAATATCAGATTAGCGCGCAAGTACACAGCTTATACTGTTTATTTTTTTAAATAAAAATAAATAAATCAGCTTCACGCTGTATTCCGCACACAGCAGGGTAGGCAGAGGGAACCTAGTGTTAAGACACTCCGTTCCCCATGCCACTGTTGTAGTTCACTGCCGAATTCTGGTGGCATTGCGTGTTGAGTGGCAGAACTCAACGCCGCGCTTTGCCTCGACACCAGAGCGAAGAAATGAATATATAAATGTAAATACATATATCATTTCCTCGAGTGGGGAACGAACCCTTTTTTAAGCAAATATGTCACACATACACGCGGCGTTGAGCTCCGCCACTCTACACGCAATGCTTCCAAAACTCGGCGGAAAGTGTGGAACGGTGTGTCTTAACACTAGGTTCCCTCTGCCTACTCTGCTGTGTTAAAACTAAAACAATATACATACATATATACAATATACATACGTAACAAGTTTCATTTGAAACTCGGTTGTGGAATCGAATAAAATTTTCCATATCATAGCAACTCTTAACTTCGTGGAGTCGAGTCGAGTCGAGTCGAGTCGAGTCGAGTCTTTATTGTATTACTGGAGATGTAAGTAGCGGGATGCTGGGTTTTATAAATTTTCCGATTGGGTTTGTCTTTCATTAACCGAGTATCTCTTTGAAACGACATTTTCCAGTAAAAGTGCTACTTTTAAAAGCTCTTGATAATAAATCTAGTTGGATTTTTTCTTTTGTTTTGGTTTCTTTTAGGTCGTTTTTTCTTTTAATCTGATGGAGGCGATGGTGGAATTCGTTTTGTTAATGTTTTAATTTGCTGTTTCCCACACACAGCAGGGTAGGCAGAGGGAACCTAGTGCTAAAATACACCGTTCTCCACTTTCCGCAGAAATTTGAGGCATAGCGTATTCAGAAGCAGAATTCAACGCTGCGCTTTTTCTACCATAGTAGGGAAATGAAAATAAATGAAATATATCTAAGTATTTCTCAAAATGGGATTCGAACCACAACCATCGACGTTGTATTCAGAAGCCACGACTGTTATTATTATATTTTCTTGATCAGCTTCACGCTGTATCCCGCACACAGCAGGGTAGGCAGAGGGAACCTAGTGTTAAGACACTCCGTTCCCCACTTTCTGCCGAATTCTGGAGGCATTGCGTGTTGAGTGGCAGAACTCAACGCTGCGCTTAACCTCGACACCAGAGCGAAGAAATGAAAATATTAATTTAAGTAAATATTTCATCTCCTCGAGTGGGGATCGAACCCACAACCAGTCGGTTTTGCAGTCACACCTCGTGCCGCTGCGCCACGACTGGCCTCAATTTTCTTAATAAGACTGACAATAATAACATGTTCTCTTATTATATTAAATAAAAAAAATTCAATGTATAATATTTTATTTAATTATTTACAGAAATACCTCCAGCCACTAAAAAGTCCTGAAAACGCAGGACTTCTCGACGCGTTCGTGGTGGATGAAATATTCTACCAGGTGCCGGCCATACTGAATGTGCATCAAGTGTTTTTGGAGCAGTTGAGGCGGAGACTGGAACAATGGGACCTGCAGCAGAAAGTTGGCGACGTTTTCTTGGATGTGGTGAGTGATAATTATTGGTTAGCTGTTGACTGTAACCTGAACATAGTAGGGTAGGACGGGGGAACCTGGGAACCTAGTGATTAGGTACTATAAATAAATAATTCTTAAGTAGAAATTCAGGAGGCATTGCGTGTTGACTGGTGGAACTCATGTTTGTAACAGCAAAGCACGACCCTAACAACTGTAGAAAGACATTTTAAGTAGATATAATGAAAGTATATTGTTTTAAAGAATTTATCCTTATCTAAGAAAGAAAGTTGAAAAAAAAGTTGTTGGTGTGTTACTCTAACTAAAAGGTTTACTCATGAATTCTGATTAAACCATAGACAATTCTTGTATTTCGTACTAAAGCTAGCTTAAATATGAAGTTTCTAATTAATATTATGTTTGAATTTTGCTCTTTTATAAAACGAGTACTTTAGTAAAGTAATAACTTAATATAATTTGCTAGTACTTAGTAACACAAACAGGTATATTTTATCGTTTTACATACAGAATTTCACCTACGAATATTTTTTACTGATGTGTTATATTTGATAATAATTAATATTTTGAAATGTTATAATATCATTTTTTTTGTAATAGGATTTCATAATTGTCTTTTTATTAGCGTCACGCTGTATCCCGCACACAGCAGGGTAGGCAAAGGTAGCATAGTGTTAAGACACTCCGTTCTTCTTTGCCTCGAATTCTGGAAGCATTCATTGCATGTTGAGTGACGGAACTCAATGACACGTTTTGCCTCGTTACCAGAGCGAGGTAAAAAAGATATAATTTTTTTCATTCCCCGAATTGGAATCCAACCCACAACCGTCGCTTTTATAATAGCATGGCTTCTAAAATCAAAATAGATTTTTAAAATATTTTAATTGTTCCAGTTTACAAAACCCACCGTAATGGACACGTACATGTCGTTCATAAACAATTTGAAGAAAGCAAAGGAAACAATCAAAAACGCAGCGGCTTCGAGGCCGGCGTTCGCCAAATTCCTGGACGCTATGGCGAGGGACCACAAGGGAAAACTATCTTTGGACAACCTCCTTATCAAACCAGTTCAGAAGTTCCCGAGCTATAAGCTCTTAATACAAAGGCTGATCAAACATACAGGTATGGTCTTAGTTATGAATTTTTGCAACTTTAATTGTAAGAATTAATGATTATTTCTACTTTTTTTTCTATATTTTGAATATTTGTTATTTAGTCACACAATGGCTAAAGGTAACTTAATAAACTATTAGAGCATTCTACATGAATTTGAAGAAAGGATTATTGAAGACATAGTGGCTCAACGGCACAGCTTATGACTGTAAGACAACTAAGAGAGGGTTATGGGTTATATTATGGGTTCGATCCCACCTCTAACAAGACTGAGCGCGGCGTTAAGTTCCGACACTCGACACACCGTATTTTGAAAATTGGGGTGTGGGGACCTTCCCTCTGCATACACTGCTATATGCGGGATACTGCGTGAAGCTAAAAAAAGAAATCGCTAACAACTATAATCAACCAAAATATGGGATATATTTTCGTCACAGACAGACAAAATTACGAATAAAAATTTATAGACTATAAAACTTCTGCCTCGTACCTCTATTTCAATCTGTGTAATGATACTATTCGGAATAGATTTAATCTACTTTACTTAATAAATAATAATAATGTTATTATTGATTTATTTAAGTATGTTTAGGACTTTTTATCTATTTTGGTAACTGTTCTACTGACCTAGTTTTTGGTTAAATTGGACATAATTATATTAAAATTTATTTTATATACTAAACTAAAAAACTAAAAAAAAATCTCACAATTCACAGACCAATCCCACCCCGACCACAAACTGTTACTCGAAGCACAAAAAGAAATCCACGATCTACTGGAACTGATCAATTGTACTGAACGTGAAAGTCTAGAATTGGAACAGCAACAACAAACTTTAAGAGATCTAGAACAAATGATCGAAGGCCTCTCTAACTTAGTGATTGTGGACCGGACGTTCGTACGACATGAAATGGTCACTATGCCTTCCGCTCAGGGCACTATAAAAGATAGGGCTCTATTTCTCTTCAACGATTCTCTCCTCATTACAAGTGTTAAGAGACGAACTGGAACTATCAAGAAACCCATTCCGTAAGTTGAATTAGAATTTTGATGTTATTTTAATGTTATGATAGAGTTGTTAATTTTGATGTTATGCTAGAGGCCAGTCGTGGCGCAATCGACTGGTTGTGGGTTCGATCCCCACTCGAAGAAATAAAATATTTACTTAAATTTATATTTCCATTTCGTCACTCTGGCTTTGAGTTCTGCCACTCAACACGCAATGCCTCCAGAATTCAGCAGAAAGTGGGAGACGAAGTGTCTTAACACTAGGTTACCTCTGCTTACCCTACAGTGTGCGGGATACAGCGTGAAGCTTTTTTTAAATTTTTAAAATAATCTTTACAAGATAAGAGCAGAACTCAACGGCGCGCTTTGCCTCCACACCAGAGCGAAGAAATGGAAATATAAATTTAAGTATTTTTTTTAAAAATTCATAGACATAAATGAATAAATATTTTTTTAACATTTAATTAATAATAATTTAATTCTATATAATTTATATATTACAGAACATACCAAAGTAGTATAGCGAGTCAAATGGAAGGAAACAAGTATAAACTTCTAATGAGGATATCGTTAGCTGACGTAGAAATCGTTAAGGGTAAGTTAGTTAGTACCACAGGACGTAATCCTATTAAATGTTTCGTTTTAATAAGATTATAATATATAATTAATTGAAAGTGCAATTGTAAAATAATAATTAAAACTAATAAATAATAAAAAAATAAGCTTTTCTCCGATTTCTGGAAAAGCAACACGGCGTTCAACACTGGGCTCTCGTTATCTACCTTATTATCAAAATCTCAATCAGCAAAAACAAACTAATATAAGAAATATTACTACACCAGACGCTGTAATAGCGCAATGGGACAGGTTGTAGGTATAATATCCACTTGGAGAAATGATTATATTTAGATAATTATCGTTGCTATCTAGTAAGCAAAATACGGCTTTGGGTTTCGTCACTCAATACACTCGTCATATATGGAAAATGGACTATGCTTAGGGAACGAAGCTTGGCTCCTTCTACCTTCACTGATAGTATGCTGTTAAAACCCCGCATGTGAAAAAACAAACAAATGACATTTAGGTTATATGCTCACGGTCAACAGTATACTCGTATGTCCATCGCACGCTATGCGAGAGGGAAGGAGAATGAGTGAGGAGAGAGAAGCATCCGTCCGAAATACGGGTAGCGCTGGGGTTAGAGTGAGAGAGGAGAAGCGTGTCTGCCGCTGCTGTATGTATGAGGAAGGAAAGCCAGACAGACTGGCGCCGTAACGCGTTACGTAAGAAGGTGGTTTACCCTCAAATAAGAAGTTCAGACACGTTCAATATCACCTTATAACAAACAAAATTAGCTATACAAAATATTAAATATAATATAACAATTATTAAATCCACAGCAAAAGACGAAAACATAAGGCGGATAATGCACGAAGTGGAGACATTAACAGAAGACGTCAACACTTTAACTCAAATATCTGAACACGTAGCGGCGTTGCACACACAGCACGGTCAGCTGGAGGAACTTGTGAGGGACATGCTCCATTCTGTCAATAGGCAGCTATCGGAACGTCAGAATAGTGATACGCAGTTGTGCTATATGGAAGTCAGTGTTAATACTTCGTGAGTATTTTTTGATTGTGTTATGTCGTGTTTATTGTGGCCGTGGCATGTGAGTGCAAGCGTGATAGGTTGTGGGTTCGATTCCTACTCGAGGAAATTACATATTTTTAGTCTTTAATTGTCTTCGTCCTGATGTCGGGGCAAAATGTGGTGTTGAGTTCCGCCTCTCAACACGCAATGCCTCCAGAATTCAACGACAAGTGAGAGCGGAGTGTTTTAAAACTAGCCTCCTTCTGCCTATCCTGCTAAACGCGGGATTCAGCGTGAAGCTAAATAAAACATATTTGTTATTTATTAAATCCATACAAAGTAGTAAACGAACTATAGAAGTATCTTTCATATAAATATATATTATTGATATTATATTGAACAACAACCAAATTGTTTTTATAACTAATATTTAACTATTTGTCTTTAAAAACTAAACTCAAAATCCATTTTATAAGGTAACGAATATTCATAAATTTTCCAGGAGCGGACCAGAGAATCTCACAATAATATTTCCTAAAACAGAAAAAAGAAGTAATTGGGAGGAGCTAATAAATGAGACCAAGCAGAAATTGAGTGAGTTTTAACGTGAGCCAGCAGTGGCGCAGGGGAACAAAGTGTGACTGTAACATTGACTGGTTGTGGGTCCGAACCCCACTGGAGGCAGTGAAATATTTATTTACATTAATATTTTCATTTCTTCGCTTTGGTGTCGAGGCAAAGCGCGGCGTGGAGTTCCGCCACTCAACACGCAACGCCTCCAGAACTTGGTGGAAAGTGGGGAACGGAGTGTCCTTACACTAGGTTTCCTCTGCCTACCTTGCTGTGTGCGGGATACAGCGTGAAGCTGATTGATTCCTATTTAATGTGACAAAAATATTTTTACAAAAAATACATACGAGTATAAGTCATTTAAAAAAATATTAATGTGTAATTAACAACATATGTACTAGGATATACTTAACACATTATAGAAGCAAGTATCCCTCGGAATACGACTTTTGAATTGTTAACCTTAACACTCAGACAAACCCAATGAAGTCAATTATAAGTTACAATTATACTTACTTAACAAAATATTAAGATAATTTTCGTTTTTTTCTTTAATTTACAATTAACGTCGTGCGTTTTGGCCAGACCATATATACAGGATATACAAAAAATATTATTTTCCAGGTGTTTACGGTCCAGAAAGACCAGCTCCTGAATTTCTATCGCCCGTCCCGATAAGAAAGACTCGTGCTGGACTGCAGTTCACTTGTGCAGCGCCGACGTTACCTCCTAAGGGACAATCTCCTGATGTTTGGGTGTGTATATACTATAATCTGTTTTACTATAACTATACATAATAGAAAATGTATAAGAAAATCAATTATTCGGGGCATTTATCAAAGTAGTGGGACCGGAAACAATGATTTTGATAATATTTGTTTAATTGCCTGTGCGTTTGTGCGCGCTAATCTCAAAAACTATGCAACCGACTTAGATGCAGTTTTCATTGTTATATTTTGGCTAACTTACCTTTACATTTAATATTTGTTTTATTTTAATCGATTCATAAATAAAAAAAGTTATATCAATTTATTTTATCAGACAAAGCCGCAGGCATAGCTAGTGTCTTATATAGGTAACATTGTACATATAGTATTGCCATAGATGAAAAAAATATAAAAAAATAGAAATAATTCCCAATAATATAAAACAGTGCTGCCAACATATTATTACACGAAATACCATATTTTCCTTTTTTATTATTATTATTTTCTTAATTCCAGGTGTGTAACAGCGACGGCTACGTCGGCCAAGTATGCGTGCTAACGCTATCCCCTAAACCGCAAGTGACGTCATGCAACGGCGTGTGCAACGCGCGCATCCTGTGCGTGGCGTGCATACCACCAGCACCTGCACTCACGAGACAGCAAACCTTGGATATACCGTTAGTTTTTTTTTATCAGCTTCACGCTGTATCCCGTACACAGCAGGGTAGGAGGAGGGAACCTAGTGTTAAGATACTCCGTTCCTCACTTTCTGCCGAATGCTGGAGACATTGCGTGTTGAGTGGCAGAACTCAACGCCGCGCTAAGCCTCGACACCAGAGCGAAGAAAATGGAAATATAAATTTAAGTAAATATTTCATCTCCTCGAGTGGGGATCGAACCCACAACCAGTCGGCTAGGGCACGACTGACTTCTATAATATACCGTTAGTTTTTTTGTATTTGTTTATTCTTCTACATTTTTTGTTTTTTTTTCTTCTATCTATGTACTAGTGTAATTTTTATCTATGCTAGTGAAATAAAGTATATTAAATACATTAATGTTATTAATTTTGTTGGCGTAGGGGTGCATGTAATTGTAAATGTAACAGGTTGTGAGTTCGATTCTCGCTCGAGGAAATGAAATATTTGATATTTTCGTTAACTAGCTCTGCCAAAGCGTGGTGTTGATAGAAAGTGTGGGCACGGAAGTGTCCCAATGGGAACGGAGTATTTTAATACTAGGTTCCCAGGTTCCCTCTGTCTACCGTGCCATACAAAAGTAAAGATAAAAAAACTTTATTTATTTTCAGGAGTACGAGTTCATTAAACAGCACCAGTTCGAAGCCCGGCATCAGTATATCGGATCCAGATGAAAGCTCCAAGAGCATCAGATTAGACAGGTATGTCAAAAAGTAACATATTCTTTAGCTTAGCCGAGAATTAGTCTAAGTTAAAATAAATAATATTAATATATTCTTTAACCGACTTAAAAAGGAATATGTTATCAATTAGATTGTCTTTTTTGTATGAATGTTATAACGATTACTCCAAGAATTGGGAATTGTTTTTAATTATTCTTTTATTGTATGGAAACTCATATTTCATGTGTGGTATAGTACCATTTTAATGTGGTTTTAATTAATTCAATTCCACAATATAGTTTAAAGTTTAAAAAATATATTTTTATAAACTATAGCATAGTCAAATTTTACATCTTTTTCAATTTTACTCATAGTTCATCATCCAGCGACGATGAGGACGACGGTTCGTCAAGCGAGAACCAAGACGCTCATTCTGAACGTAGCCAGGAATCAGCTCGTCTCACCAAGACCCTCACCCCCAACCACAGTAAGAGCCTCAGCTCTCCTCACACCGGTCAGAACATTCCTATACACCCCGTGATGAAGTCCAGTTCAAATCCAGCCGTGGATAAGCAAGCTATGGGAATCACATCTGGTAAGGCTTATAATTTTGAAATGCTAGAATCTGTTTTTTGATTTTATAAATATAAAAGAGATTTATTTTAAAAATATTATTATATAAAATAAGTAAAATAAATATATAAAAATAGTACTATATTAAAATTTTATTAAATGACTTTATAAATAGATAAATAAAATAATTTAGTAACTAAAAGTTCACCTCTGTAGAAAAATGTTTGTAAAATTTTAACACTACTAACACTAACCTACTTCTCTCTTCTCACTTTTCTTATAAATATGGATTATAAGTAACTTAATTTTTCTTACTACATATGAAGCATTCCACGCGAAGCGGCCAGGTAAAGGATATTAAGGTTCCCTCCCGATTTTAGTATTTTTATGAGACCTCCATGGGTTCTCGATGGAGGTGCACAATATTTTTATTGTACTGTATTTAGTTTGGTTTGGTGAGTGGCTCGTACTCATTATCGAGTAAAATCGGAGATCTCGATTTTATTTGCCTCTTTTGCTTCACGTGGAATGCCCCATATCCAAAAAAAAACATGTCAGAATAGTAAAAGTAATAGTTTTATTACTACACAGTTAAATGTATTTTTTGTATAAACTTCTCGTTTTAAAATTGTTATCTAAGTTATTCAGTAGTATTTTTCTACACATTTTTTTTCATTTTGCATCTGTTTCAAAATAGTATAAAAATAGTGAATATTTACATAAAAAATGTATAATCCTTTTGTTTCCATATCACTACTTTATTAGTATAGAACTAAACACGTTTCCTTTATTTCTTACGCCACTTAGTTCCTGGACGTATAATGGCCGGTATGGACCTTCATTTGTTTCATTTGTTAATTTTGAGTAATTAGTAATAATCTAGTCATTTTTTAATTAAATATTAGAAATAATGTTTTTAAATGTGTATATTTATTTTTTATTTATCAAACATGTACTAGTTCCTAGTGTTTTTAAAAATTACAGTGATATTAAAATAAATAAATCAGCTTCACGCTGTATCCCGCACACAGCAGGGTAGGCAGAAGGAACCTAGTGTTAAGACACTCTGTTCCCCACTTTCTGCCAAATTCTGGAAGCATTGCATGTTGAGTGGCAGAACTCAACGCCGCGCTTAGCCTCGACACCAGAGCAAAGAAATGGAAATATAAATTTAAGTAAATATTTCATCTCCTCGAGTGGGGATCGAACCCACAACCAGTCGGTTTTACAGTCACACTTCGTGCCGCTTCGCCACGACTGGCTTTTACAGTAACATTTGTTGGATATATACTATACACATATTCTTACTTAAATTACTTTCACTGGGAAGTAACGGATCTTTTGGCAAACAAAATGCCGCTTTGAGCTCCTTCATGGAACATCCAATGTCTCAAAAATTGGGCAAGTGGCGAAAGGAATGTCTTAGCACTATGCTCCCTCTACTTCCCCTATTAAGCATAACGAAAAAAAAATATAACAGAGAAAAGAACTTCCAGTCAGTCGTGGTGCAGGGTCACAAGCTTGCGTGTAAACGCCATAGGATGTGGGTTCACTTCCCATCCAAAAAAATGAAATATTTTAATGTCTAAATAAACAAAAATATTATAGGTACATTATCGTCGCCAGCAAGTAGACAGTCGTCGGAGGACAGCGCCACCACCGCCAACCAGCCCACCATGTGGCTGGGGACGGAGGACGGCTGTATACACGTCTACAATTGCTTAGATAATATACGAATTAAGAAGAATAAAGTGAAATTGCAACATAATTCTGGTGTGCATTCCATTGTGTGAGTATTTTTTTTAATATAATTTTATTATAGGTTAGATAAGATAAGATAAGATAAAAGTCCATTAAGGTGCGGTGGCGCATTTGACTGTATAAACGATGGTTTCGGGTTTGATTACCACTCAGAGGAATTAATTATATTAATTTCCTTATCCTGATAAGAAAATGTGCAGTGTTAAATTTCGCCACGCGATGTCTTAATTCGGGTGGAAAGTGGACCATGGAATGTCTTAGCAAAAGAAAATAATATAAAAATTTAGGTAACCTTACCATATTTCTTCTACAACATCACCTGATAATAACAATATCTTTATATCAGGATTTTCAAAAAATAAATAACGTAAGCATTTTCAACAAACAAAAAACAAAAAAACCGAAAATAAAACAAACCGATAATTCTATATAAAAAAAATCTACAATAATTATATTAAAATTGTAGTAAGTGACAATCGAATGTTTTTATTTCAGATATATGGAGGGTAAGGTGTTCGTGGCGCTCGGAAACGGCGATCTAGTCGTGTATTGTAGAGATATTGGTAAGTTATAAAGGACTATTATGCAAGTAAATTAACGTTAATTAAAACTAAATTTTTAATTGGAACGCTACTAAATATTTCGCCAGTCGTGGCGCAGCGGCACGAAGTGTGACTGTAAAACCGACTGGTTGTGGGTTCGATCCCCACTCGAGGAGGTGAAATATTTACTTAAATTTATATTTCCATTTCTTCGCTCTGGTGTCGAGGTTAAGCGCGGCGTTGAGTTCTGCCACTAGGGGACCACAAAATGAGAATTTGCTCGAAGTTCTTAAGGAAACGAAAAAAATGGGGTAGTTGAAATGTTTTTTTTTTTGAAAAATTTATAAATGAATATTCTACTTACAATTCGTTTTTACTGTTTGACTATCGTACTAAATATATGCTTAAGAGCAGTTTCAGTAACACTTTTCGAAATATTTAAATAAAACTCAGCTTCACGCTGTCTCTCGCACACAGCAGTGTAGGCAGAGGGAACCTAGTGTTAAGACACTCCGTTCCCCACTTTCTGCCTAATTCTGGAGGCATTGCGTGTTAAGTGGCAGAACTCAACGCCGCGCTAGCCTCGACACCAGAGCGAAGAAAATGGAAATATAAATTTAAGTAAATATTTCATCTCCTCCAGTGGTGATCGAACCCACAACCAGTCGGTTTTACAGTCACACCTCGTGCCGCTGCGCCACGACTGGCCTCATCTCAAGTTTTATATACTCGTATATGTATAATTTGTTTTTTCATAGATGGGTCTTGGACAGAAAGATCGACAATACCAGTGGGATCAGGCGCGGGTGGTGTGGGAGCTCCAGTCAACAGTATGCTACTCTCTGAGGGAAGGCTGTGGTGCGCTTCACATTCATCTATTAAGATCATCAATCCGCATACTTTGCAGGTATTTAGAAACATTTTAAACTTTTAGTATAGTGTTTTAATTATTATTTTTAGCATTTACATTTTTTTTTACGGGAATGCTAACAAGAAGTTCTTCTGAAAATTGAACCCGATTGAAATATGTATTTGTCTTTATTATTCTACGTATTATATTATTTAAATAAACAAAACCATTCTGCATTGAGGCCAGTCGTGGTGGAGAGGTACAAAGTGTGACTGTAAAACTGACTGGTTGTGGTTTCGATCTCCACTCGAGGAAAATAAATATATATTTACATTTATATTTGCATTGCTTTGCTCTGGTGTCGATGCAAAGCGCGGCATTGAGTTTCGTCACTCAACACACAATGCTTTCAGAACTTGGCGGGAAATGGGGAGCGGAGTGTCTTAACACTAGGTGCCCCCTGCCTACACTCAACAGTGTAGGCAGAGGGAGATGTGTGCGGGACATCTGAACTGAAACTGATTTATTTATTAATTTTATATATTATTTTCAATTCACATATCAATTTCTACCAATATTTAATTTCCTTTTTTTCCAGATTGACGAAACATTCCAAATAAGTTCAGAAACGAAGCCAATAAGCCACATGGCGGTGGCCGGTGCGGCGATATGGCTGTCGCTGCACAACGCCGCCACGCTGCGGTGCTACCACGCCGCTGCGAGAGACCTACTGGCTGAGATCAATATCACACCGCATGTTACTAAGATGTTGCATGGTGAGGAAATTAGGTCTTTTTTTTCTTTTAATCTGGATTTGTCAGGGTACGCAGAAGGAACCTACTGTTAAGTTAGTTTCTCACGTATGCCCATTTACTGTGACATTTTCTGCTTCTACTCATTTAGAAAACGTAAAAAAAATTGACGTAGCGGAACTCGAACCCGCGCCTCCTGGAAACCGACAAGGCGATCTGACCACTAAGCCATACGTGCGTTTTCTAAATAAATATTTTTCTTTCCTAAGTATTATTCTACACACGTAAAAAATGTTAAAAATATTTTGTGCTTGTGCTGAGTTGCAGAACTCAACGTCATGTGTCTTGTTATCGGAGCGAGTAAAGGAAAACTACTAAATAATTTAAAAGTCAAAGTCAAAGTCAGTCAAAGCCAGTTTAAAAGTCAGAGTCAAAGTAAAGTAATTTAAAACTATTAAATAATTTAAAAGTCGGAATTAAATAAGCAATAGTCGTTTACAGTCACACGCTGAGCCAGTACGCTACGACCTCCTCAGTTATTTATTAATATCTTAAATGAAAATATTTCTTTCAACATCTATATTTCTTATAATATTTTGCTATTTTCTCTTACATTCCAGGTTGTGACGACATAATCCGTCAACATAAAGCAGCGTGTCTCCGAGTGACAGCGTTGCTGGCACACCGTGACACTCTGTGGGTGGGGACCAGTGCTGGTGTCTTACTCACCGCGCCGTTACATAACGCTCCTAATGCTAGAACTGGGGTGTTCACTTTACCGCAGCTAAGTGGTATGTTATAGTTCTTTTTTTAGGTTCACCCTGTATAAATAATATATCACTCCGTTCACCACGCCAGGGTAGGCAGAGCAAACATGGGAACCTAGTGTTAAGGTACTCCGGTCCCATTCAGACACTTTTGGTTCCGCCATATATTTGTATATATTGCAATACAGTTTGCACGATTGTAAGCTATTGACTGATATATAATGAAGTATGAAGTATATATTAATAAAATATATTAATATCTTAATAATGTTAAAGAATATTACACTCATAGACAATATTTAGCGATTTAACTTTGGGCCCGTTCAGGTATTAAGTAAGCAGTTTTTTTGCAATTATTGACCGCCTCCCCCCCCTCTCCTATGTCATCAAAAATAAGCAATCCTTTTAAAAATATTTCATTGAACACATCAAAAATAAGCAAAGCCAAGACCCCCCCCCCCCCCCCCCCTACAGTGCTTACGTAATACTTGAACGGTCCCCTACNCCCCCCCCCCCCGCCCCCCTACAGTGCTTACGTAATACTTGAACGGTCCCCTTTCTATATTTTATAGCTCATTTTAATTTACATTACAGGTATTCACTACGGTCACACCGGTCACGTGCGATTTCTAACGATCGTCGAGAACCCCGTACCACACAAACCAGCTGCGAAACCAACGCAGAGTCTAAAAACAAAAGCGCTAAGCCGACGATCTCAAAACGCGGAGAAATTACAAAAACAGGCAGAAACAACACAAAATAATAAAGAAACACTAATTATTTCTGGTGGAGACGGTTACGAGGATTTCAGGAGTTCCTCCATGACTGAAGACGCGGGAAGAGAGGACTCTACTAATCATCTCTTATTATGGAGAGTATGAAAGAAATTTATCGGCCTACAGGGTTAAAGTACGAAATTTTGCGTTTATTTCATATGTCAAACGCAAATTATGATACATTTTGAAGAATATAGCTACAGAAAGAAGTCCGGAGAAGAATTTGTTATTACAATGTATTTTGATGTGCTATCGTTTATATTACAAACACAATTTGTGTTTATTGAAACAGAATAGCTAAAAAATAAGGTATGAAGAAGAGTTTATGATATATTTTGTAATAATGGACCTAAAGTAGTTGATGTTTTATCAGATTTCTCTGTAACGACGAAAGATCAAAAATATCGATCAAAGATAAAAAATATCGATTATTTGTATTAACTTTTGTCGATTAATTGATGTTTGAAACTTATCAGATACAGTTATAAGTTAAGTGTTCCGTAACGTTAGCGTAATTTGTAAATAAGAGCTAATCAAAACATACTGTTAAAGTTTACTTTAAATGCCCAAATTTATTGTAAAATCGATAATAATCGATTTTTATCTCGCCCAATTTAATTTTGTTAATACATTAATTAATGTTCCAGATTTTTTTTTAAATTGTTGATATCATACAATTTATTAGATATACTTGTTTGCGAGTTAGCTATATAGAGATATATTGAGATTATTAACTGTTAAGTTAAGACATTAGATGTCGAAAATCATCAAAATCTTACAATTTTTACGGCAGTATTATATACAATGTCTAAGATGGTCTCGTTCCGATCACAAATATTAGGAGTTTTATGTAATTTAATCATATCATATAGCATTGAATGGGTGTTGCGGTTTCGCAATTTACTAGTATTACGAAAATAAATGTGTAATTTGATATTGATTATGCAAGCGTCTAAACGTTACCCAAATATCAAGAAAATTATGGTCTCTTTTTATAAAAATTAGACTCTACCAAATCTGGTTTAATTTTTTGTTGTAATAAACTTTGCGTAGATCTCTTTATAGTTTTAAATCAAAAATGGACGTGTCATGGCAGAAATAAAAAAAATTGCTCAAAAAAAATTTGTTTATGTTTTCCAGATAAAATAAAAAAAATCAGAGCAACATTTGTAACATATAATTATTTTATATGAACGTGTATATCTTAAATGAAGCTGATGATAAATAAAATGAAGTCGCACTTGATGGTTGTTTTTATTTTTCCCGATTTTATTCCCAACCATTATAGGATGAAAAAAAAGATATAGAATAGGATAAAGCTTAAAATTAATAATAAAGTAAATAATAAATATTTATTAGGGTACATTTTTTTCTGAATAAATGAAATATGGAACATTTACATTCGAATGTACATATGTTATGTGAATATTTGATCTTTTGTCACTCAAAAATTAAAAATATTAAATTAAATTATAAATTGTTGTAATTATAAAAAAAATCAGCTAAAAAAATAAAAAAAATAGTAATTAATACAACATTAAGCATATCTAAAGGTAATTTATTGAAAATTCTTACAAGTATCGCAAGCGATCAGTCAATCAAAATACATTTTTAAAATACTCTACTATGCGTGATATTGCAGCCTAGTCTTACGAACTAAAATTTATTTTTTTACATTTTCAAATGCTTAATTTCCACAATTATAAAATTTCATTAAAATAATGTTAACCAGCCCCAATTTTACATGTTTATTTTACATTTTTATTCATTTCAAACTGCAGAATCTTTTGTATGTGCTAGGACTAATAGCACATTGTCACAATATTGTTTATAAAGTCTTCAGAGTTGCTTTTATCATTTAACTTATCGTTTTTCTTACCTCTGCTCACAAAATACGGGTCCATCTGTAGTTGTAAGGCCAGTTTTTTTAAAATTGTCCGTCTGTTTCGTTCGTTGTCGTTTATTTCTCTTTTAACTTTATTGCCATTAAATTTTGACATCAGTATGTTGACTGTAGAGCATATCAACTCTTTAGTTTTAGAAAAATCATCACTTTTTGTCGTATTTCCAGATTTGACTATATATGATTGCTTTTTGCCTCTGGCTATATAATATGGATCATTTCTTACAGATTTTACAAGGTCCTCTATCGATCCACGTCTCCCTCGTGTCGCATTGTCTAAATCATAATCGCTGTATTTTTTGCCTCTAGAAATAAAGAAGGGATCATCTTCTGCTGATGAACGGCTACTTCGCTCTACTAAAATGTATCGAGGCTCATCAGCGTAAATCCTATCATCGTTAACTGTATTTTGTTCGAATGTTTTAGAACGTAAGTTTTTTGCTGCCTTATTTGGATCATTTAAGACGTAATGCAATCGATTTCTTATTTTTCCATTAAATAGCGACATAAGTTTACTATCACGCCCCCTATTATTCCAAAAAGGTAGTCGCGGTTCGTCTCGTCTACTTCGGTTCAATTTGCCTAACTTTTGTTGTATATGATTTATAGTTTCAATAATTGTATCTTTCAGTTTTATTTCAAATGTATTTTTATTTTCATCTGAAGGCTCATCTACTAAATTACTGATATAAGTATTTCTGCCTTTATTTGAACCTAAATGATCACCATTCTCTCTTCTACCCCTATTACCCCAGAATGGTTCTTGTTCTTGACGTCTACCACGATTACCCCAAAAAGGCTCATCATCATCACGCCTGCCAGCCCAGGGTCGAAGTATATTTTCTCGACGTCCTCGCGTTCCCCAAAATGGTTCATCATCTTGCCTCCTACCTCTATTAGCCCAAAATAAATTAACATCATTTTCCTCAGATTCGCTCGAGTCTCGCCTTCCGCGATT
Source organism: Heliconius hermathena (assembly GCA_013403705.1). Classification (NCBI taxonomy): domain Eukaryota; kingdom Metazoa; phylum Arthropoda; class Insecta; order Lepidoptera; family Nymphalidae; genus Heliconius; species Heliconius hermathena. The sequence continues at coordinate 102,205 of JAAIXJ010001860.1, forward strand.
GCCCCAAAAAGGAGAATCCTCTTCATCTTTTCGTAATTTGTTTTCGTAGTTTATATATAATCTATGCAAGTTGTTAATTTTTTCGAAATGTTTTTGATGATTGTAAGCAGGTAGTTCTACATTTGGAACAATTTCTTCATATGAATCTCTTCGTCCTCGCGAGCCCCAAAATGGTGGCTCTTTATCAATTATTGGTTGTATTTTTACTATCTTTCCCCTTCCTTCAACTATGTGACCATAATGCATGGAATCTTTAGTAGACGCAAATAACTTATCAAAATCTTCATCTAACGATCTCTTCGTACGAGATTTGGTTTCTTTTTGTTTAGTATTTTTGTGGAAAAGTTTTAATGACTTAGTTTTATTAACATTTTTTCCATAAACGTAAGCGTTTATTATTAATAAAAATATTAGTATAATAAACAGTTTCTTTCTCATGTTTTTTGTCACTGAAGATAAAAAAAATATATTAATATTTGGTAAGTTGCTGGACATATAATTAACATTTATTATTTAAATTTAAAACAGAAATAGAAAAAAAATATTTTTTTTAATTACAATTTGATGATAATACAAATAATAAAAATTCCCTGATAATATATATAAATTTCTTACAAAACATACTTACATAGGATCAGTTAAAACGAATATTCATATTAAAACTATAACAAAATATAACTAAGAGGACGATGATATCTTCACGGTGTTGGTACAATATGTGAAAATAATCACAGAGTTGCAGCTTTTATAAAGGAATCGTTCGTAGGCGGAATCCCTCAGGGGTGGCACAGAGAAATATATTTTTTTACTTTTTGCTTTCTAATTCCGATGGGACATGTGACCGTTATTACGTTAAAACAATGCTTGCTCGTTATTGTACTGGACTCGCCGTAAGGGGAAGTGCTATTTAGAAAAGATTTTTTTAAGCGTAATATTTTGAACTTCGACTATTGTTATAATATAGTTTCTAATTTTTTTCCGTTTTACGGAATATGAAGAGGGAACATAGTGTGGAAGCACCGTTTCCATTTTAAAGAAACTTTACACATGTTTTGCCTACCAAGTGGGATAATGAAAATTTCTACAACTCGAAATTGAACCCCACGATATCAATTATATTTCAGTTTCACGTTGTATCCTGCACAGGGTAGGCAGAGGGAACTTAGTGTTAAGACACTCCGTTCCCCACTTTCTGCCGAATTCTGGAGGCATTGCGTGTTGAGTGGCAGAACTCAACGCCGCGCTTAGCCTCGACACCAGAGTGAAGAAATGGAAATATCAATTTAAGCAAATATTTCATCTCCTCGAGTGGGAATCGAACCCACAACCAGTCGGTTTTACAGTCACATCTCGTGCCGCTGCGCCACCACTAGCCTCTTCATTTCTCTCATCAATTTGTTTTAAATATATTAAATTTTTCATTGTCTTTATTAAAGGCAAACAGCAGAAACAAAATAATATTGTAAAAGATTATTACAGTACAATTAAATATTATTATGATCATATATGGAGCTGACCTTGCAACATTTAAATGTGTCAACCCTCAAAGGGTTGTTTTTCGTACGAAGACGAATCTGTCTTAAAGAAAATTCTATGCATATCTTATGTTTTATTGGTATCACCACAATTCTATTTCGTTGTTATTATATGATGTGATAACTTATAGTGCAATTTGAATAGAATATATAATAAATACTGTGTTTTTTTATATTTCGACTAGCTGACCCGACTAAGAGGCAAAAAATAAGCAGATTTTGGATCTCATCAAGTTATTATTTTTTTTTTAGTAGGATTAGGACAAATAAAAAAAATTGTATTTTAAAGATTCTCAAATAGGCTTTTTTTAGACTGTTTAGGGCTTTTTTCTTCAGTTAAGCTCCTTTAGATGGTCTTCCGATCCGTGAATATGCCACCAACTATCCAAAAAATTCAAAAATTCAATTGGATAGTTGGTGGCTTCATCTTCATTCATTACACGGTCAATAAATTTAAATGAATGCATTGTTCCAATGATCTAACTCTGATCTATGTAGTTTAACGCCCAATATTAATAATCTATCTCCAACGTCAATCTTCGATTGTTCCATACATCTATCCAATCTAGAGGTTGAAAAATGTGTATTAACACATTTTCATACCGTATCTTAGCAGAAAAAAGAGGTCTTTTAACATTAACAGGTGCTCTACACAATTGTTTCCCAGGTTCTCTCTGCTTACCCAACTGTATGCGGGATAAATTGTAAAGCAAAAGAAACCAAATAAAATATGATAATTATAAGCACTTTTTATTGTTATTTAAGTCTTAAACTTTTAGCTTCACGTTGTATCCCGCACACAGCAGGGTAGGCAGAGGGAACCTAGTGTTAAGACACTCCGTTCCCCACTTTCTGCCGAATTCTGAAGGCATTGCGTGTTGAGTGGCAGAACTCAACGCCGCGCTTAGCCTCGACACCAGAGCGAAGAAATGAAAATATAAATTTAAGTAAATATTTCATCTCCTCGAGTGGGAATCGAACCCACAACCAGTCGGTTTTGCAGTCACACCTCGTGCCGCTGCGCCACGACCGGCCTTTTTTTTTTTTTTTTAAATTAAACTTTTTATAATATTTTTTTATAATCATCAAAAATTTACCTCTATATTGCATATTTTATTAATATTTTAAATTAATATATTTTTATATAATTTATTACAGTTTAATTACAAAATATTTTTCAATACAATGTACTATTATTCAAATTCAACGATTAATAATTTGATTACTGGAAGTGTATAAGTATATTATCATTTTCTGGGTATTTTTTAAATTAGTTTGAGATAAATAAAGAAATAAAAATATGCTTAAATAACGTTCATCTTAACAACATTACTTTGAAACGTCAACCGTTGTGTGTCCAGTTTCCTTGATTAGGTTCACGAAGAAAAGGGGAAGGTTCGACCAAAACGGTGTAATTATTATTTATTTTTTGCTTCTTGTTGTCAATGGTAACAAAAAAAGGCAACTACTTATTATTTAATGTATTTAGTTAAATATTCAATTACAAATGTATACTAATATTATTAAGCTAAAGAGTTTGTTTGGTTGATCGCGCTAACCTCAAGAACTGCTGGTTCGAAATAAAAAATGTAGAAAAAATATATTTGTTTATATAGTAAATTTATCAAGGAAAACTATAGGTTTAGCTTACATCACGTTAATCGTTTCAAAATAATCCACTGTATCTTAGGTTGAATCTGACGCTCCTACATGTACAAATTTAATATCCATCTAGGCAATGGGGCAAAGCTGCTAGTGAAAGTTAGTAATAAATATTCATATTAAAAAAACAACTTCACGCTGTATTCCGCATATAGCATAGCATAGCATATATAGGGTAGGCAGAGGGAACCTAGTGTTAAGACACTCCGTTCCCCACTTTCTGCCGAACTCTGGAGGCATTGCGTGTTGAGTGGCAAGACTCAACGCCGCGCTTTGCTTCAAATATTTCATCTCCTCGAGTGGTGATCGAACCCACAACCAGTCGGTTTTACAGTCACACTTTGTGCCGCTGCGCCACGACTGACCTCGGATGGCCTGGATATTCATATTAAATAACATAATATTTACTATCGATTTAATTACCGATTTTATATCGAAATTATTTTTTTAATTGTTACACTTTATGAAAATAAAATTAAAATTGTCCAATTTTCCCTATATCCCCTATATTCCTTTGTGTTTTTTATAGTAATAAGATTGCTTGTGTATCCATTACCCACTCCGTTGCACACGTTTGGCTAGAAACGTATAAATATAGGGACTTTATCTAGAGGCTCTATTTTCTCACTGAAACTCCTCGAGGAAAGCTTATACAGCAAAGTAGTACAAATATTAAAGATATTAGAAGAAACACTATAAACTTGATGAGGGTATAAAATGTATAATAAAAATAATTACAAATTTAGGTAAGATTTATTTTGAATTTTTAATAAGTGCTCTTACAAACAAATTTAAAAAAAAATCAGCTTCACGCTGCATCCCGCACACAGCAGGGTAGGTAGAGGGAACATAGTGTTAAGACACTCCGTTCCCCACTTTCTGCCGGATTCTGGAGGCATTGCGTGTTAAGTGGCAGAACTAATTAATTATTAAACAAATGAATTCAAATAAGTAAATATAGCTAAATAAATATTGATATCAATTCGTGTATTTCAAATTAAAGATAGTCATAATGCATGGGCTCTGAGTCCTACGGCTTGAGTGACGGCTGTAGGTTCTATTCCATTTCGGGGGAATGAGTTATTTTAATTTTAAAGCGCAGCGTTGTGTTACGCCACTCAAGACGTAACATCTTGAAAATTGTGCGATGAATAAAAAACTGAATTTTTCTTCCCAATAAGCAAATAATGTATTGCATCAGCTACACACTATATCACGCATATACCAGGGTAGGCAGAGGGAACCTGGTGTTAAGACAATCCTTTCTCTACTTTCCGCCAAATTTTTCAGAGTACGGAACTTAACGCCGAGCCGCCTTGGTGTCAGAGAGAAAAATATTAATAAATAAATAAATAATTTAAAAATATGGCACACGGTAATTCTGCGGCACGTGGTAAGTATCTTACTGGACCCAGCAGTCGTAGACTTGGCTCCTACTCAACGAATATTATATATTTATAGCTATTTAAGGCTTAAAGAATTTCTTTATAAATAATTTTGAAGATTATTAGTTTATTTAACTGAAAACCTTAAATTAATGAAAAAAAGGTTATAATAATTATTCATTCCTATTAAAGAAAATATAATACATAAAAAAAAAATTAAAATTTTAAAACACTATTGTCTAATAAATTTCCCTAAATAAATTAAATCAGCTTCACGCTGTATCCCGCACACAGCAGGGTAGGCAGAGGGAACCTAGTGTTAAGACACTCCGTTCCCCACGTTCTGCCGAATTCTGGAGGCATTGCGTGTTGAGTGGCAGAGCTCAACGCCGCGCTTTGCCTTGACACCAGAGCGAAGAAATGGAAATATAAACGTAAGTAAATATTTCATCTCCTCGAGTGGGGATCGAACCCACAACCAGTCGGTTTTACAGTCACACTTTGTGCCCCTGCGCCACGACTGTACATTGATGAGGGTATAAAATGTATAATAAAATTAATTACAAATTTAGGTAAGATTTGTTTTGAATTTTTAATAAGTGCTCTTACAAACAAATTAATTCAAATCCATAAATATAGCTAAATAAACGTTGACATCAATTTATGTATTTCAAATTAAAGATAGTCCTACGGCTTGAGTGACGGTTGTAGGTTTCATTCCATTTCGGGGGAATGAGTTATTTTAATTTTAAAGCGCAGCGTTGTGTTCCGCCACTCAAGACGTAACATCTTGAAAATTGTGCGATGAATAAAGAACTGAATTTTTCTTCCCAATAAGCAAATAATGTATTGCATCAGCTACACGCTATATCACGCATATACCTGGGTAGGCAGAGGGAACCTGGTGTTAAGACAATCCTTTCTCTACTTTCCGCCAAATTTTTCAGAGTACGGAACTTAACGCCGAGCCGCCTTGGTGCTAGAGAGAAAAATATTAATAAATAAATAAATCATTTAAAAAATATGGCACACGGTAATTCTGCGGCACGTGGTAAGTATCTTACTGGTCTCGGTAGTAGTAGACTCGGCTCCTACTCAATGAATATTATATATTTATAACTATTTAAGGCTTAAAGAATTTCTTTATAAATAATTTTGAGGATTATTAGTTTATTTAACTGAAAACCTTAAATAAATGAAAAAAAGGTTATAATAATTATTCCTATTAAAGAAAATATAATATATAAAAAAATAAAAATTTTAAATCACTATTGTCTAATAAATTTCCCTAAATAAATTAAATCAGCTTCACGCTGTATCTCGCACACAGCACGGTAGGCAGAGGGAACCTAGTGTTAAGACACTCCGTTCCCCACTTTCTGCCGAATTCTGGAGGCATTGCGTGTTGAGTGGCAGAGCTCAACGCCGCGCTTTGCCTCGACACCAGAGCGAAGAAATGGAAATATAAACGTAAGTAAATATTTCATCTCCTCGAGTGGGGATCGAACCCACAGTCGATTTTACAGTCACACCTCGTGCCGCTGCGCCACGACTGGCCTCATAAATTTCCCTAAATATACCATAATATTTTCATATACACTCACCGCAGCTATCAATCAAATCCGCCGCAAAGTTCTACGAAGACTATGCTAAAATTTTGTCAAAGTATTCTCAATGTATCAAAAATTAATATAAAGTGTTCATTACAGATTTCTCTTAGAACTTTCATAAAGTGATATCTGAGAAGTTGAAAAGCTGATTAGGCAATTTTTGTTTAATCTTTCTTATATACATTATTTATCAATTTCAGAGGTACAGACGTGTGACTGTAAACGCGTCAGGTTGTGAATTCGATTCCCACTCGAACAAATCAGCTTCACGCTGTATCCCGCACGCAGCAGGGTAGGCAGAGGGAATCTAGTGTTAAGACACTCCGTTCCCCGCTTTCTGCCGAATTCTGGAGGCATTGCGTGTTGAGTGGCTTCTGCCACTCAATACCTCCGCTCAACGCCGCGTTTAGCCTCGACACTAAATAAATAAATATAAATTTAAGTAAATATTTCTCCTCGAGTGGGAATCGAACACACAACCAGTCGGTTTTACAGTCACACTTCGTGCCGCTGCGCCACGACTGGCCTCAAACAAATGAAATATTTTATAGTTTCATTTCTTCGCTCTGGTAACGAGTCAAAGCGCGGCGGTAACTTCAGCCACTTAACACGTAGGTACGCTGTGCCCAAGTTTTCTCTGTCCTGCTATAAACAGGATATAGCGTGAATCTAAAAACTAATTGATGATATTAATAGAAATAACCAAGTTATTTTGTCCCATACTTATTTAGAAAACGTATAAAAATTCTGAACGTAGCGGGACTCGAACCCGCGCCTCCTGGAAACCGACCAGGTATGACCACTAAGCCATACGGTCACTGTTCGTTCCTGGTCGGTTTCCAGGAGGCGCGGGTTCGAGTCCCGCTACGTTCCAAATTTTTATACGTTTTCTAAATAAGTATTTTTCTTTCCTCAGTGTGGATTAACACTTTAAAATTCATTGTTGCAACTTGCTGTTCTGCTTGTAAAGATATGTGAAGACTAGATGATGCATATATACATTTGTATATAGTATGTTTAAATTAAAAAGACAAAAGCCTATCTTTAGTTAAAAAAACCATTAATTAATTAGTATCAGCTTCATTCTGTATCCCGCACACAACAGGGTAGGCAGAGGGAACCTAGTGTTAAGACATTGCGTTCCCCACTTTCCGCCGAATTCTAAAGGCATTGTGTGCTTAGTGGCAAAAATCAACGCCGCGCTTTGCCTCGACACCATAAAATAAATTTTTAAATTGTAAATTTAAATAAATATTTAATTTCTCCGAGTGGGGATCGAACCCACTAATGTAATGAGGCAAAAGAGGCAAAGTGATTGATTCCGACTTGAAGGAAATAATTATTTTCATTTCTTCGTTCTAGTAAGTCATGGTTCAGTGTCGGGCGGAATGTAGAGTGAAGCTGAAAAAAAGTAATAATATCATTTTCCAAAGAGCTTAACAACTTATAACAAAATATATTTTTTCTTCGTTACGTCGTTCGTTAAACATTAAGTCCGTATAAATTTTCTCCATATCATTATTATTTTTAACTTCTCTGTATACAGTATGTAGAAATAACAAAAAATAAAAAAAAATCTATCCTTATCGAAGTCAAAAAACAACAAAATCTCCACATCATACGATTAAAGTATCAAAATTTCAAAGATAGGAACAGCCACGACTACCAATATTATGAGATAAACAGAATCGAAGTCATAACGTTTACACCGACAGCCCTGAACCTAATGGGTTGCTATTTTTAAAGTTCTTTAAAACATTTGATGAAGTGTTGATAACGTTTTGGGAATGGGACTGGTGTAAGTTTATATTTATGTTTGTATGTGAGGCCGTGGTGGCGCAGTGGGATAGCGTCTGCTTGTGAAAGCGACGGTTGTGGGTTCGATTCCTACTCGAGAATGTGATTATATTTAATTTATTTTCATTTCCCCTGCTTCGATAGACGAAGAGTGGTGCTAAATTTGAGTAGCGACTCAATATATCATGAAAGAGCGGAGTGTCTTAGTGCTAGTGTCCCTCTGCCTATTCTATCCTATCATGCATAATACTGTATGCAGTTGTTTTATGTTGATAAATAATAAATAGATATCATATGAAAGCTTTTTTATAATTTATTTCTTTAAGTTTTCATAGCGCAGATAACTTCAAAAAAATCATCGACACTGTACGCTAAAGGAAGTTGATTCTGAAATATTTTTTGTATATTTTGTACTGTCTTATAGGTAAAGCAGAAACCTACAAAAATGAAGAAAATACAAAAAAAACTCACATTTTACTATTTAACAACTGAATAATTTGAAAAGTTATTTTATTAATAGGATATTGAATTATTTTAATTTTCTCGCTTCTTTAACAAGATAGAGCGCACCGTTGAGTCGAGTGCTTTCAGTACAAGCAACATTTCGAAAATTCGTCTCAAGTGAGAAACGGCGTGCCTTAATAGAGACTAGAATCCCTTTGCTTACCGTATTATAAATTATGGTATAAAACGTGAACTTTTTAAATATATTTAATAACCTAAAAATAGTAAAGACGTCCTGCGGCGTAGATGTAACAAGTTATGGATTCGATTCCCGCTACATTATACCACATATTTTCATTTCTTTGCTGTGGTAACGAGACAAAGCGCGGGGCTTAGTCTTGCCACTCAACACGAAATATTTTCAGAATTCGGCGGAAAGTAGGTAACGACAGTGTCTTAATGGGAACGGAGAGTCTTAGCACTAGGTTCTCAGGTTCCCTCTGCCTGTTATTTTCGAGATACAGTGTGAAGCTAGAAAATTGTTTACAAAATGATGTTTCACTAGTATTATTCTACTTACAAAAAGTGAGAAATGGGTGAAGATATATTGAATTTAAAAGTTTTGTTACACGAGAGAAGGTAAACAAACAAAACAAGAGAAAATAACATTACTGATTAACTGTTACATTAACACAGTAGGCGGTGAACCACGTTTCGCTATTAGGGTAAGTATTGAGTTACCAGTCGTGGCGCACGGGCACAAAGTGTGACTGTAAAACCGACTGGTTGTGGGTTCGATCCCCACTTAAGGAGATGAAATATTTACTTAAATTTATATTTCCATTTCTTCGCTCTGGTGTCGAGGCAAAGCGCGGCGTTAAGTTTTGCCACTCAACACGCAATGCCTCCAGAATTCGGCAGAAAGTGGGGAACGGAGTGTCTTAACACTAGGTTCCCCTACCCTGCTGCGTGCGGGAAATAGCGTGAAGCTGATTGAGTTACTATCCATATTATACTAAATTAAATATACTATTGTATATTTTTCGAAAGAAAAAGAAGATTTTTTTTAATTTCATGTTTATTTTTCAAATAAATACATTTAAAACTATACATTCATTTGAATTATAAATTAAATATAAGTTATTAACGATTTTAAATGTTGATAACGTCGTAATATATCGTTTGATTGTAAATGCAATGGTTGTGGGTCGATTTCATTGATAATTGTATCAATGAAATCGAACCGAAAATAGATAAAAAATTGATTTACAGGTGTTGATGCATATCGATGAATCAACACCTGTAAATCATTTTTTGTCTATTTTCTTTAATTTGATTAAAAAAACTAAAATTTATTTTTTTCCATTACAGTATTTTCAGCTCTATGATATTTGTCTGTAATGCAATTTTTTAGACGATTTCACTCTGACAAGGATCGAACTAAATACCCTGCGATGAAATCACTACGCTTGTGAGAAGAATTATAAAAAAAGAAAAAGAAAAATTACCATTTTCCGGTGACAGCAAATTTGTTAATATAAAAAATATAGTATGCAAGAAAATATTTTAGAATCAACGATTGTACATTATTTTACAGATTGACATTGAGCTGAAATAACTTATTGTTAAAACACTCCGTTCCCTATTTTCCTCCCAAACTCGACGCGATTCCCTTAAAGTGGCGAGAACACTTAAAATATTATTAAAATAAAAATTATAGTTAGCTTCACGCTGTATCCTGCACGCAGCAGGGTAGGCAGAGGGAACCTAGTGTTAACACACTCCGTTCCTCACTTTCCTTAATTCTGAAGGCATTATGTGTTGAGCGGCGGAACTCAACGCCTTGCCTTGACATCAGAACGAAAAAAATTAAAATATATATATAAATTTAAATAAACATTTCATTTCCTCGAGTGGGATCGAACCCACAGCGTGGCGCCTTTACAGTCACACGTTTTACCCCTGCGCCATGACTGGCTTCTTATTATTTAATAAAAAAATCTGCTTCACTTACCTAGTAGGGAACCTAGTGTTCCCCACTTTCTGCCGAATTCTAGAGGCATTGCGTGTTGAGTAGCAGAACTCAAAGCCGCGCTTTGCCTCGACACCAGACCGAAAAGTAGAAAATATAAATTTAAGTATATATTTCATCTCCTCAAGTGGGGATCGAACCCACAACCAGTCGATTTAGCAGTCACACTTTGTGTCCTTGCGCTACGACTGGCTTCTTATTATTAAAATAGCTATAATAATTTACATTGTCATCTCCAGTGTTGCTGTCGTCAGTCGTATAGTCCTGGAGGCGATATAATTAATGGATGTGATCCAGGTTAATATTCATAATGGGTTAGCATCCTTAGTACTCGAGCTTGTAATACAATGGGAAAGGTTAATAGGCAATTATTATATGTTATGTATAATTTATGTTTTAAAATATAATCATAAGGCCTATCGTGGCGCAGGCGCAGTGTGTGACTGTTGTGCGGCGTTGAGTTCCGCCACTCAACACGCAATGTGTCCAGAATTCGGCGTAAACCGAGCAACGAAGTGTCTTAAGTTAGTCAATCAGGGATACAATGTGAAGCTAAAAATCTTTTTTTTTTTGTAAATAATATGTTATTATATTTTTTGACTACATGTGTTCAATTATTTTAAAAAAAAATTCTAAGTCAAATAATTTTGTTCAAAGGCACAATATGATATGAATAGCCCAAGGACCCAGGGGCCCAAGACCTACGTTATTTTAGCAAAGCTGAAACTTTGTTGACTATCAGTCTAATATGTAGTTAAGAGAGTATATGTATTCACTAACTTGAAAATGGGGCCCTTTCAGAGGTAGCGCCAAATAAAGGTCGCCAAACATCTCTTTCTGGGAGGATGATTGAGCCATCGGATTGGTCAGGGTTGAGGGTTCTTGAAATAGTCCGTAAATAATATAGGTGTTACGTCCTTGAATAAGTTATCGCTGTTTTTTTGTTTAAAAAAAATAATCTAAAATATAATGCTTACAATGACATTACTCAAAGTATTGTCCATCATTAGAGACCACTTCCTCCCATCTCTCTGGTAGCAATTGAATCCCCCATCGGAAAAACAACTCATCTTTCAAAGCAATCCAGGAATCAAGTCATTTTTCGGCTTCTACGGTGCAGAAAACCTTTTCTCTTTTGCCGTCAAAGCAACAATTCACACATGAGAAAACGTCGTTCTACGTCTCTCGGCTTCAACTCATACGGCACCCAATGCCCTTGCTTTTGGATCATTCCTAACGCTTTTAAACGTTTTGAAACTGTTGACGCATCTACTTGTAACGTTTTCCCGAGCTCTACTAACGTCTGACATGGATCTTCTTCAAGCAATGCCTCCAATTCTGTCTTCAAATTTTGTCGGTGCTCCAGAACGCTCTTTGTCTTCAAGGTCAAAATCATTACTTTTGAAGCGCCTAAACCAGTCTCTGCACGTTGTATTCGACAAAGCATTGTCTCAACGAGAATTCTGTGTGCTTCTGCTGCAGATTTTTTCTGAATAAAGCAGTGCAATAAAATTCCCCGCAAAAACACTTTATTTGGCACAAAAGTACACATTTTCACAAAGGGAAAATAAATATGTAGTTGACACTGTAGTAAACACTATTCTACTATAATTTGAGGTTACATATAGTACTACTTTGGTGATTCGTTACCGTACGAAATTCCATGCACAGAGTGCCGCAACACCATCTTTCAAAAAACAGCAGCAACTTATTCAAGGTCCTAATAAAATTAAAGCCTGCTAGAATAACGCAGTTTGCCCAAATTTTAAATAGCCTTTAGGACGTCTGGTAGGAGTAAAGGTTAACGTAAAGGATCTTATCTTATCTTATCTTAACTTCCGCTTTATCCCTAATGGGGTAGTCAGAGAGATCGGAGCGCCAAACGCTAAAGGCTAAGGGATGAGGTAAAGGATCTGGTAATCATAAATATATATATTTTTTACATTATTCTTAAAAACATATTTAAATACTAGCGTTTCTACTCTAACGTAGGTGAGCGTGTATCCTAAGTTGGCGCTACTTCTGAAAGGGTCCACTTTCACGTTAGTAAGTACGCATACATTTTTAAATACATATTAGACTAATAATCCTCAGAATTTCAGCTTTTTTAAAATTATGTAGGTATGGGGGCCATGGGATCTTAAGTCCTAGATGTTACAAGTTTAGTTTTTTTTAACGTCCAATAATTTATCACCAGTTCACTAAAGTTATTGCATCAAACCTGAGAAGAATCAGAATAAATTCAGCGAGATTTTTTTTTACTTTACTCAAAATAAGCTTTTATGACATTGAAATTATATTTAGTATTTTTTTTTAATATTATTCAAATTATTTTCAGTTAATATTTTTTTTGTTAATATATTTTTTTTAGAACCTTAAAAAATATCAAGTGTTTCATTAAATAATAATGATTGAATACATAATTGTATACGTGGTAAGATCCGTTATATATTCTTAGAGAAAAGAAGAGTTCTATTTTAATGACGTTTCGTATTGTGTGACCGTACGGTATGTTTTTTTTTGTTAAATTATGAATTTATTCTAAATAGGATTGAACTCACAACCTAACTACATATACAACTAAGTAGTAAAAAAGTTTAAATTGTCTAAAAATCTCTAATAAGAGATAGAGTTAATGTGGCCAGTCGTGGCGCAGGGGCACAAAGTTTGACTGTTAAATCGACTGATTCTGGGTTTGAGTCCCCACTCAAGAAAATGAAATATTGATTAACATTTATATTTCCATTCCTTAGCTCTGGTGTCGAGGCAAAGCGCGGCGTTGAGTTTTACCACTCAGCACGCAATGCCTCCAGAACTCGGCAAGAAGTGGGCAACGGAATGTCTTAATACTAGGTTCCCTCTGTCTACCCTGCTGTGTACAGGGTAAAGCGTGAAGCTGATTTTTAATTTTGAGGTACAGCTAATAATGATAATAATAATACTTATACGGCCACAAGCGATCTACATCACATCTTAAAGGAAACCATTAAAAGGTCACTTATATATATTAGAAAATACAGTAAATACAAATATATATATATACATGTATACACAAATGCATACATATATACATACTAAAGTAATGTAGAAACAGAGTTACTAATAAAAAAGTAACTCTGTACTTATATATATAAGTACAGAGTTACCTTTTTTATGGAAAAGACAAGGTAAACGAACGTACGTTCGGGTCACCAGATGGTAAGTGATCACCGCCGCCCACGGCCCCGTGCAACACCAGAGGAGTGACAGGTGCGATGTCGGCCTTTAAAGTGGTTATTTGCAATGCTATAAAAGTATACGTCAAAATTCCATGCTACAAAAGAAGCTTATCTTCATAAAATTTACTTGTAATTACTCACTTTCCATCAGTTGAGTCGTACGCTTGTTTGCCTTGTCTTCTGTTGTTGTTCTGCTTCTGTTCTGTTGAAAAGAACTAAAAAAAAACAAGAAATACAGTTATTTATAGAAATACTATAGAGTTCTATAAATAACTGTATATCTTGAATGAAATATTTTATTTCTTCTTGTGTATTTCTTCTGTTTTCCTTTTGTTACCTTCACGCTTTATCCTGCAAATAGCACGCAGTACTAAACTTCTCTTTCCGCTTAATCGAACACACAACCCTCACGTTTATAATTTGATGCTGTGCCACGATGGCCTATAAATTAATTATATATAATATTATATAAACATAATTAATAGAGTTTTTTCTGGTATTTTCCTTTAACATTTATTTTAAATTAGCCGTATTATTAATAAATGAGATATAATAATACGACCTCAATAAGCTTTTAATACAAAATAACACATAAATAATTTACATACTGTATAGTTCAATAAATTTCCTTATTTATGTTTTATCAATGTCATTAGAGGCCAGTCGTGGCCCACCGACTGGTTGTGGGTTCGATCCCCACTCGAGGAGATGAAATATTTATTTATATTTTCATTTCTTCGCTCTGGTGTCGAGGCAAAGCGCGGCGTTAAATTCCGCTACTCATCACGCAATGCCTCCAGAACTCGGCAGAAAGTGGGAAACGGAGTGTCTTGACACTAGGTTCGCTCTACCTACCGTGGTGTGTGTAGGATACAGTGTGAAGCTGATCAATGTAATTATAATTATTCATTGCCATGTTATTTGTAACTGAAAACGGTGGCTTTGAGTTTAAATCTTATATTAATACATTTTTTTTTAAATAATACATTTTGAAGGTCTAGTTATTTGGAGCAAATTTTCATATATGCAACGTGGAAATCTCACAAGATGTAAGAGATGAAAATTAAAAAATCTTTTTAAATATATACATATATAAAATATTTTGTAGATAAAAATGTACTAATTTGCGCTCGAATTCGACACATTACACGTTGAGTGGCGGAACTCAACGGCCATCTCCGTTCCCATACCCACTCACTTTGGTAACAAAGCGTAACGTTGAATTCCGCCCAACAAGCCATAACAGGCAATGTCTCTAAGAGTTATATAGATAGATGGGCGGTGCGTGGGATATGTAGAGACTTTTACAACAACACTAGGTTCCCTCTGCCTTCCCTGATATGGAAAAGTACTTTAATAAACTTTTTAAATTTCTCCATAACCCATTTTCATGCAATTCAGTAAAACCAACATAGCATTTTGCTCTAAACCTTTTCATAATATTACAAACCAGGGACTTCAGAAGGAAGGTACTGTATCTTTTGTATTACATAATAATAAAAACTAAACAAACGACCTCATTATAACGTTCATTACTTATTGCTGATGAGATACTCTATTTAAGAGCTTTTGTTTTTTGAAATAATATTGTTGAAATAATAGTTTAATTATGTATTATTTGAATAAAGTAGATAATATGTACTATGTATGTATATTTTTTTTTAGCTTCACGCTGTATCCCGCACACAGCTGGGTAGGCAGAGGGAACCTAGTGTTAAGACACTGCGTTCCCCACTTTCTGTCGAATTCTGGAGGCATTGCGTGTTGAGTGGCAGAACATAACGCCGCGCTTTGTTTCGACACCAGAGCGAAGAAATGGAAATACAAATTTAAGTAAATATTTCTTCTCTTCGAGTGGGGATCAAACCCACAACCAGTCGATTTTACAGTCACACTTTGTGCCCATGCGCCACGACTGGCTTCATGTATACTTTATGTACAGTATATTTGAGTTTTTTTTATGTGTAGAAGCCTATCGTGAAGGAGTGGTTGCAGTTTCGTTTCTCATTTGGCGCTATAAATTATTTCTTCGCTCTGGTTGAGAAGACATAGAGTGGCGTTGAGTGTCGCCGCTGTACAGGACTAATTATTTTAATTATTGCGTAGAGTTCATCGTGCAGCAGTGGCGCAGTGTTTGATTGTAAAACGGATGGTTGTGGATTCGATTTCCACTAGGGAGAATGAGTTATTTTCAATTTTCCCGGTCCTTTCAAAAGTGAAAACTGAATAAAAAAAAACGAATTGCTGTTAATGGCGAGATAAAAAATTCTAAACCGCTGTAAAAAATTGTAGTTTCCTTTATTCGTTTTGCTTGTAAATACTTAATTTTAAGTCAGTTTTTGAATTGAAAAGAGAAAAAATATGAAATAAGTAAAAGTAGAGCTATCAACACTCCATATTACGCACTTGTAAAACGTAGTTTTTTTGTATTTAATTCTTATCTTTTAAAACATATACAATAAAAAAATACAAGCAATTTCAATTCAAAAAAACAAGGACTTCCTCTGAAATCGTCCAAGGTAATATCCACATTCATATTTCCCCATATTTATAGCATTAATGACGTTACACCATAGCCTGTCTATGATTTTCACAATGAAAACTGAAGTCACAAAAATATATCCATCTCTTTCACACCTACTGAAAATATATATGCTCATCTCGTTTCACCACCAACGCGGGAAATTTTGTGTCATTGCGGCGTCAGACCTGTAGATTCGCGCGCGTAGACCGGACGTTTAATTTCGCGATTTTCAGTCGCAACTTTTCATATTTCAGTGCTTGAAATAAACGTGTTTGTGTTTAAATCGATGTTTTTTGTGTTTGTGTTTGTGTGATACATGAAAAACATATTAGTGTGGTGAGTTTTTATGTTAGAAAATTATATTTTTTTTCATATTTCTAAATATACTTGAAATATCGTAAAAAAATTATATCAATTTATTATTAATTACAATATTATATATTTCATACAATTCTTCCTTGTTTTTATTATGAAGGACAAATAAATATTTTTTCCTCAAAGGGGATAATATTATAATAATATACTAAATATATAAGCTACTCTACATACTAGGACATAGAGTCTGAATTTTATTAAATGTGTACTTTATTAATTATTTCTAAACAAAATATTTCATGGATATTTTTATCGAACGAGAAATTCAAAAGAAAATGCTATTATTAACCAAAATTATTAATAATTCATTATTAATATTATTATATTATTCCATTTCATTAATAATAAATTACTTCAAAATATTACAACTTTGAAGTAAATATGTAATTTATTACATATTTACCTCAAAGTGATATTTTTTAAGGAACTTTTTAATAAGATACTATGTCATATTTCAATTTAACTTTTTCAGTTTATGAAGCCTCAGGCAAAGGTCTAATACCTTAAAAGCTCATTTCTATGAAGAAAAAAATGCTTTTTTAAGTTTCACGCTATATCCCGCACAGAGCAGGGTAGACAGAAGGAATGGGATGGGAACCTAGTGTTGAGACACTCCCTTTCCGATAAAACACTTCCCTTACCTTCCGTTATCTACCAGTTCGAGGACTTCACTCTGGTGTCGAGGCAAAGCGTGGACACGCAACTCGTAATGCCACCAGAAGTGGGCGAAAAGTGGGTTGCGGAGTGTCCCAATACTACTCTGCTTGCCTGCTAAATGCGGGATACAGCGTGAAGCTGAAAAATATACCTTAAAATATTTTTTTAAGTACATGTTAATATTGCCATATTACATATACTAAGTGTTACGGCAAAATAGAGTCCTGTATAATTTACTTATGAAATTTATCAGAAAGCGAACTCTAGCAACAAAGCAAAGCTTGGTGTAGAGTTCCGATAGTCAAGACGCAGTCAAAAATTGGGACAGAAAGTGGGAAACGAAGGCTCCTAACACCAGGTGCCCTGCCTGTTCTGCTATATTCGGGATACACTGTGAGCCTAATTAAAGAAAAACACTAGCAATAGAAAATCAGAACGATATATTCGGAAATTTCTAAAGAAATTATTTATTTCCTCTCTGAATCACATTTTTCAAGAAAAATGTACATCGATAATGGAAGCGATTAGATGCCTCCTGTAAAATTGTTGAAATTATATTTTGTAACGGAAGCCGTAAGAAATATTGGTGAAAGGAAAAATATTTTGGACAATTAATTTGGAGACGTATTTTGTTGGAATTTCCGCTATATAGAAAAGTAAAAGGTTTTTGTTTATTGTTATTTATGCTATTTTTGTATTTTTTGTTTTCACCTTTATACTATATTTCTCATGTAGTAATCTAAGCAAAGGGAATAGGTTCCCTTTCGTTCCTCACTTTACGCTCAAGTTTTGCGGCATTTGCGGCATACGTAATTGGCGGAAATCAAAGCCGTGCATTGCCTTTCTACCAAAGCGAAGAAATTAATAAATTATAATTATTTTTTCGAGTGGAGAAACACCTCAACAGCCTCTTCAATTTTTGTATATTATATTTATGAATATTGCATTTATTTTTAATATTATGCTTACGTATTTTACTACTTTACTGTTAAATAAATAAATATATAAAAATAACTAATTATTTATTTTTAAACATTTTTAAAGTGTTATTCCACACTTAGGAAAGAAAACTAATTATTTTTTTTTACTCTTTTTTTTCTATTAATTATAGTAATTGTGCACAATAAAGTGTAAATATATAAATAAATAAATAAATAATTGAAGCGCTATGGTTATGGGTTCGATTATCATTGGTAATGAAATCTATATATATAAAAGGACTTGTGCCCACTGACTGAGGTAAGACGCACGCAGAGCCGGAACCGCTGATGGTAGAAACGTGAAATTTGGGCAGATGTTTATTTTCATATTCTGGACATCCACTAAGAAGGGAATTTGAAAAATTTTAACCCTAAAGGGATGAAATAGGGGTCGAAAGTTTGTATGGAAAAAAAATTTTATCTGTACCGATTTTTATGAAATTTGAAATTCAGACTCTTAAAAATATTTCATTGAACACGTGTTTCATGGTTTTCAAGAATTCACCCCCTAAGGGTTCAAATAAGGGGTTGAAAGTTTATATGGAAAAATCTTTAAATTGCCACCGATTTTTATAAAAATTTAAATTCAGACTGTTAAAAATACTTTATTGAACATGTGTTTCGTGGTTTTTTTAGAATTCACTCCTAATAAGCGGGCGAAGCCGCGCGCGCTCTCTAGTATTTAATATTTTCATTTCATCGGTCTTCTTCGTGTCTAGGCAAACTAAATATCTGGACTTTTTTAGGAATTAAATACCTAGAGATACTAGAGAAGCCTGGTTTAACAGATAAAAAAAATTGAAATAAAAATTGTTAAAATTTGGAAAAAATTGCAAAAAGGTATGGAATGATCGTTCGTTCGGATCGTTCATAACGAACGAATGTATGATTTTTTTTAGATTTACACTGTATAGTAAAGCTAAAAAAATGAGCATATTCACAATTTTTCAAGACTTAATTGCGCTTTAGTTCCTTTCTGTCAATCGATATAAATATTTTTTTCACTAAAGAGTTGGCTAAGACGTCAAAAAATAAAAAATATTCTTTTTGAAAGATATAAAAATGGAAGGGTAGCCAGAGAGAAAAAAATAAAATATTAATCAATAATAATTCATTCCCCCGAGAGGGGATCGAACCCAGCACCATCGCCTTACAATCACATCCTCGTGCCTGCGCCACGACGGCCTCTAAATCTGCTATATGCTGGATACAGCGTGAAGCTGTCTTAATATACAAAAAAATTAAAATAAGAAATTTTATTCTTTTATTTTTAGTTAATAAAGTAAACATTGTTGATAAAACAGCTATTTAAAATACCATCATAAGATAATTATAAAAACATTGATGTCGAAGAGAGTCGAGCTTGTGAAAATTATGTTTAAAAATTTTGAGGCCGGTCGTGGCGCAGCGGCAAGAGATGTGACTGCAAAACCGACTGGTTGTGGGTTCGATCCCCAATGCCCCTCAACACGTAATGCCTCCAGAATTCGGCAGAAAATGGGGAACGGAGTATCTTAACATTAGGTTCCCTTTGCCTACCCTGCTGTGTGCGGTATACAGTGTGAAACTGATTTTAATGTTTAAAAAGTGGCCAAGTTTCTAATAAGCTGTTTATTCCTAAGAGTTTTATCGTATCTGTATCGATTTTTATAGAGACGGAGAGGTGAAATGGAAAAATAATGAATTGCTTGAGTGCGAATCGAACCCAGAGCCATTGTGATAATCAGACGGTTTTCAAATGCGCTTTGATGGCTTCTATGAGAATATTTTTATTTTATATTTTTTTTAGGCTTAAGGAATATGGAAACCTAGTGTTAAGACTCTCCGTTCGCATTAAGACACTTCCGTTTCCCACTTTACACCTTTGAGACATTGAGTGTAGAGGGGCGGACCTCAACAGCGCGTTTTGCCTCGTTACCAGTGTGGGAAATCGAAAATATTAAATATTTAACTCCTCCGAGTAGGAATCGAACACACAACCTCCGTGTTTATACTCAGTGTGATATACCTACTAAATCTGCATTAGTTTGCACTATATTATAATTATATATTACACTATATTAATATTATAAGTATATTAGGATTGTTATTTTTTTTAATAATTTTAATTTGAGGCCAGTCGTGGCGCAGCGGCACGAGGTGTGACTGCAAAACCGACTGGTTGTGGGCTCGATCCCCACTCGAGGAGATGAAATATTTACTTAAATTTATATTTCCATTTCTTCGCTCTGGTGTCGAGGTTAAGCGCGGCGTTGAGTTCTGCCACTCAACACGCAATGCCTCCAGAATTCGGCAGAAAGTGGGGAACGGAGTGTCTTAGCACTAGGTTCCCTCTGCCTACCCTGCTGTGTGCGGGATACAGTGTGAAGCTGATTATAATTTTAACTAAACACTACAGACACGTGGTGCCTTTTTTTTAACTCTTTCATTATTGTCAGCTAATCAACAGTATATTTACCTGCCACTTAAACTAGGCTTATAACTACAGATAATTACCTAGATATTTAACTCCTAAAAAAGTCCAGGTATTCTTAGATTGCCTTTTTCTCATTTTTCTCATTCAATAAACAAATTAAGATATTTTTTGTATTTTTTTTTGTAGAATAGGAATTTATGTAGAAAAATATATCTTTTTTTAATTTCTACTAAGGAAAAGTGAGTGTGGCGCCATTCCATTCGAAAGGAAATTAGAGAACAGAGTGTTAACAAATAGCTTTCTTTATAAAAATACGTACTGTATTTCTAAAGCTAACCAAAGCACACTGGCATCACTTTGGTGAAATGATTATTTTCATTTTCTCTTTTTGACCAGATAAAGTGCAGCGTAGAGTTTCCTTACTTATATTTGAGATATTGAGTGTTGAGTGATATTCTAAAGTAAAGAACGAAGTGTCTAACACTAAATTCTTTTTGCCTACTCTGCTATACGCACTATACATACTAAAACTAAAATCTAGTCTGGTGTGGAGACAAAACGCGGCGTTACGTCCGCCACTAAACAAATAATGTCTTCAAAATTTGGTCAAAAGTGGGGAGCAGAGTGTCCTAACAGGCTTCCTTTGCCTATCCCGCTACATACGGGATAGCGAGTGAAGCTGAAAATAAGCATTAAAAAAAAGAAAATATCAAAATGCAAATTGCCACAGCTGCTAGCTATATATAATAGAATAAGATAATTTGGTTAATCCATCAAAACTTTGCAGATCATAATGGATCCGCGTCGGTGTTTATAAAACATCGTGTTGTTCCCATTTTCTCGGAAACTGAAACTTACTATGAATTTACCTAAATTGATGTTGAAAATGGCTTAAGTTCTGATGCAGTGTAATCTTGTTTCTCCCCCGAGCTCTGGTGTAGCGTAGCGTAGGTATTTATCTATATAGATATATGTGCATAAATATATATATTTCTTATACAGTCGTGGCGCAGGGGCACAAAGTGTGACTGTAAAATCGACTGGTTGTGGGTTCGATCTTATTCGAGGAAATGAAATATTTTATATTAAATTTATATTTTCATTTCTTCGCTCTGGTGTCGAGGCAAAGCGCGACGTTGAGTTCCGCTTAATATGCAATGCCTCCAGAAATCGGCGGAAAGTGGGGAACGGAGTTCTTAACACAATTTTCACTCTGCGTACCCTGCTGTGTGCGGGAAACCGCGTGAATCTGATACTTTTACTAAGATTTGTGTCCAAATTATGATATCATAGGATACTAAGCAATTAAGGGGTATATATTATAGCCTATAAAATATTATAAAACAAGTATATAACAAAATATAATGTGTAATTTGACCATGTTCCTGCCCTTTAATAAGCAAACTGTTTAGCTTTATAATAAGTAAGTATAGATTTTTATTAAATCATTTTTAAATTTTTTGTTATATGTAGGAGATTGCTCATCGCAAAGGACTCTTACTAGACCTGTGGGCTCCATTGTGGGTTAATGCAAGCAGAAAT